>JAWLRI010001014.1:1146871-1220090 GCA_034781795.1 Crypturellus tataupa
ATGCATTTTTCAACAATATACATTATATGTCTATGAATGTAAAAGCTTAAGCAAAGTTCTTACCTTTCAGTCATTGCACTCTTGAGACACAGGCACTATGTTTCTTAGCCTTTGAATTGAAAAAAGTATTGTAAAAACTGCTGTATAAAGTTCAATATGTTTCAGTTATATAGCTGAACTAAACCTATGAGATTTATTTTTTAATAATTCTAGATGTTCAATAAAAAACATATATTTCAGTTTTTTTTCCTGATTTTTTATTTGCATTGATCCTGCATTGACTTTGCAATCTATTTTAAATGTTTGCCTTTTCTATAAATTAAAATAGGGAGAAGGCATTTGGGAACCCTGGGTGGAAACACTGAAGTCAGCTCCTCCTATACCACGAGATATGATGTTTAATGAAATAATTGTACCAACTCTGGATACTGTCCGTTACATGGCCTTGATGGAGTTGTTGACAGTGCATCAAAAGCCTTCTATATTTGTGGGGCCAACAGGAACTGGCAAGAGTACCTATATTATTGTAAGTGCTTTTAATACTAATATTATAGCTTGATAAAAGTGTAAAGCAATGATTTTTTCTTATAAAAGCAGAGATATTAATTGTTACATATTATGAAATGAAGTTATGAATCACTTTAGTTTTGTGCCACTACGAAATGCAGTCGCATAGCAAAAAGTAAAGGTTGCTTAGTTTGGTTTTGCCCTGTATTTCCAAATAAAATTCTTAAGAAGAGTGAAATACAACTGAAACAGAACTCAGTTTTGTTCCTATATTGGTTTACGTTTCATTGAGATAACAGGCAATGTATCTCAATGGGATCGTCTACACAGAACCCAGTGGCCAAAGGACTGAACGATTCCATAAGGCATCCAGTCAGGATTGCTCAAAACAGGAAAACACATCCATCCTTTGTGTTAGGAGCAGCAGCAGTGTGTGCTGTTAGTGCTGCTGCAAGAAATCAGAAAGAAATGGTGTTCTTTTCTAGTCAGATGCTACTACGGCAATTCATGCAGTAATCAGCAAAGAACAAGAATTTTGTCCCTAAAAGAAATAGGAAACCAGGAACTTAAAAACAATATTCTTTAAGAATTGCTTATAGAATTTGACTAGAGTGGTGAGAGGAAATGGCTAGACAAGACCTTCCCAGGCAGTTTTCTTCAAGATAAAACTTAGATACATCAGGACAATAAAATGAAATATAACAGCTGCCCATTTCCAAGAGAGAGTAGTTTTAAATCAAAACAGTTGTGTGTCCTGTTTTACAAAATGCCGAATATTCTTAACTATGTGTCTTATCTTTGTCCTTGAGAGAGAATGCAAAAGAACCCCAAATAAGAGGTATGATGTAATTTGCCTGGAGCTTTAAGTTTCAGTTTAAATGGCAGTGCACAACTGCTTCTATTTTTGAAACAAAATATTCTTGGTGAAATGATAATTCTTGATCTACTTCCAGGGTTTTTAAAGTTGATAATTTGACTTTTGAAGAGAAGACAAAAAAAAGAAAAAGAAAATCCATAGCCCTGTTAGCTGTTGCATGTAGGACTTCTGCTTCCCGTCTGGAAGTTGAGAAGTTTGTTGTAATTGCAGCAAAAAGCCACTTTGGGGGATGAATTCTGTCCCTGTTGCTGATAGAGATGTCCTCTGTAATAGGAAAAAAGTCACTTAAGTTAAGCTTTTCATAGGCAGCTATTGTGCTCCTTGTGTTTCTGATGACTGATCTGAATCCATGCTTTTTGATTTGAAGTGCAGAAGTGCTGTGATTTAGATCGTTAGAGTGGTGATTTGATCATAAGCAATTTGGGTTCTTTAAAAATCAAGTTGTTGGCATGTGAAATTAGAATACTGCATAATATTTTGCATGTGACCTTTCCATGTCCCTGTAGTGGCCTGTGGCATAGAAAAGCTTGTCTTCTGATTTTGCCTTTCAGCAGGATTTGAATTCTGCTCAGTAAATAAGATGAGCACACTGGGTAGATAGGTGAGCTCTGAACAGAAAAAACAAAGACAAGATATATTAGGCTATATAAATGCCTAATTACAGTAACACTCGTGGTAGTAATACATGATAGTAATAAAAACTTCTAAGTTCAACAACAACTGAAATAATGCACTTGTAAAAAGCAATGAAACTTCAGGTATTTGAACCAGAAGTCAAGATTACTGCATTTTCAGTTCTTCCATATCTGTAAATACTATTTCTTTTTTTCTAAATGGATAACTTGGATGGATCAATGTTAATTCTTCAGAACATCTGAGAATTAACATCTGAGAGATCGAGATAATCTTTTTTTTCCCCCATCAGAAAGACGTTTTGTCTTTAAATGGTGTTTTGCTGTCTAACACCAACACTGTGTTCTGAGGCAGGGTGCTGTTCTGCTGCTTCATCGTAACTTATTAAACCCTTATCCTGTTCTCTGTGAGTAGTAAACATCATCATCAACTTAAATGCAAAATTGATACTAGTTATGAAACAAGTTCCATGAGTCTTACTCGAAATGGAGCTGTTCCCTTAGCAGCTAAGCTGGAAGGCACCAAAGCACCACTAATCTTGAGAGCAAATTCTTGTTATGCTCTTTGAAAGAAACATTCCTGAAGGCTCATCCAAAGTAGACAGAAATATTTGTTTTGTGGACACCTGTGCAAATTTGGGGGTGGATCTGTAAGGCAATAGGAATCCAGGCAGTTGTAATTGGTGTTGCCCAGATATGCTCATACAAAATAATAAGATGCTAAGTAGACCTTTTTAAGAAAATGTGGACATATCCGTATTGGGAGGTAGAAATTCTTCTCTGTCAAATTAAGTTTATTATGTTTTGAATTATCCAAGAAAATAGATTTATCTGAAGAAATACCATTGTTAAAGAATTATGTTGGAGATAAATTACATATTTTCATTTTAGGTGAAATAAAAATGATGTAAAAATATCTGTCTAGATTGATTGCTAGTTGCTGAAGTGCTGAATAATTTGTATTATGTGAATATGTAGCTTAACTGTCTCCTCTTCACTATATTTCCAGAATTTTCTTTTAAATAATTTGAATAAAGAAGTCTACAAGCCACTCCTCATTAACTTTTCAGCACAAACTACAGCAGCTCAGACGCAGAATATTATCATGTCAAAGCTGGATAAAAGGAGAAAAAAGGTTTTTGGACCTCCTGTTGGGAAAAGAATGGTAACCAACATACATATATTTGTGTACATAAGTGTGTAAATGCTCTTCATTGGTGTGCGTGACCGGAAAAAGAGCAAATAATGATATATTGAAACACGGGAAGTTCTAATTGATTATAAGGGGAAAAATCACCCTGAGGGTAAATAAGCAGCCAAAGAGGAGACCAGAGGCTGAGGAATCTCTCTGTGGAACTTTTCAAGATGGGACAAGGTGATAAAGCCCCAAGGCAGCTGGTCTGAAATTGGTGCTGAGGGCTCAGCTTTGAGCAGGAGATGGAGAAGGTGAACTCCAAGGTCCATTCCTACCTGGATAAATCTATGATCTTGGAGTATTAAAGAGATGGGAATCTTTTATGTCATTATCACTGACTCCTGGCAAAGTTTTCAAGATCAGTGTGGAGCTCCTGAGTAGTCAGAAGCTTCAAGAGGATATTTTCTTTTTTCTTTTTTTTTTCTGTAGTGAACGAGACCTTTTCTCCTCTGTCTAGAGGAGTTGTGATAAGAATGAAAATTGAAATATAATATGACTCTATGCTGTTTGTTTTTTTCTTATTTTCAGTAATTCCTAGATATTATTTAATAATTGCTCATTGTGAATTGCAAAATATATTAGAAGTTGCAGAAGGAAGAGATACTCCTGAGAGTATGTTATTATGTTGCCCATGTTAAAAAGCTAAACAGGTCACAAGAACCATGATATGAACTGTCCAAATTTTGACCAAATGTCTGCTCTGTCATGTAAAGAATGAGAAAAAAAGGGAATAAGTGTATGTTGAGAACATACATTGGTCACATTATTTTTTCTGAAAAGAAGAAGTGCTTTGTGCTTTATAGGAATGGCCCAGAAAAATTTTACATTTAATAGATTTAAAATGTTTAATAGATTTAAAATAATTTTGTTTCCAAAAAGCAGAACTCAAGACATGTGAGTAGGACCCTACAGTTTAAAAAGCAAGTGCTAGTTGGCCCTTTTTTTATTAAACACACGCCAAAATAAGAAGACAAATGCACTTTTTCTCTCTCCTCTGTAGGTATGTTTTGGAACAGACTATGTATATGGTTACATCATAAGTTTATTTATTTACCTCAGCAGTAGAGCTACTTTTCAAAAACACATCTTTACAAATGTTACTTGCATTCATTTCAGTGGGAGTGAATCGATGTGCAGGGTTTTTAGAATGCCATATATTAGGCCATTCAGGCTTATATTCAGTTAAGGCACATATCCAGTTAAATGGTAATTTATGTTTTCCTTTTCAGGTTGTATTTGTAGATGATGTTAATATGCCAGCCCGGGAGGTCTACGGTGCTCAGCCGCCTGTTGAATTGCTCCGTCAGTGGCTAGATCACTGGAACTGGTATGACCTTAAGGACTCCTCAGTGATTAAACTGGTGGATATTCAGATCATCTGTGCCATGGGACCCCCAGGTAAATCACGTGTGTTATGTGCTCTTTCCTGTTCATTCGCTTTTACTGATGCATAATTTTACAGTTTGGATGTCGGGGGGAAGGGGTAGGATTTAACCCATTGCTTATAACAAACATGAACATGAACATGGTTGAAAGGCAGCAAGGAGATACCCAAGCCTGTCAGCAAGATTGACTGGTACCTTGACTTGACAAGAATGTTTTGATACAGGATTTTTGAAATTCCTTTGGTTTAAAGAGACCCTATGTTAGCCTTCAATTTTATTCTTCTTTTAAGCTTTTCTTAAATGGTGCTAGCTGGAGATTTAGGTAGAAAAGCCTTGTCTTTATTTGAAAAGGAAAAAAAGTAAACTATATGACATAAAAAGGTAATTATATTTCTGATAGACTGTTTACATAGTGGTAATATATAGACAGAAATAAGTATTGATTTACTCTGTTGCTGTCATTTTTGAGCTGTATATTTTACTTGAAAGAATTGAATTTTGCACATTTGCAACAGTTCAAAGGAGGAATTAGTGCTTCTTTGATATCTCTGTTTTAAATGAGATATTTAAATGAATATTTAAATATATAATTTATACATTCCCTCTCCTTCACTGCAGCAAGACTCATGTAGCAGGATTTCTTTAAACAGAATTGTTCATAGCCCTGACCCCGATAAACCTCTCATCAAGTTTCTGTTAAAACTGTTACGAATATAACACTTACGGTGCTAAATCAGGCTGTGGTTGGTGTTCTTCCTCCCGTTCTACCCTTCAGCTTCCCTGACTTTGCCATTTTTCTCTTATAGAAATGGTTTTAGGCGCATGTGTGCACAGCAGCCACGAATGTCCCCTGCTCCCAGCCTGAGCAGTGATGGGTGGCAGTGCTGAGGACAGAGCCCTGACTTCCTAAAGAAGCAAGATTGCTTCTTGCAATGATTTAAAATGAACGGCAGTGTCCCTGTACAAAGCACTGTATGTAATAGCTGAGCAGAAGGGAACTATGAAAATCGTTAAGTCTTCCTTACTTGAAGCCATGAATTGTATAGCCTCTGGCATAGTGTGATTGCACAGGTCTACTTTGACCAAATCTTGGAGATGCCTTTGCTATCAAACCTTCCTGCATGCTACTTTTCTCTCTCAGGGTGATAATGTAGAAATTACTAAGTTATTTTGAAAATGAGTAGTATTTTCTTTCCTGGGAGAAATCTGTAGCCAGGTTCGTTCCAGCTCTCTTGTAGTTTTATAGTACAAAACAAATTGATCAAATAAACAAGTTAATGGTTGTAACTGTGTTGAAATAGTGTCAACTCTCTACACATAATCTTGACCATTTCAGCCTGCTATTTTTTAGAGGAGAACAAATATACTGTGAAAATTTTGTTCAGTCTTATTGAATTCATTAGGGCTATCACTGGTGTATGTGAGCTGCGCTAAAAAGGAATAGTAGAACAAAATTACTCAATTTTAGTGTTTTATTCTAATTTTTTCTATTATTTGCGGTATTTATGCTTTCTAATTTGTAGGCGGTGGTCGAAACCCAGTAACACCACGATTCTTGAGACACTTCAATACAGTTACTATTAATGAGTTTGATGATAAATCCATGTATACAATTTTTTCTAGAATCTTAAACTGGCACCTGACTACATGGTAAGTGACTTCTGCATATTTTGAGACATCATTTAAATTATGCTCGTATAATATAATGCTCGTATAATAATATAAATATAAATATAATATAATATAATATAATATAATATAAATATAATATAATATAATATAAATATAATATAAATATATATTTATAGGTCCCTATAACCATCTGTGGTATCCTGTGCTTTTTGAGGTGTCCATCACTCCACAGAACTAGGGCTCATATTAAACTCCTGTGGAGAAGTTTTTGTTTTGAAGTCTCTAACAAAGATCAGTTAAGGCTACTTCAGTTAGTCAAGTTATTTCTGTAACAATATTCTTTGACATATAATAACAATAATAAAAAAAAATTAGTCACTAGTCCTAAAAATGGAATTGGAAACTGCTTTTAGGTTTCCTGTTGTTTGAGAAAGCTGTAAAAATGCACTCTTTTTTGGCCTTTCACCATTATGTATATTTTAATTCCATTATTAGAAATATTTATAGTTTTATTACTTCAGATTCCATTATTCTATCCATTCTGACTGATAATTCCCAAAGGAGCAGGTTTATGTTTTGACAGCTTCTCTACCCTTGAGGGAGAGATATCCCAGAAGAGAGGATGGGTTGTTTGTCCCATCTTCTCCACTATTATTGTAACTATTAAAAAGCTACCAAAAAGTTAATTTATATCAGCAAACACATCAGCAAGTCCCACAGTTACTAGATTTTATTCATAGGCTGAGTTAATCTGTTAAACCAGTGGGAGAACTAAGATTTGTAAAACTGTCTATGAGGAAATGTAATCGTAGAACTTAAAAACTCAGAAACAAGTAAGTCAGTTTTCTTATATATTAATTGGTTTTTTTTCACATATTAATACGATGGAATTCTAATCATTCTATTTTTACCATTCTATTTTTTTAACCTGTCAGTTATAACTTTCCATCGGAGTATGTAGACTTGACACCAAAATTGATTAATGGAACTATGTCTTTGTATAAAGAAGCTATGAAGAACCTGCTTCCTACCCCTGCCAAGTCTCACTATTTGTTCAACCTTCGGGATTTTTCGCGTGTTATTCAAGGAGTTTGCCTCTCAAGGCCGGAAACAACAGA
Organism: Crypturellus tataupa; assembly: GCA_034781795.1. Classification (NCBI taxonomy): domain Eukaryota; kingdom Metazoa; phylum Chordata; class Aves; order Tinamiformes; family Tinamidae; genus Crypturellus; species Crypturellus tataupa. The sequence continues at coordinate 1,154,218 of JAWLRI010001014.1, forward strand.
CTCTGTAGGAATGATAAAGCGTCTCTGGGTTCATGAGGTACATCTACTCCAAAAAAACAAGAAATAATATTTTTAATAAATAAAAAGAAGGTGCAGACTTTTTTCTCAGGGCTGTATTAGTATTTTAACAATATACTATTAACGAATAATTATGAATTAATATGCCTTTATAAGAGTAGCAAGTAATCCAGGGTCACTGGAAATGTAAGACATCTATATTTTGCACCCTACTTTCTTTTTTTCTCCTTCAGAACTCCCTTTAGAGGAAACTCAGGAGTTTTCTGTCCTCAGCAAGTATTGTCTTTCAGTTATAACAAAACAGAAAAACTAGATGAATGTAAATGAATCACCCCTTTTAGAAATAAGAAGAATAAAGCACACAGTTTCCTAGATTAAAAGCATGTGCTTATTTACATATGAATTTTCACTTTAACTCAGAATTAATACTACTGTCATCAAAAATTGGTCGGATTCTAAGCACCTATTTAATTTTTTCTATGTAGTGAAATTTAAAATAGTTTGTACTTTGAAACCTTTTTCAGATGTCTATTTCTTTCATCTTAATTAAAACAAGTGTAAATTAAAGAGCAGAAGCAACTATTGAAAGGATTATTTTTTTATTATACAGGTTCTTAGAGTATATTATGATCGTTTGGTGGATGCTTCTGATCGGGCCTGGCTTGTTGGATTTATCCAAGAAGTAGTGAAAAGTTATTTACGTGAAGACTTCCATAAACTTTTCCATAATCTAGACTTCAATAACGATGGAATAGTGGAAGAAGATGACTTACGCAGCCTCATGTTTTGTGATTTTCATGACCCCAAGAGAGATGACACCAACTACAGGGAGATTAATAATGTGGATCAACTGAGACTGGTCGTCGAGAGTCACCTGGAAGAGTTTAACAACATGAGCAAGAAACCGATGCAGCTTGTTCTGTTCCGGTTTGCTATAGAACATATTTGCAGAATTTCGCGCATTCTGAAGCAGCCTCGAAGCCATGCACTCCTTGTTGGCGTTGGAGGGAGCGGGCGACAGTCTCTGACCCGATTAGCAGCCCACATGGCGGATTACACCCTCTTCCAGGTAGAAATAAGTAAAAGCTACGGTACCACTGAGTGGCACGAAGACATAAAAATCATACTCAGAAAATCCACTGAGGGGGAAATGCAGGGAGTCTTCTTGTTCACAGACACCCAGATAAAAAAGGAATCCTTCCTAGAAGATATTAACAACTTACTCAACGCGGGTGAAGTTCCCAACCTCTTCGCGGTAGATGAGAAGCAGGAAATTTGCGAACGAATGCGCCAAATAGATCGCCAGCGAGACAGGACCAAGCAGACCGACGGCAGCCCCATGGCCCTCTTCAACATGTTCACCGACCGCTGCAGAGATCAGCTTCACGTGGTGCTGGCAGTGAGTCCCATTGGAGATGCTTTCCGGAATCGCCTTAGAAAATTCCCGGCTCTTGTCAACTGCTGCACACTAGACTGGTTTCAGGTAAGAAGAGTCATGCTTGTTGTTCTCATGGCTTTAGAAACATGACTTCCACTGTTTTGTGGTAGCAAGTAATTCTCTTTGGTCCAAACACCAGTGAAAACCGTCTCGGATTTTCCTTGAGTCAGGTTATAACTTACTTAAACTATTAGAACTGTCCGATTGTGATGAAGGCCAGAGTAGGCAGAATGCAAAATCAGTAAGGAAGCAACTGTCTTCTTCTGTTTTAAGAACACAACTGAACAAACACAGTACCGTAGTCATAACTGAAGTAAGTTTGTAATGCTATCTTCCACTGTCAAGACTATCGGAATGTAGGTTGCCAAAGAATTTGAATGTGAAATACCATCAAAAATACAGATATCTCTTGATGCAGAACTCCAGATTTTTCTTTCAACTACTCTGATGTAAAACTTAATTCCATCTTACTGTTATATGCAATAGACCTTGCACACAATATTCCAAATGTAGAATTTAATTATACAAAAGAAATGAGAAAGTTTTAAAATGTATTACTGTAACTGTCAATCTTGCTTTGAATAGGAGCAGAGATAGTTATAGATATAATGACATACTGAGAATGAAAAGTTTTCCTTTTAATAAGAGTGTTCCTACTAGATAAAGTAAAATAGTGTTCTTGAACACCTAGATAACTGGGTTCTTTTCCAGTTCTTTTCTTGTCCTCTCCGGTGATTTTGGATCAAATTTTCTCTTTGCGTTAATGTTTTCATCTGTAAAATGGGGTAAAGATGGATTTTTTGGAAAGTATTTTGAGGGTCTATAAATGTGAAACTCTGGGTTTCAGACAAGTATTTCTGCATTTGTTTTAGACATGGCCAGAAGATGCACTAGAAGCTGTTGCCTCTCGCTTCTTACAAGATATTGAAATGTCAGAAGAAACTCGGAGCGGCTGTATTGATATGTGTAAAAGCTTTCACACATCTACCATTGTGTTATCTGACTTATACCACGTAGAGCTTCAACGACACAACTATGTTACTCCTACCTCCTACTTGGAACTGATCTCCACTTTCAAAATTCTCCTGGAGAAGAAGCGCGCGTGAGGATTTTTAATATGGACTTTTCTAGAGTTCACCCAAAATCCCATTTTTTCCAGCTGCTGTAAGAGTAATTAATGCAGCCTGCTACCTGTGTGGCTCCGTTTGGGACCACACTGTGTGTGCCATGAGCTTCCTGAGTCGCTTGGTGCTATGTGAATTACTGTGTGCACTGGGAAACCCAAAAGGCAGCAGGGTATATTAGTCAGGAAATAAAGAAATATAATCTTGAAAATAGTGACCCAAAGCCTTTGGAATTTCTTGAGAGACACAATTAGCTGCTAAAATGTTTTTTCCAAGGATATTAACCCGACTCCAACTGTTTAACTAATCATTTTCACTTACCTATCCCCGTTTCCTCTGCTTTTCTTGTCTATAATGCACTGTGTCATTTCTGCCAACAGAGCTGTTCCTGACACTTATTTTTCTGTTTCCTGTTCTGTGGATATACAGGATGAACAGTTAAACGTTATGACTCAAGGAATCCCTGCTGTGTTTGCTTTTTGGGCAAATAAAGCAGAGTATTTGGCGGAGTATTGAGTATTGAGAAGAGTATCAAATATCTTTATAACTTAATGCTATTTATTTTCAGAGAGGTGATGAAAATGAAAAGAAGATACGAAGTTGGCTTGGAGAAACTGGACTCCGCAGCATCCCAAGTAGCCGTGATGCAATCCGAACTGGGAGCTCTGCATCCCCAGTTGCAGGAAGCCAGCAAGCAGGTCGATGAGATGATGCTGGTCATTGAAAAAGAATCCTTGGAGGTAGCCAAAACTGAAAAAAATGTTAAAGCTGATGAAATGGTGGCAAACGAACAAGCCATGGCTGCAAAAGCCATCAAAGACGAATGTGATGCTGACTTAGCTGAAGCCATGCCCTGCTTAGAAAGCGCTCTGGCCGCCCTGGACACGCTCACTGCGCAGGTAGGGCTAATGCTACACAGTGACACGCTGGAGAGGGTTCCACACAGACAGCACCCTGTTCAGCTGTGCACTGGATGGATAGAAAATTTTAGTAACTTCTGGAAAACTTCCATTTTTAAGAAGAAAAATCTTATTCCGTCTTTACTTCCTACTGAAAAAGCTATAGTTAAGATTTGATGGACTAAGATATCAAATATTTATTTTTTTTCTACGCCTTTCAAAACTGGTAGCTATAAAAATACTCTGAATCATTAGTTCAGAAATCAGAAATAGTATGTTCTCACACTTCTTACTCAGAAACTGCAAGCATGTTACCCAACATCTTTATAGCCAGTCTTTCAGAGTCTAGAAATTGAGACTGAAATTCTGTGATCCTCCCTGCTTTGAGGGACCACTCGTCATAAAACTATGACAGTGCTGGCTGCCACCTCTGGCTTTATAGATGTTCCAGTGTTCAGTGCCTAGAAGATGATTTGCTTGTGGTGAGATGAAAGGAAGTCTCCCAGATCGCAGTAGTGAGGATGGACTGTGTTGTTCACCTTTTGCTACTGATAGATTGGCAAATACACATTAAGAAAAGCCTTAAATAGCAAGCAAGTGGTTTTCTATTTACTATTTCTATTTACGGTGCTTTGGTGTCAGAAAATTCACTCTCATTCAAATCACTGGCCTGCTTGGTGGCTGCACAGCAGTCGTGTTACACCTGTGAGTAACTAGGACTCACTTAGCTGAGACGAGAAGGGCGCTGGGAGGGCTAATGAGGCAGTGTCTGAGCTTCTGGCAGTGCCTGCTGCATCCAGGAACATAGGGAGCGCAGGGACACTGGAGTAGGAACTCCCAAGGGGAAGAAAAAGAGAATTTTTCTTCAAGTGCATTATGTGTGCAAAAGGCCTCTGTGTGAGAGAAAGCCATTTTTATGGCATAAACGAACATTCCCAAAACTAAAAAGATGGATCTTTTTATCCAAAGTGCCGCGGTCTTAGATCTCAAAGAAACCCTGGGCAAGCTGTGAAAATCTTAACTCCAATTGGTAAGATAAATGTGATTATCTAGCAATCCTTAAATATATTGGAGAAAAAATAAGCATTTTCTGAAAACATTTTAGTTTCCATAGAGAAGTCATCTTTGGAAAGAGTGATTTTACACAACTTTTTAGTTTACAAACCTTCTGCTTAATATAGTTGTGCACATGCATCTACAGCTGCTTCATTCTTTTATATTCTTATTCTATAGTAGCAGTTAAATGTTTGCTTACTCATTTCCTGCTATTTCTTATACTATCAATACTTGTTATTACTAATGAATGAAACTGTGTAACAGGATGAAATCAATTTTTAGCAAATGATTTGATTTTCTTTCCTTAGCTGTTTCTTCCCTCGTTCAGCTCGCTTTGGGAGCATAATAAAGGACCAGAATGCTGATTTATTTTTATACTGAGGGTTTAAATATATAGTTTTCTTCAGGGCAGTTTTTATATTATTTTAAATTTACTGATTCACTACCTAAGTGATCCGGTAAACTTGCAAGTGCTGCATTACCCTTTGAACTGAAGGGCAGAGCATCACACTGGAACACCTAAATATCATAACTGAGCTGCAATGCCCACTACTGATTACAGAACAGAACAAGTCCTGTGAAAAAATGAATTACAGATAGGAGTTTTTTTTTTGTCTCTGAACTAACTGTTGACTGATTTCAATTTCTTTTTGTTATTATTTTTGAGTGCGGATATCAGTGTTAGTTTAACTTGCATAACATCTTAGGAAAGTAGTAGAAAGGATGGAAAATTTGAGATATAAGTATTTAAAAAGAAAATGAGATATGTATGCACTTTTGCTATGTATCAGGGATCGTAGTTTACTTAAGTATATAAGGAATGAGAATAGTAAATGTGCTTGGAAAAATGGTATCTTTGTGTAAAAAGGAAGGTTTTTTTCTATTATCATAGAAAAATTGATCCAAATCTATGCTAAGTGCTCTAAGAGTATTTTTGTTTGTTTATTTTTAAGGATATTACAGTGGTTAAGTCCATGAAGAGTCCTCCTGCTGGTGTCAAGCTTGTAATGGAAGCTATATGCATCCTTAAAGGCATCAAAGCAGATAAAATTCCAGATCCAACAGGTACTGGAAAAAAAATTGAGGATTTCTGGGGTCCAGCTAAGAGACTTCTGGGTGATATCCGATTTCTTCAGTCTCTTCATGAATATGACAAGGATAACATTCCTCCCGCTTACATGGCCATCATTAGAAAGCAGTATCTTACAAATCCTGAGTTTGTACCGGAGAAGATCCGAAACGCTTCCACGGCAGCAGAGGGGCTGTGCAAATGGGTCATAGCCATGGAGTTTTATGATAAGTAAGTATGTATTAAAAATGTTTAAGGGAAACAAATTGGAGTAAAGAGATACTGGGATGCTGAAAGAGATTTAGAATTACTTCTTACCGTAAGAATGAAGTGTGTGAACTGTGAAACATGTGCAGAGAAGCAGTCATAAGGATTACTGTGGGACAGCGGATAGTAAGTTATAAGCCTAATTTTCAGTTCTGGATTTTTCTGAGAATGTGCAGGAGCAATACTGAACCTTACGTATTGAATAGAATATACTGCATATATAATATATTGCATACAAAAAAGTGATAGCTTTCTACTCAAAAAAGCTAGCTAGAGGCATTAGTGAAATGTCGTTGGAAGTTTTTGACAACTGCATCGAGCACCAAGGATATTTTTTGTTATGCATGGTATTTGGGAATAGGTGTGCTTACTTTTGGTGAAGTTTTTTTTTCTCAAGATATCTAGAACCCCCATTTAACCACAAATGGGCACCAGGTGCCCAAGATTAACCTCCTGTTTGAAATTCGAGTCATGGCAAGGGGCATTTCTTCATTGGAGAGTTATTTTGTTACTGGACTAAAAACAGTAGAAAAGGTATGCTTGGACTTGAATTGAGAACAACTTTTAACATTATAAATACTATTGTCAGAGGGAAAATTAACTGAATTATTATTTCAAAAGGAGTATGCAACTTATATCACTAAGGGGGGAGGAGAGCTATGAGGCTAATACTGGTGAAATACTGTGTTAGTTGAGGTAGGAATATCCTAGCCTATTTTTCTGCCTGCTTTTTAAGAGAAATAATTGGGGGGAAATGTTTTCTGTTAAATGTTACTTGCAGTTTTCTGCTTACAAAAGTGTCTGTGTAAAGTACAGTAATTCTCTGTTCTGGAAAGCAGATCCTTGAATATGAAATATTTTACATATATATATATATATATGCATGTATTTTTGGAATTAGACTTGTGAGAATGTTTTTGGTAAACTGGTTATGGTTACCATGAGTATAATTAAATATAATTGATCAAATGGGGTTTGCAGAAATGGCTTAAATCAGTTTCAGCATATAAACAGGTAATGAAATAAATATCAATGGCCTTCAGATATTATTAGATTATGGAAAAGCGTGTTGCATGACCTCTGAGTTAGTGAGGTTTCCCTTTATCTTTCTTGTTAACTTTTTTAATAGTAACTGTGGACTGAGGGTGTGCCTTTCAGATACTCAATTTATTCTCTTTGGATTATTTAGAGTGATAAAAAATGTTGCACCCAAAAAGCTAAAATTGAATCAAGCTGAAGGAAAATTAAAGATCGCTATGGACGGTCTAAGGAAGAAGCAAGCAGCACTGAAGGAGGTTCAGGACAAACTGGCTGCACTCCAGCAGGCGCTGGAATCCAAGAAACAGGAGAAAGCTGACTTGGAAAATCAGGTACACGGTGCAAAAGATGACTTACAACCTTTCACTGCAACCGTCTTGAAGATATGGATGGGCGAAGCATGGTGAATACATGCTTCAAAGTAATAAAAATGTAGATGCTGTGATTTCCCCCCTCATTCCTTTTTATTCCTACCTACATCTCCTTTGTTGTGGGATGACAAATTTTCAGCAAGTGCTCTAATATTTGTAATTATCATCACCTTGCAGATGAGTATGGTTAGGGTTCTCAAAGTTTGTTTAAGCCTTCTGAGGCTTTGCTGTGGCCGTTGCTGTCTACTAAGCAGCGAATATAGAAAGATGCAGCATTCAGAAGACAGATTTGCAGTGTATTTTGGTGTTTTCTTACAAAAACAGTAGTCTTTAAAATGAGGCCTTAAGGAATTCCTTAAGGAATTCGAGCAGAGCCTGATTATATTATTGTTAAATCTTTGGGGGTGTTTTTTGTGGTTTTCTTTTGTTTGTTTGTCTGTGATTTCATGGATTCATGGATTTTACTGTGCTGTGCTGTACAGATACTGTCACGTAGATTGTTTCCTTCTTCAGATATGATGAAAAGATGGTTTTTTTTTCCTCTTTGATGAATTTATGGAAGAAAACAGCTGCACAGGAAAATAATTTGGAATGCTTTTAATATTTGTAAAATGAAAAAAAGTAATCACATAATATAATCAGCTAATAAGTGATCACATACCATATTTTTTTTTCCCAAGGTTGACTTATGCAGCAAAAAACTAGAGCGAGCAGAACAATTGATTGGAGGCCTTGGGGGTGAGAAAACCCGCTGGAGTGAGACTGCTTTGGAGCTGGGAAGGCAGTACATCAATCTGACTGGAGACATCCTTATTTCCTCAGGAATTGTAGCTTACCTGGGGGCCTTCACATCCAGCTATAGACAAGTAAGATGTCGTTTTGTCCCCACGTTTTGTAACAGTCTAAATGTTGTTTTTCTTCTGTTGTGAAGTTTACATATTTTTAAATTACTTTTTAATAGAATTCACATGAAGTTGTACTTCAGTATTTTGAATTTTGCTTGCAAGAATCCTGGAGGAAATTTTTGCCTTTTATTACTGTAAAGTACTTATTACCATGTAAAGCATAGAGTGTTTTGGTTGCTCTTCCTGTCTCTAATGTCTCTAAATGCCAGAGACTTTACACATCTTGGCTCTGCTTGAGCCTATGCTATTCAATGACTATATTTTCTTTCAAATAATATAGAATTAGTATCTATTTCTGCAGTAGCACAAATAAGCAAGTTTTCAAAGCTCAGTAATTCTATATAAGAAGAGACCAAAGATGTAACAGGCAGAAATCACAGCAAGTTTGTGCCTGTAGCAATTGATGAAAAAAAAAGGAAGTTTCATATAGAAAACAACTTTAAAATGGCAACTATTTGTAGATTTTCTGTATAGTTTAACTGAGCTATGGACTACTGGATGCCAATTCTTATTCTCATTAATATATATTGTCTAATATTGGCTAATACATATTGGCTAGGCACCTCTCTCGTAGGAGCTGCTGGATGGCATAACTGCTTCTGTGAACTTTTCTTATGCTCTGATGATTACTTTCCTTTAGCTCCCCGTACCCAAGATACTTCTTTAATCTTACATGCAGTTTTCATACAGACTTGAGCCTTACATTTTTCTTCCTTAGAAAGATTTTTCCTTGTGGAAAGTGCTATTTGGACTACATATTTAAAGGTGTCCATCTTCATTTTAGAATTATGTCCCTTGCACACTTGTATAGAAGGAGTAGTTTACACACCTGGGAGTTAGCATCATGTGGGGAATAGTGAAAAGCAACTCTGTTACGTTTGACTAGGTCCTAGCTAGTGCTCATTCTTGGATGACATTGAAGTAGAATATGAAGAATATATTTTTTATTAGAATATGTATTCTATGTGTTTTTCTAGTAGAGAAGAAGAGTAATGAAAAGCTCAACAAGCTCATACGAAGGCTCTGAACAAATAAGCTCTTTACATATATGGAAATCACATGCAAAATATTTGGAGACATTTTTAGTTTTTTTATATATAAGCATGAGTTCCTTGCACCTGAACATATAATGAACTGACATGGAGCAATTGGTTGCTACACAGGAAGCAACCTTGCAACAGGAAATTGAAAAATACATTTTCATGGTTTTGAAGAAGTTCTGTATAAACAGAACTCCAGTTAATGTTTATTATCTTCTTACCTAGATGCAAACTAAAGAGTGGACATTACTATGTAAGACAAAAGGCATTCCTTGCTCCGATGATTTTTCCTTAACCCATACCTTGGGAGAACCAGTGAAAATCAGAGCTTGGAATATTGCTGGATTACCCTCTGACACGTTTTCTATTGATAACGGCATCATTACTTCGTAAGTATTTTTTTTTTCACAATGAAAAATTTTTCTTGGATATCTACTAAAAAGACGTGTTGTTTTTCTAAGAATACTAGATTACGTTGGCTGACTTTAATGCTTGGGATTTGACAGCTCCCTTGATCCAGACTTGTAGAACTAAATTCATTTTGGAATTTTCATAACTCCCTGTTTAGAAGTTTGTTTAAAAGTGATTATTGTTATAATTGACATAAAATGTGTCACTGGTCGTAGATATCTTGATAATGTAACTATATACAATATAAAAATACTGTTAAAAATCTGAGAGAGAATTGTTTGATTAAAATAAAATTCCAAAGATGTGTTGCTGCTTAAAATCAGGGATTACAAGGTAGATGCTTCTGAATCTGCTTAAATATTCTCCTTATACAAAACTTAAAATCTGTCTTTAGTAGAAAATTCCATTAATATGCTATAAAATGCAAGTTATATATATTATGTCTGTATTAAAGATGCTAAAAAATTCCAAACTAACAAAATGTTCTTTTATTTTGAAGTTGTAAAACGAAATGACATTAAACTGCTAGCAAGTTAAAAGTATTATTCTGAGTACCTTCTTTGGAAGAATGTTATATTTAGTAAATAAGTTTCTTATGTCTTCTGGTAAATTTAACAAGGATTTTACTTCAGGGTGTATTACTGGGATTTCATATTTACTTGACTTATTTTTAATTACAAAAGGAAATAAATCATCTTCCTGCTTTAACATATACATTTGAAGAACTTCAATTTCAGTTTTGAAGGTTTGTAATCATTTTTTCCCTTCAGTAATGCAAGAAGATGGCCTCTGATGATAGATCCCCAGGGTCAAGCGAATAAATGGATAAAGAATATGGAAAAAGCCAATAGTTTGCATATCATCAAGCTCAGCGACCCTGAATTTGTGAGAACACTGGAAAACTGCATTCAGTTTGGCACTCCTGGTAGGTTATTAAATTATGAAATGTAAGATACAGAAGAACCTGGAGAGGGCATAATTAACTAAAAAACGATGAAGCTCCAGTGAATGTAACAGAGTTCTTGTAACCGAGGAAAACAGAACATTGTTTCTTTCTTTTCCAGTCAAATTAGAACTCTAGTCCTCACCCCAGGTTATAAAGTCCTTCACAGCACAATTTCATTGTAATCTCCAATTTAATTTGTATCTTTTAATTGTTATTGGAGGCTTTCCATTTCTGTTTTAATGTTATATTTCTTTCCTAAAAAGTAATGTTATTTTAATTTGGATTTTCAAGATGTGTCTAAATTATGAGACTACTAGACTGTGATTATTTAATGATTCTTTTATTCAGCACAGTAGTCTTTTGGCAAGTCTTGCAGAACTCACAAAAGTACATAAGTTAATGAAGCACATAGTTACAGTTTTTCTTTGGATAACTGGAATACAATTAAAGACTAATTGATTATTTATTTATTTAATGGCTTATTACTTATTCTGCACTATTTCTCTCACAATTTTGAGAATCTCATAGGCTTCCAGTGAAAAAAAAAAGTAGACTTAGGCATCCAAGATAATTTCTGTGCCATTTGGTATTTAATTTGCTATTAGGTCCCCTGTAAAAGAAATTAAGCTTAAAATTGCTGTTCTATATCCATGTGAATAATGGCAGTTCTAATTACTTAGTTGCAACTCAATGTAATATTTAAAAAAAAAGTATTTAAAGGTACATTTTTCTGATTCATTTCGGTTGAATACTCTAAGAAACTCCACCCTTATTTCTAGATACTTGTAGATTAGTGTTTGTATATTCCGCCCTATACATACATGTAAGGAACTGTCATATATGCACCAAGAAAACTGTACTGAGTCTCACTGTCACGTGCAAGTGCTCCTGGAGAACGTTGGCGAGGAACTGGATCCCATCCTGGAGCCCCTTCTGCTCAAGCAGACGTTTAAGCAATCGGGCACCATCTGCATCCGCCTCGGGGACTCCACCATCGAGTACGCTCTGGACTTCCGCTTCTATATCACGACCAAGCTGAGAAACCCGCATTATCTCCCTGAAACGTCTGTTAAGGTATTTTGAAAATGAACGTGCAACTCTGCTGTAATTTTAAAATGATTCCTTGGCTCAGCCGAGAGGAGCTGCTTGGCGTTTCAGTGCTGTTCTCCTTTTGACACAAGCGTCATCTGGGAGTACTGGTGTTTTCAAGTCACACATTTCGCCCTGCAATAATGTCATTCGCTTGGACTGTGAGATATTTAAAACTTACTTTTAAAATGTTAATACCTTTCCCAGTCTGTACCTTCTGATTTAGACACTTTTATGAAAAAATATTTATATAGAATTCATATAACAGCTACTTCACATGCAGACTCTACACTAGGATTTTAGATTCAATATTTTCATCACTGTCATCAGGACAAATTCAGTCTGCAGATCCTTCGTACTCTCAACTACGCTCAAGGTGAATTTCATTTGAAAAGCAAGTCAATGGACATTTTGGGGTCAAAACCACCCAAATCTCCAGTCAGTATTACTTAGTCAATTGTTAAAACTGGTATTTCTTCCCTGATGAACTACATTCATCTAACTACTTTCTAGCCTTCTGTGGGCAATGTCTTCCCTCATTTACTCATATAAAATACTATGTATTTATGTCACTTGCTCAACTAGACCTTTGGGCATTTTTTCTGTATCAGTTACACATACTCTATCGTGGCATGGGAATTATTTTAAACATTAAAGCCTTTTTTCAGTCACTGTTAATTTCTTATGAAAAAAAAGAGAACATGATGCTACCCAGCTGAATACAAATATCCTGGTAATAACAACATAAATTGCATGTGAGCAAGGCCATTAAAGGGACACAATATATGTGACAGAGGCAATAATATTTTACTTACTACCACTTATTTTATGAGAACAGCAAAACTTTTATAGGTAAAAAGTTTATAAATACCATAAAATCTGATCTATCTGATCTGTATCCATATTTTTCTAAAATAGTGTGTGAGCATCCCATTTTCAGTAGATGCAACAATTCTGGAAAGCAAGCAAAACTAAATTTATTTACAGATTCTGTAGATCTTTCTTTCATAGAAAGATTTTGCTGCTCTCACTGTGAAGGCACCTACAGTTACTAAATTGGAAGGTCCATCTTCTATATGTAAAGAAACTTTGCATTTTATGGACTAATCACTCTAAGAATTGGTGTTACATGTAGATTTTTACAGTAATTTTGAGCAAAATGGTGAAAGACTCTGCATTCTCTGTTTGAAAGGGCTTTTTAACATCATACAGTTGATGTTTTTGGTTAATCCTGGAATTAGCTTCCCAATACACGACCATAAATGTATAAAATTTTCTCTCACATTTTCATAAATTTTCTCTCACATTTTGGTTGAATATTTTACACAATACTAGACAATCTTCCCCATCTTGGAAATGAAAAAAACAATTGTCATAATTGTGTTATCTTTCAAAACTTATTTTTTTTTTTCTGTCAGGTGACGTTACTGAATTTCATGATAACTTCAGAGGGAATGCAAGATCAGCTGCTTGGGATTGTAGTTGCAAGAGAGAGGCCAGATCTTGAAGAAGAAAAACAAGCTCTCATCTTACAAGGGGCTGAGAATAAAAGGTATCAAAATTATTTTCTAATTTTTTGGAAATATAGTGAATATTAATAAAGACTCTTATTTTTGAGAGCCCAAAACTAGGCAGCTATTTATGCTGATAAAGGCTGATTTTGGGGTGTGTGTTCATATTCATATTACCACTCTTTATGGCTTTTTTTCCTTTGACCTGGTTTGTCAATTCTGAAAGTAGTAGAAAACTCTTAAAGAGCAGATTTTGGGGCTTGTGTAATTGCAAAATGTAATTCTTGATCCCATTCTCTGCCTTTATGCGTTATGTTGCTCTCATGTGACTTGCTGTTTTCACAAGTTTTGATTAGGGACTAATGGATGGGTTTTAAAAACGTCTTCACTTTGTGCCAGATTTGCACTGACCGTATATGCAAAAGGCCTCTTTTTCCCACAGGCCAATGCATGAAATATGCAGTATTAGATGTGGTTTAGCACTTGATTCCTTTGCATTTAGATGAACACTTTCCATCGTCAGCACAATGCCTGAAACTGGCTGAATTTTTCAAAAAGTTTAAATGATTTTTTTAATAAAAAAGTCTTACAACAGTTTCACAACCTGCATAGAATTTACACGTCCTGTACTGTGGCCATTTATAGATACCAACAGAAAACATCTGCAATATTCATATGTGAAACATCTTGTATATTCTTTTAGACAGCTAAAAGAAATAGAAGACAAGATTTTAGAAGTTCTTTCGGCTTCAGAAGGAAATATTTTGGAGGATGAAACTGCTATTAAGATATTGTCTTCCTCGAAAGCTCTGGCTAACGAGATTTCCGAAAAGCAAGCTGTAGCCGAAGAGACAGAGAAGAAGATTGACGCCACGCGCCTGGGCTACCGGCCCATCGCAGTCCACTCGTCTATCTTGTTCTTTTCTATTGCTGACCTAGCCAACATCGAGCCTATGTACCAGTACTCTCTGATGTGGTTTATTAACCTTTTTGTCATGTCTATAGATAATTCAGAGAAGTCTGAAGTTCTACAAAAAAGGTAAGAATGATAACTCTCCATTTGCACTTAATGATGTATATTATAGTGTTTACTGATATGTGTCCCAAGTGTGTTGTCCCAAGCTTTGCCTTTTGAAATTTTCTTTCTGCACACAAATCTGTGAGATATTTTGCTGAAATGCTATTTAATCACAGAAACCAAATAACACAATGTATTACAAGTGCAACATATTCCAGCATTTCTATTTAGCTATTGCTATCTCAAGTTCTGTGCGAAATTACAAAATACTACATCGATAAATATGGTCCCTGATTTTCATACTGCATTTCATCTAGTGGCTTTGGATGTCTTCAAGAAGCAGGCAGTATTCGCTGCCTCCTATTTCAGGTGTGATAGGAGGAAGTCTTTGAACAACAACTCTTGACCGTCCCTAGGAATGGCGAGGCAGTATTTTTTATCCAAACGGGTTGTGGATTCAGTTTGATGACTGTCTTGTAACCAGGGTGTTCCAGCTTGTTCATGAGAACAGGAGGAACTCTGCAATCTTGTTGCTCACCTAATTGCAGGCTAATGATGCTACTGCTGAACTAGCCACAAGAGATCGGGTATTTTTGATCATATTTTCCTCTCACTTAGTGGTTAAACCTGGGAATTTGTCACTCATTAATGGCCTGATTCAGCACAGCAGTATTTAAATATTTGCTTGTGTAAAAATTAATTTTACTGGGCTTACTCACCCAGTAAAAAGCTAAGCATGTGAACAAGCAAGGGTGGAACTACTTGCATCTTCAACCGAGGAACAGAAGATGGGAAAGAAATTTTGTTCCCCATTTTCAGTTAATATTGCAAACAGCAATTGCTCACTTACTTGTTAATGTTCATGTTTTCTTCAAGTACAAGTTAGTTGTAGTACAGCATAAGGTAGCACTTAATGCCTGTAGTTTAATGACAGAATGGGATAGTTAGTTTGTCATTGAAATTCAGTCAAGGTCTGTGCATGTGCAATTATGATAGATCTAAAGCTACCAAAATTATTTTATCAAAAATATTACTACTAAATATTTATATCTGAGCTTAATATTTTGAGCTTAATAACTTAGTAGTTATAAATTCAAGATAATATTTTATCAATAAAATGATAATAACATATAATCTCACTCTGACTTAAAATCTTATTTTTAATTTCTCTAAAAAGCCCTGCATAGCCTTGTGCCTTAATCAAAATAAATTGTAAATAAAAAACTGATTTTCATCTCATTTTTAAATTAAAACTTTCTGTCAGCAGCTGTATAAAGAAACAGGAGCCTAATCTCAGCAGACAGTATGTGTTACCAGGGGTGATTGCTATAAGCCCCTTTTGATAGTTTTGTCCACTGAAAGCAGAGGAAGACAGACCCAACAGGGCACAGAAAATCTCCCCAGTAAGGAATAATTCACCTAAGACCGTTCGTCTTGGGCTATTTCCACTAGCCAGTCACTTTCTAATAAAATATTCTGAGAAATTTACATTGTTTTCTTCATTAGGAAGATCTAAATGGTTTGTAGTAGGTTTCCTAAGTGTGCAGACTTTAGAGTGTTATTAATGTAAGTTTGTGTTTTGACACTTGTAGGTTGAAGATTCTCAAGGATCATTTTACTTACTCACTCTATGTCAATGTCTGTCGCTCACTCTTTGAAAAGGACAAGCTGCTCTTCTCTTTTTGTCTAACTGTGAATCTCCTGAAATACGAAAAATTGGTCAGTAAGAAAACAACCATTTGTAGATAAACATTAGATGACATATCCAAGCTATCACTAATAAGAATGCATAGGATAAGAAAAATAAACTTATATATAATTATAATATATTTTAAGCTGTAATTCTATGGTATTTAATTTTCATTTTAACGAGAACTTAAAAGCAATGGAAGAGATTCTTTAGAGTAAATATAAAAAAGCAGAACTGGTGAAACTGTACTAGATGATGATAATCTGAACATTAGACATTTCTAAACATTTTCTAAACTCAGTCTATGTTATTCATCATTTTTCAATTTTTTACTGTATTATATTCTGAGATCTAAGAACATACCAAAATGAAGTGTAACTATTGATTTAAGAAACTACTAATCTTTTTCATTTATAGTAGTTAAGCATATTTATTTTTACACAGAAGAGCTCAAAATCTAACACTTGTACCAAGTGAATTCTAATAATTCCTTACCAGGATTTTTTTTTTTAATTGATGCTGAAATATATCCATGTTATCTATGGTCTCTTGAACAGTATTTCTAGTTGTAGTGGGATTGTTTCTAGACAGAAAAGGGTTTACCTAAAAATCTAGCTAAAATTGTTCATGCCTCAATTCAGGGACAAGGATGGATTTTAAAATTCACTCATGAGGATTTTTTTCAGTTGCATAAGTTAATGCTGAACTGAAAAGCAGACACTAAATATTTTGGAATTTAGTATTTGTATAAAAGCTTTTTCGGTAAATATAAGATTTTAGGTAAAGTATCAACTTCTTACAAAAAGCACCAAAACTGCCAGATTTTATTTATTTACTCTTGAGAGGGGTGTCTGTCTTTGTAGATCGATGAGAATGAGTGGAAATTTCTGTTGACCGGTGGGATTGGTTTGGACAACCCGTTTTCCAATCCCTGCACCTGGCTCCCTCCAACATCATGGGATGAGATTTGCCGACTAGAAGAGTTGTCACACTTCAAAAACATTCGTAAGGATTTCGTGCAGCTGAAGGATGGATGGAAAGTGGTATATGACAGCTTGGTATGTTGACACTCCTGCAATCATAAGTTGCATAATTATATAATGATTATATATATATTATACATATATATAATTATATATTATATATAAATATATAATGATTAATGCATAATGCATCCAAATACTTATTCATAGAAAAAGAAAGGGTTGTCAGTTTCCATAATATTTTACTGTATACATTAATGTAAATAGTTAAGCAAAGGGTCCACAGTGGTAGATAATTACCATTTTTTTCAGGTGGCTTCTGAATAACAACTTGAATTCTGATGGGAAGGGAAAAAAAAAAACAAAACAACAAACCACACACAAGGTGATAGTGGAAACTTGCAAAACTTCTCAGAATGCTTATGCAGGCTGTGCACTTTTCACCTTACTTGGAGAATGTCTTCTCATGTTATTACATAACCAGCTGCTCTCCTACCCTAAATAATTCACAAATGCTTTAAATAAAGCTGAAGTCCTATTTTTTTAGGATCCTCCGCATGAGAATTTTCCTGGCGAATGGCAGGAGTTGGGGGAATTCCAGAGGATGCTCATCATTCGCTGCCTGAGGTCTGACAAAGTACGTACAAAACTGCCATGCTTCCCCTCCTTCCACTGCCTTTCTTAGAAGCCAAATGACTTTGTAAGTACATTTATTCAGTTGTCTGTTGACATTTTACTGAAGTCTCCATGTTAGTGGGAGGAGGAAAAGGAGAGGATTTAAAAAGTTTATTATGAACACCCTTATGAACACAAGCAGAAAGACATTTTTAATAAGGGTTTTTCCAGTGATTTTTTTCCTATGGTTACTTCAAGGATGCTGCTATCAGGTAATAAGTAACAAGCATTTAGTTTTAAATGAAAGGATAGGCCTTCAGGTTTTGTTGCAGATTTCAGTGTATACTGAAGTCCCCAGAGCTCTTGCTCTTAAGAACTGCCTTATCCTCCTCCGAAGTTCTTCTGTACAGGTGCTAGTAGGTGGTATAATTTTTTTAAAATGAGCTCTACTAGCTATGATAGCATGTGACTGATCCAGGAAGATAATTTAATGGATAAGATCAGTACTTACAGTAACAGCTATTGAACTTTTATTGAAAGGACTTTGAAGCAAAAATGTTTTGATTTGAGCCTGTCTAGTTCTAAACTGTGAAGACAATGAAAGCCACAACGAGTAGTTACAGTTATTGCAATTATTTATTCAGGGGAAGAAGGCAACTTTAAAACAAGAAAAATTCATTAGACATTTTCATATAGTCAGAATTTAGTGGTTAATGTGGACTAGTAGTCCCATAACAACAACACACCATGATAGGTAAGAGTAGTATAAGCAGTTACGTCTTCTGTTACAAGCAGTCCAGAAAATTATTTAGAAAAGAAATCCTTAGACAGCTTTTAGTACTCAGATAAAAATATAAATGTTTTTACCATATAAAGCAAAGATAAGGCTTAGAGTCAGACTTCACACTTCTGGATGTTTTGGCTGATAAGAACTTCCAGCAGATTGGGCAGGTGGCTCAGCAGGGAGATCCTTTGGCATCGGTGACAGATACTTATGTTTGGAGACAAAGTTATCCACAAGACGCTTCCTAGTTGCAGCAACTTCCTCTTCAAAAGAGTTGATGATGCTTGTGCCAATCTTGCACTTAAAGCAAAACAAAAAGATTGAGATGGTCAATTGAATATTTTTACTGCAAGGCTGGAGTATGTGCAAGACTTCGATCTTCAAAGACCTTTTGATCTGCCTTTAACCCTGGGTTAGAGGCCTGCCCCTGCCTATGGCCAGCAGTTCAGTTGTGACATTATTCCTTATCTGCATTTGAAATCTAGTCAGGGAGGGAGAGTTTGGTTTTCTTTCCTTTTGTGTGCAGGTGCTGATCTCGCCTCTCAGAATGCATTAGGACAAGGGTGCTCCAGGTAGCAGCACGTTCGGGATCAGTCCTTGCCCTCTAAGCTATGGGCAGCCTTGGGTCAGGAAAGGGGAAGATGTCATTTCAAGGTCTCTTAATTCTCTGCTTAAAGGAATGTTTCCAGCCCAGGCCCCTCTTATACCTTGGAACACTGCTCTAAATCACTCACTGATCAGATATAGTGAGTAAATATCAATCACTGCCTTATTCCTCAGCTCACTCTGAAAGAAATTATACTGCTCCCACCATGGGATGTGGTTCCATTTATAGATATTTAATATGTTCTACAGGGAACTTGACTATTTAACCTTGACAGCCAGCCAGGAGGTAGATATTTCTACCTGAATATTACCAGCAAATTAGAGACCCCATTTGTGCAAAGCCCCCAAGGAACTAAGATGCAGATTGATCTCGGCCCCATCAGGGGCTCCTGCTTGGAGCACCTGATTCCCACATGACTGTTACTAGGATTAGAGGTCAAATATCACAAAAGACTAGTTGAAGCAGCCCAGATGTGGGCCCATGGATGTCACCAGCACATACTGTGCATGAAATCCCCCACAGAGAGGTACAGCTGGAGACATTGTAAATGGGCTGGAAAGTTTGACAGCTTAATTAAACAACTACTTACATGTAAGGCTTGGGACACAGGAAGCAAGAAAAGATGGACTAATGACTAAGTGCCCTTCTGGGGAAGATGCCTAGATATCTTTTCCTTGATTTTTTTTCCTCCTGTAACAAGTCATTGGCACTAGGTTTCCTTTCAGCAGCTAGGCAATAGACTGGCTCTTCACAAATGTTACATGCAGAATTTTTAGCACGAGTCCTGATTTCAGAATCTTCTAGCCTTTCCCCATCACTCATTTCTGATGTGCAGCAATCAGCGCAGGAACCCCCAGTGACATTCTAGTCTTCCACCTGACATTACATTTATTCAGTCACCACTTACAAGGAAGGTTCTGAGCCGCGACATCTCCAGCATGTAGAACTCCTCCATCGTCAGGTCGTCAAAGGGCTTGGTAAGGGATAAAAAGCCACATTTCTGACGTTTGGAGTGCTCCGTCCTGCAGCATAAACTCAGATTAAGAACATGCATCTAGGTACATCCATGTACATAGAAAGAGATAAAGAAAAGAGGACTCTGCCGTACTTATACAGTCTTTCAGTAGAAAAGGTATCATGCAGAGAACACTCGAGTATTTCATATAGTAACTAGTTTTGTGAGTTGTAATCTAGAAAGAGTACAGGGCAGATGGAGAGGAAGTCTGTAGTGCTGCTATAGGAAACTTTCCTGATCTGCATTCTCTGCAGAGGCAAAGCCAACCTCAAAGAGCTGGATATAGAGAGCATATTTAGTGAGTCCTGATGTATTTCAAGGTTAATGGGTGAGGTTAAGTTTTCCTTAGGCTTGTTTTGCAAACTGCTATGGAGAAGTGAGTGGTTGTATAATCAGTAAGGGCTGCAGCCGCAGGAATTGGATGTTCTCTCTGTACTCACCACGGGTCGTCATTCGGCTCCCAGCCCTCCAGCTCCATCAAGCAGAAGAAGCACTTGACCACATCAGGCTCGCCGGCACTTGGGCAGTGGACAAAGCCCGCCCTGGCCATCTGCAGGGGACAGTCCACGAGCTCAGGGCCTTGGGAAACACACCACTGCCCAGAGCAGCCATGGGGGCCTTCCCCACAGCCTCCAACTTCTGCATTTCCCTGATATTTATAGTGATTTCAATTGCACCAATTCACTTCTCCTCAGGTAATTTTAACACCATCATTCATCTAAGATAACAACCTGGCAGTTTGATAGGTGGATCAAAATGAGACTGAAGTCAAAGCCTAGAGAGACATATACATTAACTTATCTAAAATTACATTTATTTCTGAAATTTAAGTAATTATTCTGGCATGCTGGCCTTTCTGTTCATGGGAGTCCTTACATCCCCTAATATAAGGATATTTAGGAACTGGAAATTGCAAGCAGAAAAATACTACAGAATACACAGAGTTAACTCTGAAACAACAAAGAAGGAAAAAGAAAAGTAATTTAATTCAGTGTTATAGGAAGGCTAGTGACCTGGACATATAGAAACCACTCATTTTGCTGCAGTATCTCAGAGCAGAAAATAGAGGAAAGGGAGAATGCCTTTAAAAAAAAAAAAAAAGAAAAAATGAACAGGGCTTATGAGAAGCTCATTGCTATTCTTGAGCATGAGCAACTCCCAAATACAACAATAGATTGGAGAAAAAAAAAAAAAAAGTCAAAGTTACCCCTTCCCAGACTCACGTTCTCCGGAGTGCATCTACAGTTCTCCACAAAGGGCCACTTGGTGAAGGTTTTAAGGCGGTTCTCGTACTCATACATGTCCTTGAGCTCAATCAAGAGCCTGGGGGAGGCAGCCAGCTCTTCCAGCAGAACCTCCATCCCCAAGGCCACAGCTGCTCCAGGCCTCCCTGCTGCCGCTTCCAGGTTTAAAGCCCCGCACGGAGCGGGGACGGGTCGCACCTGGGAGCCCCAGCTGTGTCCTTGAGCAGGCCCCAAGGGCCTCCCTGCTCCGTGCAGGGTCATCAGCCACAGCTCGTGTTTATTAACCCACGCTAACGCCACAGGAAAGCTGCAGGTTTTTATAATCCAAATGTTTAAAGTTAAATATTTAATATGAACTTAGCAATCTTTCATGAATGGTACCTTTCAAGGTATTATAAACATGTTACTCTGATTATGATTAAGATATCATTACTATGTCAACACTTTGACATTCGGAATTCCTGCATTTCTTTAAAGGAGGTAGCAGGAATAAATAAAAATATTAGGATAGTAATTAATAAATAAATATAATATATAGTAATAAAGTATATAAGGTATTCTGGAGTGTGTTTTAAATTCCAAGAGTTCAGAGCCAGAATAATTAGCAATATTGAGGAGAAAGATACACATGAATATTTATAGACCCCAAACTTTAAGCTGTCTCCCTATAAATTGTCTCTCCTTTTGCTTCAGCGGGAAGCCAGCAGTGTGCAGGAGCTGCTGAACACCAAGGTCTCTAAGCCAGGATCTTTTAGCACCTCTGGAGGCAGCTGATTGATTGCTAAACGTGAAATCCTCTCCATAAAACAGCTGGATCACGTGCAGGAGGAATTCTAGCTTCCTACACCAACCCATCAGCCTGGACAGATGTGCTGACAGAAGGAGATTAAGGGTCACTTGACTAGAATGTCTTTCTTGAACCTTTTCAGAGCATCTTCCATCACAGTGGCTATTTTTGCCTATTTTTACATACACTAAATCATTGATTACTCTGAGCTTTTATACACAGGAAGAGAATTCCTGACTTTTATATATTAAAATATTCAGAGTAATATGTTCTAACGCTGTTGTAAAAGTGGGATATTTTAATTCTATTACTCCTTTTTTTTTTTTAGATAATACCAATGGTACAGGAGTTTATCATTCACAACCTGGGCCGTCCGTTCATCGAGCCGCCTCCGTTCGACCTGTCCAAAGCGTTCGCCGACAGCCACTCCTGCGCCCCCCTCATCTTCGTGCTGTCCCCGGGCGCAGACCCCATGGCCGCGCTCCTCAAGTTCGCCGACGATCAGGTATTTGAATAACATCGCCGAGGCCTTTTAAGGTGGATGATGCCTGTGTGTGTGTTTACATCTGTGGGAAGCAAGGAAATCCTAGCAGAAAAGGTTTTTTCCTATGAGCACTGTGTGTAGCGTGACTTAATTACAAGACAATGTAGCACTACATAGACCACAGGATCTTGGGTGGTGTGGACACTGTGGGACTCACGTGTAGCTTCAGCTGTCATTCTTAAAGCATAAAAAGAAATCCCAACAGTTGCAGGTAATTCTTATGTAAAAGGTTAGTGTTAGTAATAGAAGGTTGCTTTTTTTTTTTTAGCAAGAAATTGCATTTCTTGACTATTCTCTCATTGTTCTGTGCAGTTGAGAATGACAGGCAGACTTGGTCTCCAACCTGTGGGCAGTAGATGTGTTCTGTATTTTATAGTAAGCTCTGAGGAGTCTTGTGAAATAGAGTGGTACAGTTCAGAATTAGGGGGATACGAAGCTGGAGTTTTCCTCTGGCAGTCAGCTGGACTGACATGAAAGAGAGATTTGCTCTGTGATTTAAAATATGCTGCACATTAGATGTGAACTCTTGTACCAGAGGCTTTGATGTGCACTCGTCTTCTAACATGCTCTATGTGGGCAGGGATACGGTGGTGCCAAGCTCAGCTCGCTCTCACTTGGTCAAGGCCAAGGCCCAATAGCCATGAAAATGATAGAGAAGGCAGTAAAAGAAGGAACGTGGATAGTTCTGCAAAATTGCCATCTGGCAACATCATGGATGCCAACACTGGAAAGAGTCTGTGAGGTAAAAATATTATCTTCTTACAAAACAGATACGTCTGAGCCATCAGGCAGCTGAAAAAAATCAGCTCAACATGAACATGATTGTAGAGGGCACCATCACACCTTGGTTCTTTTTCCTTCCATCTACTGGAGTGAAAAACATTCATGAACACTGTGGGCCTTGCCCATCCTTTGGTGAAATTCCCAGCCACTACACAGCCCTTCAGGCAAGGGCTTTCTTCATGTGTCTGCTACTGCAGACACTTGTACAACCAGGTCGTTCTGGTATATTTTCCCTCTTAAAAAAAGGTGTCCTTTAAGATGAAAAGTTGAGATGTATATTCCTGTCTTCCAATTCCTTGTTTTATTTGTGTTTCAGGAGTTGAACCCTGATACGACCCATCCGGATTTCCGCATCTGGCTCACCAGTTACCCATCCCCGAATTTCCCCGTGTCTGTGCTGCAGAACGGGGTGAAAATGACTAACGAAGCACCAAAAGGTTTACGGGCGAACATAATCCGTTCCTACCTGATGGATCCAATCTCTGATCCGGACTTTTTCAACAGCTGCAAGAAGCCGGTTAGTGCTGTTGTTGACACTGATAACTTGCTTGTGTGGAGCAGCCGCAGACGGCTCTGCTGCTCCTCCTTCCTCGGGGAAGAGCTACCTCCACTCAGTGAAATGGTGTTTGCTACTGCTGGCAGTGAAGCAAATTTTATTAATATTTAAGTTTTATTTTACCACAAGTTGTCTTCAGCTGAGATTTTGTGGTATGACACTAATGATACAGCTTTCTAGTTAAAAAAAGTAAAAGAACATGTTATTTTCCATTACAAATGTGCAGAGCTGTGGAATATTCCCTGACCTGCGTGCTGTTCTGGTGCATGTTGGATCTATAACATAAAAATATTTCCATTGCAGAATTGAGAAGGTCAAGTGATTGCATAAAATGATTTACAGGACTTGCAAGTAAATGCTTCCCCCCACATTTTTGAGTAAGCCTGGGAAAGCAGTAACTTGTCATAATCAGATTTATGCAGTCATATCCAACAAAAAAAAAATATTTTTCATAATTTTCATTTTGTATAATAGGATAGTATTAACAGTACTTTACAATAAGAAGGTAAAAAATTAATGGGAACGTAGACTCTTACACACATGGGTGTATATGACTGTCACAGTTTTTAAAACAAAATTATTTTGAGGGGTTTGACAGGTTTAAGAGAACATTCAAAATTAATTAATTAACCCACTGACGGCTTCCTGCTGGAGGCTGTTGTGCATGGAGACGAGCTCCAGGTGCACTACAAGCAGCACGTTAACAGGAGCGGGAGGCAGTGGCAGTGCAGAGATGTGCTGTGCCATGGCAGGACCACAGTGATTGAGTGCACTGAATTCCTGTTGTACCTGGTTTCCAGGCCGAGTTCAAGACCCTGCTCTACGGCCTCTGCTTCTTCCACGCGCTGGTGCAGGAGCGGCGCAAGTTCGGGCCGCTCGGCTGGAACATCGCCTACGAGTTCAACGAGACGGACCTGCGCATCAGCGTGCAGCAGCTGCAGCTCTTCCTCAACCAGTACGAGGTACCGTGCGGGGGGCGCGCGCCCCGCGGGTTGCTGCAGCTGGCGAGGCTCCCCGGGCAGCACGCGGCTGATCCAAGCTCTGTAACCCCATTGTAGGAATTCACTTCACTCACAGCTTGCTCCACATTATCACCTATTTCCTGAAATTCCCTGGCTCAAGACAGTGGATCCTGGAGAGCCCCAGTCTATTCTGAAGTTGTAGTATATTGAACACGTAATATATTGTGTAACTGTGATTCGCTTGATGCTAGGGATAAGAGCATGGGCAGAATAATTGAGCTTGATGTATTTGTGTGTTTGGCAGATCACTTGTTTGCAAAGCTGGCCAGGGTGTTGGCAGGATTTCTGGAATTTGGTTTTCAGTTTCTTAAACTGTGAACTAGAAATAATAGAAATAATATCTTCAAAATTTCTTAAAAAAACAAAATTACAGCTAGTATTGCTGTGGAATTTGTTTACATTGCATTTATGGGTACATAATCATTCACAAACTTTCTCCATAGTTCAGATATTATTTATTAAATATTTTCATATTGCCTGGTCAGTAGAGATGGTTTTTTTTGAGAGAGTTTTAATGATTTTTATGTGGTGGACAGTTCCTTTTTTTTTTTCTTTCTTCAATCTGCTTCATTTGATATCTGAACCATTAACCAATCCTCAGCGTATCACCAACCCTTGCCCTCTTTTTCTGTAGAGAATTCATCTCGTAGCATAGGCTGTGCTTCCAAGTTAAGTCTAGCTCCTCTTGCCCTCGAGCTGCCAGTGAAAGGTTCCTCCGCGTCTCCTTTACCTCTCCTTAGCCCTGGGGTTTGCTGCAAACACCATGGCCCTGGTTGCTTGTTCCGTGCTGGCCTGAAGATGGGCAGTTTTGCTCCTCTGACCACACAACTGCTTTAAAAGCACGGCCAGTGAAACATCAGATAATTGTGAAAGCTCTTCCCGACCCGGGGCTCGGGCGCGGGCAGGGATTCCTGGACACGGCTGTGGAGGTTTTGGTGGTGGAGCTTACGCTGCCTGTGCAGGCGAGCAGGATTTGGAGGCGAGGAGAGCAGGGGCACAAGCCCAGCGCCCGGCAGCGCCTCAGCGCCGGCCTCACTGCCCCGCAGGAGCTGCCCTTCGACGCCCTTCGCTACATGACGGGCGAGTGCAACTACGGCGGCAGAGTCACCGACGACTGGGACCGGCGCACGCTGCGCAGCATCCTCAACAAGTTCTACTCCACGGAGATCATCACCAACGTCGAGTATAAATTTGACTCCAGTGGCCTTTATTTTGCACCTCCTGAAGGGGACGTAAGTATCTGCGGATAAGGGCTTTTTTAAAAGCAAACAGATCACAATTGGCTCCACTGAGCTGTGCCTTGACACCTGCTGCCCCTGCTCATTGTTAAGGCTTAGTCCCACCTTCTGTTCCCATTTGTTTCAATGATTCAACTCCACCCTTCCACCCAAACAAACAGAAAGCCAACAAAAAAACCCTATTAAGCTGATTTTGCTCTGTGGGAGTTGGCACCCGGAGAGGGCAGTACAGGAGAAATCCAGCCCGCTCAAGCTGGAAACATTATAAAATGGGAGTAAAAGTCAATAACCTGTTGTATCTGCTGGAGGGGAAAGGCCCCTGTAGTGCCTTTATATCCTCTCTCAGGGGAGAGGAGAGATGACACGTTAAACATCAGAGACGGCCCTCGCAGGCAGAAGGGGCTGCAGCCGCCTGTACTGGTATCCTGCTCTGCAAGAGAATTTCCAGCAGTGACTTAAGCAACGCTAATCCTCTCTTCAGGGGAACGGATGGACTAGAGAAATGCACGTGGTACCTTCAAGCCCCGCATTTCCCCCATGCAGACGCTTTAGAGTAGGAACATTTGTAGCATTTTCCTTGAGACGGAGCTTGAGGCCCCTTTTGTCTGTTTGGCCATTTCTGCATCTCATTACAATTCCAGTCTTTTCTTCCTTTTTCAGTACCGAAGCTATATTGAATATACAAAGACCCTTCCGCTGAACCCCTCCCCAGAGATATTTGGAATGAATGCCAACGCTGACATTACAAAGGATCAGTCAGAAACGCAGCTGTTATTTGATAACATTCTTCTTACCCAGGTACGTAACACTAAGGACCTTTCCATAAACCACTACTTCATCTATACATACTAAGTTCAGCTTTTTTTCCAGTTTTGCTGTAGCTTAATTTGGTTTCCATCTCCACTCTGATGAAATTACTGTTCCACATTAGGAATCTTTAAGGTATAGTTAGTATTGTATTTGCTGTGCCTGGCAGAGCGTAGGTTACAGGGGAAGTTGGCTTTAGGCAAAAACAATGAAAAGGACAGAGATCTGTAAGAAATCAGCCTTTGTTAGCTCTGCGGTTAACAGACAGCCTAGTGCAAGAGTATTCGAACTTATGAAACCAACTGATTTCAGACACAGTGATTTCACTTTTTATTTAGGAAGCACAAATAATACTCATTACTGAAGCTAGTGTTGCTGTGAGCCATCTCCATCCTCGTCCAGATGTCCTGTGGCCTCGCACAGTGGCAGGAGGACGCTGAGCTGCTCCCCCAGGACGGGCTTTAGGGTGGTTTTGTTGCAGTAAATTGACTGTAGTGGTGGCCAGAGTGGGGGGCTAGAGTGGAAAAGGGCTGGAACTGCAGTCTTTTAAAAGGTGCCTATGAAACAACTGTGCTTTGCTGTGACAACTGTCACTTTCTAAAGTCTCCCTTTTCTTTCACGCACCAAAATAAATCCCATTTTTTATCTGTCTTTAGTCTCGAGCATCTGGTGCTGGTGCAAAATCCACGGATGAAATGGTTTACGAGGTCGCAGGAGACATCCTGAGCAAACTTCCTTCCAACTTTGACACTGAAGCAGCAATGAGGAGATACCCAACCACGTACACCCAGAGCATGAACACGGTGCTCGTGCAGGAGATGGGCCGCTTCAACAAGTTACTGCAGACGATACGCGACTCCTGCGCCAACATCCAGAAAGCAGTAAAAGTGAGTTGCAAAATAACTCCGAAGGGCACATAACTGGAACCTGGCCTCTATCTATTAACTATCAGTACAAGGAGCTTAGAGAACTCACCCTAAAATCTGATGCAGATCAGTCACTTTTAGGAATCCAGATTTCAAGCTGACTTATTCACTTCCACCTTAAAATTGACAGTACAGTGGAATGTAAAAATATTGCAGAAAAACCAAAACACAAGGTTGTTTCAGCTACTTGCATCTGCTAGCAAATAAGATGAGAAGTAACTAGGTCCATTTTTTTTATTTTTTTAAAAGCCTCATGGCCTTGAAAGACTGAAGCCCCTCACACAGTTTCTGAGGATTGCAGCTCTCAACACCTCAAGTGGCTGGAATCTTCAGAGGCAGCAATCTTCAAAGACACCACAGTAAAAAACTGGTCCTTGTTCTAATTAGAAATCCCAACTTACAGTTATGCAAAATGCAGAAGAGCAGTGTGTTTTGGGGCCATTTCTTTTCCTCTTACTTAACTTTAAGGCTGGATAAGGCTTAACTGACTTTACCCCAATGTACAGACAAAACAAAGAAACAACTGGGGCTCTTCAAGCCCCAACCGCTTCTCCCTCACAAGCCAAAACATAAACTGAGAAATCTGTAAACTGAGACTAATAGAAAAGTCACTTCTAATAGAAGTCACAAGAGTCACTGCAAGAGACCCTTGCAGAATCACTACAGAAAAATCTGCAGAAAACATCTAACTAAATAAGCATTTTTACTTAGTAAAACTCAGTAGCACTCTGGAAAAACATATTTCTGAAGAATTTGCCTTTTCTGGGGGAGATTTTTTTCAGTATTTCTTTCTAAAAGGCTCTATGGACCTTGTTGGCCCGTATGACAACTGACTGCAGTATGAGACTGCTGACTCTTTACTATTATCGCTCTTGTTTTCAGGGTGGTTCCAGTACAATTTAGCTACAGGCTGGATAAACCTGTTGGAAAAAAAATATTTTTATTTTTAATTCTTAAAGGGAGGCTTTAACAATTCATTGTTAAAACAAAGTATTTAGACATGTTCTTTTCTGTATTTCTTTTAGGGACTAGTAGTGATGTCTGCTGAACTGGAGGAAGTGGTAAACAGCATTTTGAAAGGCAAAATTCCAGGATTATGGATGAGCAAGTCCTACCCAAGCCTCAAGCCCCTTGGCAGCTATGTGAACGACTTCCTTAGTAGACTGAAGTTCTTACAGGTGAGAGCACACACGCTGTTTATAGGGGTTTGTTCACTACTGGCTACTAAGCTCAAACTCCGATGACAGTTGCACAAGTGCACGTGTACACACACACGCACTCGTGCAGTCGCTCTGAGCAGTGGTGCGCAGATCTCAGCTCCTTGGTGCCCGGTTTGGGGAGAGGGGCTCACCCAGCATCTAAGGAAGCGCCAGGCTTTGCCATGGAGCCCCCTCCTTGGGCGCAATCCGTCCGCGCGACGGTATGACCCACGTCACCCTTGGGAGCCACTTAGCGACCCGCCTCAGAAGCCACAAGTTCCACACACACCTCTGTAATGGCAGTGCAGGTCAGAAACACAGAACAGAAAAAGATATTGCTAAGTGTCCAATGAGAAAGTTTAAATTACAAAAACAAAAAACATTTTAACACTGGATCTCTTAAATTAACCTAGGGTCAAATTCCAAGCTTTGCACTGGGTGTGGTGGAAGGAGGCTGAATGAGTTGGGGAGAATCAACAGGGTTCAGAGCTTCCAAGGCTGCAGATTCACAGAACTTACTTTAACTAAGTGGCTTAGTGACAGTGCATGGTAAACCTTGGTCATCTTGAATTGCTTAAGACCAAGAGATGCCTTTGGCACTAAAAGGCTGAAATGATTCAGGCAGCTCAAACCTGAAAGATGAAATATGTAATTCCTACAAGGTAGCTGCCTTTGTGTAAAAACAGATGCTGTTGCAAAAAGAGATGTCAAGACGGACAAAGGTTGCAGCATCAGTATTTAGGTAAACTTAAAAAAAAAAAAAAAAAAAAAACCCACACAGGTACAGAATGAAAGAAATATCCATCTTTCAGGTATAAAAAAATATTTGCAAATTCT
Source organism: Crypturellus tataupa (assembly GCA_034781795.1). Lineage (NCBI taxonomy): Eukaryota > Metazoa > Chordata > Aves > Tinamiformes > Tinamidae > Crypturellus > Crypturellus tataupa. The sequence goes on from JAWLRI010001014.1 coordinate 1,184,055, forward strand.
GAGTTTGCAATTACTCAGACAACACCTACTTTTGAGTTTTTAAACACACAGCACCCTTCTTAGCACAGCACCTCTGCATACCTCTGCTTCCCCTGTAACAAGCCTGAGAGCAAAGGAAAGGTAAAGGAAACCAAAATGCCACTGCTAGAGCAGAGCCCAGAACAAAAATTCAGCTTGTACAAGGATGGAATTGCCAAAACCTACGAGCAGGATTATTCTCCTTTGAGGAGACCACTAGTGATGAGACAACCGGTTTGGTAACTACTATAATTCCATGTAGCAGATAATGGTAGCAAAATTTAAATTTTTCGGAAATTGTTAGTCTCAAAAACTGACATTAGCAACAATCAGAAGAATGTCGTCTTGCATACAGTAATTGCTGGTAATTGCTACACACCTCGCATGCATTACAACTGAAACCAATGAGTTGTGGCATTATTTTAGCATTTTACAGAAGCCCCCGTGACATGAGCTATGAAAAGAACTTCTCCTCAAACCATTGGAGGTTTCATGATGAGGAGGGAAATTGTCCCTCCTCATGTTCAACTTGTTACATACTTTACATATGTGACTTTAGTCTTGGAAGGGGAACAGGACAGTTTTGGCTAGGGATATTCCACCTGCACATGCAAACAAAGATGAAAGCTCAACAGTCTCTGCTAAGGGAGGAGAAAGAACAATTGAAGGAGTCATTTGCTGAACTTTCACAACAGAGTAATACAGTCACATCAACTAAATATTTCTGGGCAACAGTGTTTTCTCTCTTTTTTTCTCCACAGGTTGGTGACATTTTGAACAACTTTTTCACAAAGACATGGCAGGGCAGCCATTCAAACTACTGCTACTTTCTGAAAGAAGATGACAAAGGGAGAAATTATGTTTGATGCTTTCCCAAACCCCATCATATATCAAATCCAACGCATTTCTTTTCTGCTCCTCCTTCTCTCGCTGCAGGAGTGGTATGAAAACGGCACTCCACCAGTCTTCTGGATTTCAGGGTTCTTCTTCACTCAAGCCTTCTTAACAGGCGCTCAGCAGAACTATGCCAGAAAATACACTATTCCAATAGACCTCCTGGACTTTGACTATGAAGTGCTGGAAGATGAGGAGTACAGCAATGCTCCTGAGGACGGCAAGTACACGTGTGACACAGTCACCTGCTGATGCTGAAGTACTCGGGGGTTAACACAAATTTGCACTCAGAAGTATGCAATTAATTTAATGAATTTAATGAATGAATGCTACTGTACTGGTAATCTTCCCCCAGAGATGCACTAAGAGCGATGCAGCAAAACACCATTTAAGAAATTACTAACACTAGTGAACCTACCAGATTTGCCTAGAGCTATAAAATAACACCAGAAGACACTTCTTAGCCCAATTTCTTCCCCAAAAGAGTAAACTTCTAAATAGTTGACCTGCATTCTCCATTATTTCACTCTACAACGTATGCACCTGAGATGCAGAGTATTTTCGTAAGCCAATGAAAGCAGGACACTGAGTAGAAGATTGGGATGTCCTAGTTCTGTTAACCATAGAAAAAAACACAGTTCTGATAAGATCATTAGGTGCAGCAGGGACTTGCTTTAAGGGGAAAATAATGTACAGTCCTACAGGTTGCCTTCCTTAGGCTGCAGTTGCAACTACTTCCTGAGCCTGCATCTCCTCAGAACGAGGAGAGTTAAACTCAACAGCTCTTCCTCGTCTTTTCAGGGTTTTTCTGAGGACCAGTTTGACTGGAAGTTGTGTAAGGAAGGGCTGGGCAGGTTTATTTCTTGTTTTAGAAGTTCCAGTTTTCAATACACTCAGCAAGAAGGTGCAAGTCTGATGAAAAAACAGGTGTCAATTTCTCATTTTCTTCTCCAGTCAGAGTTGATGGGAGGAAGCTGTCATACGATATTTATGGTTTATATTTTTAAACATTCAACTCCTTCAAAGAACTGTTTCAGAAAGGCACAGAAATGGTAAATTGAAACATAAGCAGTAAAACAATTTGAAGACTGTTCACGTGACCAGACCTGCAAGTTTGGAAATATCCAAGTTTATATAAACTGTATATTGTAAACGGGGCTTTATAAAAATGACTGTCAATTTGAAGAATAGTGACAAGTTTCTTGTACTTTAGAATAGCTTTTAGCCTAACATTCAGAAAAACTTGGAGAGATTTGGTGGTGTTGGACACTGTAGTTTTATTTAATGCCAATCAGAATAAATAGTAATAGAGAATACAGTTGTTATATATCCCAAGTTGATTTATCAAGGTTTGAACACAAAGAACTGGGAAAGGCTCTCAGCAAAGTGAGCCTCACTCACGCTGCTGCCCTCAGCTAGAGGACGCTTTCAGTGTTTGTCTAATTCCCTGTCTTTTACAACCGATTCAGGTGTCTACGTTCGGGGATTGTTCCTGGATGGAGCGCGCTGGGACAGACAAATGAAGAAGCTAGGAGAATCTCACCCCAAAATCCTCTATGATACAGTGCCTGTGGTCAGTATCTTTCATTTGATGACATCTTCTTATAGCAACTCATGATAAACATGATGGGATCCATACTCTAGGCTCTAGCCCTAAAGACAGTAGTATGGCAAGTCTTAAAGCTCCTTAAACTGAGCAGAAAACATGTAGTGTTGCAGGAGAAGTTATGTTCCTGAGGAGAGCAGACAACTCTGCTGCTGCTGCAGGAGGGTGGCGGAAGCTGGGAGAGAATCAATCTGCCAAGGAAGGGAAAATGGCATGCAGGTTTTCAGGGCTAGCTGTATAAAAGCAAACAAAAACAGAAAGGAACCACTGCCGACCACCTTCAACAAGCTAAGAGTTTCCCAACATTTTTTATTTTAATCTGAAAAAGATGATGATGTTCTCTCCTGCAGATATGGCTAAAGCCCTGCAAGAAGACGGAGATTCCGCAGCGCCCGAGTTACCTGGCCCCTCTGTACAAGACCAGCGAGAGAAGAGGGGTCCTGTCAACTACGGGCCATTCCACCAACTTCGTCATCGCCATGATCCTGCCCTCGGACCAGCCTGAGGAGCACTGGATCGGCCGGGGGGTGGCTCTCCTGTGCCAGCTGAACTCATGACTTTACCCCAACATTTCCCACTTCACTTACAGAGGATGCACCTCAAGCCTTAAATGTCTCTTAAAAGAGGAAATCAACATATAAAGAGAGTTTGTTTACAGTTTTGCATTTGTGCCTCTCATAAGCACTGAAACATGAAGATGAGCACTACCACATAAAGGTGTACAAGAAAACCTTATAAAAGCCAACGAGAATATTTGCTCCTTGAATAATTTTATTTTCTGGAGGCTCCTTATAAATAAGGAACATACATAAAATGAACACAACACTGTTGACAGTGAACAAAACAGCATTTGATCATTTCCAGCTTTATAAAATTAAAAAAAAAATGAATTTAGTTATAACAAAAGACTCATAGCTCAGCAAGTATCTTATAGGACCATAATCACATTTTAAAACCGTAGACTCAATTGCTAAGGGGGGGTGGGTGGAGGGGAGGGAATAGTCACACTGCATCTAGCTACTACAATATTTTCTAAGCATAATCACAGCTGATTGAATGCAATGTGATCTACATCGAAATTCATATGGGATGTCACACAGTGACAGCATTGTAATATACAAGTAACATTTATGCCCTCCAACAAATACAAGTTAAATGAGACTCTGGGTTCAAGCGGAATGGAATGTTGAAGCCAACTAGAAATGTAGTGGAATTCAGATTGTCTGTAACATGACCTAAAATTGTATATTAAAATGACCTGGAATTCAATACTGGTGGAAATTTCTAGAAGCCACAGCTGTTACACTGCTCTCCATAGCCTGTAATAAATATTAGAAAATAAATGGGAAAAACCCATATTTAATATGAAAAATGCAGTACCTACCTGACCATGTTTTCCCTTGCCCAAAGATGGTCTTGGAAGGAAGTTAACTATTTTCTACAGAGGCAGCGTATTGAGCTATAACCACCTTTGAACTAACACACACAAAAGTAAAACCTACTACCTGAAACAGTGACATCTTCATTTGAAGAGAATTAAAAAAAGTTTAAAAAATGATTTGACAAAAACTCAATTCAACCACATAATGACCCCCTTATACATGACAGAGTTAACAATATTAAAATTAAAGGTCGCACTAATACATAAGCAACACTGGCTATTTCAGCTCAGACCCCCAGTAGGTATCCAAATACTTAAGTGTCTGAAAGTTGTACTCAGGGACCTAACCTGGGTTCTAGGAAAAAATGTCACCCAGGATGTTCACACTGGAGGAATTCGCCTGAAACAGCAGCAGTGTGTTTGCTATTATAGCCCAATAGCCCCCCTGTTTAAAAAAACAAAACACAAGAAGCAACAACTCCCCCCACGCACACTAAGTTCAGAGCATCAGACAACTGCTTAACTGGCCCCTGGGCTTCTGGCTTCTTCACTGAAGAAGCTGCAGCCTTCTTTGAAATGGACCCTTAATACTGTTCTGTGATACTGCGGTCGGAAGAAATACTGGCAGGAACCATCTGACACCTTTAAAACCCACGAGCTGCTCTTGGTAAGAACTAAATGATCAAGGGAAGCTTCAAAAAGCCAAGGGCCACAGGAAACAGGCATGAACTTGAAATGGAATGAAGATCCCGAGTGGCTCCTGCCGAGGCGTTCGGACCGGGGTGTTTGCAGCAGCTACGCTGGCGCCAAGCAGACTCAAACAAAATGGCACGTAGTCAAAACACAGCTTACCTGGCACACACACAAAAGAAGGTTTTAAAAAAGGCTGCTACCATGCTTGGACTGCTACTACAGAATCAACGGGCGCCCCTCTCAAACTCGCTGTTTTGAAGGGAGATGGGTACAAGAAAAACTAACTCATGTCTGGCAATACGAGCATCTCGGCACGCTGCAGCCCGGGAGAGCTCATCCCAGCAAGTTAAGGCCCAAATTTCCCATCTGTCCTTCTGAATTACACGCACCATAGATCTATTACATCTGCTTTTTAACAATATAATTTAAATACCAAAAATTGTAAAAAAATATTGTAGAAATGAACTGCTGCTTTATGCTGGAAGTGGAAATCTTCCTGCAAATTGTCTGTTGCCAGAAATGGCCAGTGCTACAATGTCTGATACCAAGGCATTGCAGGAACAGATGTGATCTGATATTACACCATTGTAAATAACCCACCAGAGCTATGTACACAAGAGCACAGTTTAACCTTTGTGCCCAGCTTCAGTAACCAGCAATTTGCACTTCAGACTGCTTTAACATAAAAGAACATCCCAAAATAACTGTTAAAAAAGAGAGAAATTCCAATATGGATTCTCTGTTCAAAGAGAGTTTGCACGAATTCACAGCCACAATTCTTCAGTAGTTTAGGTTGCAAGTGGCACCCAAGTGGCACATTACATGTTTAGCATCTGTAAAAAAGAACCAGAAATACCTCAATAACTCTGACGTCAGGGATCTCCCCAGGCTAACACTAATTCTACTGCATTTTGCATTTTCCTGCTAGTATCAAGGAATGGACATCAAATAAATCTGAGTCAGGAAAACACTGTCAAACTGATCCTCAACTAAACACAGCTCTTTGCAGTGTGTATCGCAACAGCCTGCCTTCTTACACATGAAGTTTGTAAGGAGAGAGTGCAGCTTAATGTGGAGCTAGAACATTTAAATAGTTTTTAGGATTTTATTTTTAATTTAAACCATCACAGTGGTTTCCAGTCACGTGTTATTCTAAGATTCAATACTTGTTGCTACTATGCAGAAGAATCAGCACAGAACATATATATATATATGGGTATATATATATAAAATAAAATGTTTATGTGTGCTACTTAAGCCTTACATGGCACTAGGAGCTTACTCTGGTTCTTTGCAGAGGTATGAATTTCAGCTTTAAGATTTTTGGGGTTCTGTTCCAATGCAGTATGAAGAGATATTTTCCCAAAGTGCAGATGCTTCACTGTACTTTTTATTTTCTTAAGCAAGCAGTGCTTTCTCTACAGCACACTGAACCCTCTTCTCCTTTTCAGTATTTCCTAATTGTCTGTCCCTTGAGTTTAGAAGATGCACTGGGTCGTCATGTCCAATTTTAATTGGAAAAAAGCAGAAGTTAATCTACACCCAAACGAAGACTCTGTAGTAGTGTAAGTAGTGCAAGCCACTGCTTTTCCTCTGAGCAATGTGCATACAGTGAAACAGAGCAGACTCAAAGCCAGACAGTAACATCAGGGTAACCAGAGATTACCAGAGATGGTCAAAACTGGATGTCAAGCACAATTTTATCTTCGTAGAGGGCAATCACCAGCATGATGGCAAAGCCAAGCAGCAGGCCTAGGTTCTGAAGCACAAACTGCCCCACGGGGCAGTACCCGTGCTCTTCGTCATCTCCATCGCCGTGAAGCATTTCTGGCAGCTGAAACAAAAAACATTTTGGAGTGGTCCCACTTCTATTCCAGTTATATACAGACAAGGCGATAAGGTAATGCTGCTGCAGAAAAACACTGCAGGATTCAGTTAAAGAAATAGTCCATTAAGAAACAGTTAAAACTCTACCCTGTCATTACTTGTTATTAAAACACGCTTTCAAACAAATCACTTATTTACAAAACAAAATGAACTATGCCACAGCCTTTCCTTTGGGCATTTTTTTTTAGCTTGTATTTGAACTTCACATTCCTCAGGATAAGGACCAGCCCAGCTTTCTTTGAGCTCTGCTCTTTCATGTTCTTTTCCTCAATTAAAACCAAGTCATGCTCAAATAAACACAAGTAGAAGCTTTAATTCTTGCTGCATTGCTATAAATATACCCTTATATCAGAATGCTTATAAAGACCAGGCTAAATAACTCAGCCATTCATTTGCTGTTATACACTAACACATATTCATATATATTTCCTTTGTAAGTATGGAAATAATAGGGAACAACCTGTATTTGAGGAACAATTAAAAGAAAATTCTGTGTAAACCCATTAAAAATTCTGATAGTTCTGGGTATTTGTAAGACTTCCTCACCTGTGAAGGAAGTCAAATCGCACTGATGACAGCGCATAAAGAACAGCAGACTTGGAAGTGTGACATGATGAAGTGACAAATTATCACATCATCAAATCTGCCCAAAGGACAAGTATAAGGACCCATGTGGTCTTATGTTACTGTGTTTCAGAAAGACACAAAAAGCTGCCAATCTGACCTAGATTTCAATTCTTCAGATTTAAATTCTCTAGAAGAATTTAAATCTCTATTAGAAATATATTTGTCTGAAAAATGTTTACCCCCTGTAGAACAGACAAGCCAGCCTAACTAGAACGCTGGGGCACATCAGTCACTAGGGCTAAAGGAAGTCACCCCGGACTGGCACTAGGGGAGGCTGCCCGGCTGCAGGAGCTGCTGCTGCTGCAGCTCCTCTGCAGCCCGCGGCTCCGGCCAGGCTCGCTGACACTTGTCCAGCCTCCACCGAGGAGCAGCTCTGGAGCTGCTGCACACCTGGTTCGGCCAGGGCCGGCAACATTTTTTTTTTAATATTTAAGCTGGAACAGTATTACAGAATATCCTAAAAGTGAAAACTGCTATCATCAGGAGAAAACGAACAAACAACAAAAAAAGCAAACTGGCTTATTTACGTGCAACTCTGAAGCTCTTCAGAAGAGAAATGAGGATTAAGTACACGCTGATAACATGTGCAGAAGTCTGTTACTGCCCGAAGGATCTGGATGTATGGCGTATGCTCAGTAAATATAACATACATATAAGTTCTAAGTTAAATCCTTGCATAAACATGAATTTGAGTAAGTAAGTTTTCAAATGAATGCAAAGCAATGTTTTACCAACTGCTCTTCCTAAAGACTAAAACTAACCCTCTAGGACTGAATGCATAAATGTTAAATTTTACCGGAGAACCAGTCTAGAGTAGTGGATTGAACTCCAATGTAATTCTCTTTTATGTGCATAAAATAGATGACCATCTCATGGGAAATGTGAATGTCTTTCCTAGCCCCACTATAGTTTTTGTATTTTAATATAAATTATAGGCAGATCTCCATAGCAGAAACAAAGGCAGGTGACTACAGGCCTTTGCTACATCTCTCAGTATTTGCAGCCTTCTCAAAAGGCACAGAACAGACACAGCTCTCTGCAACACAACAGCTGTGTTGTAACAAAAGCAAAAAAAATCCAGAGCAGGTGCAATTTCAAGCCCTAGGCTTTCTGCTCGCAGTGCAAGAATGACATAAACCCCGATAGTCTTACCATATCCACCAAGGCCACGTAGAGGAACATGCCAGCAGTGATGGCGAAGATCCACAGCGTGATGTTGTTGGCGTACTGTCCCACGGCGGTGCCGATGAGCATGCCTATGTAGGCCATCATGGCAGACAGGACGTTGTACACGATGGCCTGCTTGACCGTCATACCGGCCTTGAGCAGCACCGCGAAGTCACCTAACACGGGCAGAAAGCACCGGGCGTTAGCGTCAACGGCGCTAGGCGAGCAGACACGTTAACAGATACAGGCACTGCCTCAGCAGCCCGAGGCACTGACTAAGTAAAATGGGCTAGAGAGGCTGTAAGCAACAAAGGGCAAGGAGCTATGACAGCTCTTAAGTGTCCTAACTACCTGCTCCTGCAGATGACCTTGATTAGAATATGATTTGAGGGTGCTCATTCATAATGTGGACGGATGGAAAGGTAACTGGTTGGTAAGGGTAAGCACACAGGTCCTGAGAGGACGGCTGCGCTTACGGACTTCAGTAACGATTCCTCTTGTCCAAACAGACTCCATTTTACTGATCGCAGAGGAGTATCATGGAGGCATTAGTACCAGCAGAAAGTGCCAATTCATTTGAGAGATACAGAACTAGGAAGAGTTTCATTCAAAAGGAGAGATTTTACACTCATGCTGAATCACAGCTGCTTGGAGATGTGTCAAGTTAACCCATATTTTGAACTTGGGCTACTTCTCTAGTACAACCTGTGCTAAAACAGCTAAAGTATCATCTGCACAGCAGTATATATGATGATCCTCTCTCTATACACTTCATCGATTCTGCTTGTCTCTAACTATATACAGCACCATTGTCCAACCGTGATCATTTTCTCTAACATGCCCAATTTGTACTTCCCACGTACTTAGTATCTGTCTATATAAAATGCTTTTCAGCTGTTATCTCTAGAGGGCTTTTGCAATACTTGTTGGCTTCACCATGGCACATTCAGGGACTTGGCAAACAAGCAAACTTTGACTGCATACAGTTTAAGGGGGCACAATTCCAGGTTGCTGCCAAGAGAAAGACTCCTTCCCTTCCCAGGGCTTCTCTAAGGAGTCGGGCACGGCACTAATATTTCGTGGGACGTCCCTTATGGCCCACAGCATGGCAGTGGTTTCATCCCAGTTAATTAATCCCCAAGAGAAATGCTTCAACACAGGGGGACAAATCGATAGTGCCAGCAAGAATGTCTACAGCCTTTATCTAGGTTATCATCAATTTCTCCTGTTTTTAGTGACTGCGTGGTACTCAACATATTCTAAAGAGATCAGAAAAAATCTTCTATTTGATTTTTTGCAGTGTGCCACAGGATGTGCAACGTTTTTGAAGACAATGTTGCACACCCTAGTCTGAAACTCTGTACATAAAAGGCAGAGTCATATGACTATAATGTAACTGCATGTTCCTAAGAACAGGTACATCTTCACTAATAGCTAAAGCTACATTCTTGCTAAAATAATCCTGTATTGAAATTCTCATCATATACACTGAAAGCAGTATTGTTCCAAGACTCTCTGAAGTTCTGGTCACCCCAGCAGGATGTGCATTGCATCCGGCTTATCAGGACGAGCATCACAAGATACATCAGATACACATTTCAAACAAAACAAAGAGATTGAACCGATCAAGCTTATTACCTAATTCATGGGGAAGCTCATGACAAAACACTGCTATAGATGTACTAATTCCTCCTGTCAGCCCAGCACTAAAAGCTGCTCCTAGAAAAATAAGATTCAAAGTATATTTTAGGATTTTAAGTCAGCAAATTTTATCAACAAACTCATTGAGATTACACCTTTTCTTAGAATACATGCTCTAAAATTGTTTCATTATGTCTGTGTTTTGTCTATGTATAAACTGGAAATACTGGAAGTCTCCTGGACGCGCAGTACTAGCGCTTTATTACTCGGTTCCTCCCGAGAAATGTTCAGAAAGGAGAACTGAGCTGACAGGAGACGCAGATGTACAGGCAACAAGCTCATGTTCTTCAAACCACTTCTGTGTAAACACTTTATATTTTCTGTAAAAGCTAGCTAAACTCAGTCAATTTTAAGTTCATACCCAAAATAATACCAGTTTTCTCAAGTTGGAATTCAGCACAAAAAGACAAGGCATAGTCTTACGACAGAGAGGGTACTTAACTCAAGACAGAGAGGACATTAACTTCTCTTCAAAAAGCATCCATGGTATGTTTAAGCGAAGAACATATGCTTTTCTCAAGACCCTCATTCTTCAAAATACTTAAGTATGTTCCTTCTACTAGCAGGTGAGGGCCCTGGATACTCTACTGGCAGCTACCTTACTAAAAACTGCACATACATTCACTTCAGTACTTCCATACCATTTTTAGTTCTGTGACATATACTCCACTTAACACCCTCTGCAGTTCAAATGACAAAGGTGCAGCAGAGCAGATGCTATACTACTAATAAAATTTGTAATGGTTCTAGTTTTTCTGCTGGTTTTATTTCCCCTCTGTTTCGATAGAAATCGATCTAAAACAACAATAAACCAAAATAACAACTTAACTGGGTTCAAGCAAAGTATTTAAAGTACTATCTTCCTTAATTTTGTGAAAACTTAACTTTTAGTACATTTGTTAGTTATAAATTATGTAGTATTGTAGATATTATTCCTAATAGAAATTACATAAATATTCTATAAATAAGAGAGAAAGGAACTCACTGCTTTTTACTCAAAGGCAAGCACTGAGACCCAAACAAGGAAGGTATATTGCAGTATTGCAGGTACTCCAAAATTCATGAGCAGTCCTGTCAGCACCTCTATTTGGCAAAAACCTACTACTACTGCCAGTATCTATACAATTATCTTGGTGGAAATAGCACAGAATATTAGTAAACTGCAGACTACAGCAGGGGATGGCTTTTTCACTCCTGTTCTGAAGGAGGGTAAACACTGCCTTGCTCAGCCAAGCACCAGAGCTAACCTGTGGCCTGGCCCACGATCGCTGACCAGGAAAGCATTACAAAACTGTGCGAGGTAAGAAGGACCCCTTGAGAAACACCTACTGCTCTTCCTTACCTATTGCTAAGCCATCACTGAAGTTGTGAATGCCATCTCCCATAATTACCATCCAAGCAATATTAGCTATCCCAGTATCTTTCAGGTCTTTTCCAGAATGGCAGTGGCCATGGGAATGATGGGAATGTTTGGGATGCCAGTGGTGACTGTGCTTTCTAGCTATCATTTTCTCGTCGCCGCGGCCGTCGTACTCAGTGTCCCGGAGATCGTGCTCCTGCCCAGTGCGTGAGACGTCGTTGTGGGAGCGGTGCACTGTGTGGTCCCCTTCCAGAGACAGGAAGTTCTTGGGAGGAGATTCCAGCTGGCCATCTAAATCGGTCAGTTCTGTTTCGTTTAGTCGATCTTCAGATAGAACAGAGTCATCTGCTCCTGCAGTGCGGTCAGTTGAGAGACAGTGCATTAATTCATTTTTAAAATACCATCCGCAACTATTCTATCACCAGGCAAGTATTTTAACTGTTTTTCAAAAGCAAAAGTGTAAAATATTTTAGCACAACCCAATCTAAAAGCTATTGTCAACATTCAGCTCCAAAACATCTCTCTCGTTGCATTATTTTTCAGTATTATAGACCCGGTTCTAAGGAGGGTATTCTGTGCCATTAAAGCAGGTTGTCTCATCATTCATTGAAAGAAAATGGAAAGGTGTAGAACACGGTACCATCAGACTCACAGCTGCAAGTGCCTCTCTGTTCTCTGTCAATACCAATGTTTCGTGTCGAATGCCATTTAACTTCTTTGCACGGAGACTGCTGGAGCCCTACCTTCTCTCTCCCACCAACCATCCGGATGAACAGAATTGCTCTTCTGTGAGCACTGTCTGTGGATTTGCCAATGCAGCAGCCATGTGGCAACAGAAAGGGAAGCCCAGGGAGCAAAGCCCTTTCTCGGGCACTTCCCCCGAGCTCAGGCTTCCTGAGCACTCACACTGTAACAGAGAGCAGCATTTGAAAGTTGTCTTGGATACCTGAGAAGTGGTTGTGTTATGAGAAAAAAATCTTTTTTTTTTTTTTAACCTCCTCAGCCCAACTCAAATCCATCAGGGACTGTAATGTTCAACGTGACTTTCCTCTTTCAGTTGTGTGTGTTTGTTTCCCCAGTCCTTGCTGAGCTGAGCTAGTCAGGAACAGTTTAACAAACTGCCACTCCCAACCAAACTGCTTCAGTGAGCTGAGAACAAGTTGCATGGCACACTAGGAAGTGTTCAAAGTACTCTTAGATCTAAGAGAAACAAAGTAAAACAGTACAGAGAAAGCCTAGCAAGTCTTATTAACAAGGATTTGCATAACAGCAGCACATTCGTACAAGAGGTTACATGCTGCACGCCAAAGGGTGTAAGCCATGATCACTCCGAACAGCATCATCAGCGAATCCTGAAAATAAATGTTTACCTGCAAGCGGTTTGAGCTGAAGCCAGTCAGCATCTGGTCTGTTATTTAATTTGTGATCTGAAAGTTTCCTTCCAATCGGCGATTCTTCAGTCTGTTTTTTCTTGCACCATTTCTGTTTACTCTGCAGCAGGACACAAAGTTAACATCTCACTTGTAGGGTGACACTGACAGAAATGAAAGATAAACTGAAATGTTGTCACAAATCTCAACTAAGATATGTCAATCACATCTACATCTCCCTGGAATTTTTTAGGTACTTGCCACAGAAATGCACACATGCACAGAAGTACCACTTCATTAACAGAGAACCTCATGGCAAGGATTGCACATGCACCCACAGTTACTGTGTTTGCCTCTTTTGCTCAAGGAAGCAAACATGAAGCAAGGACAGCTCTTCTATTTTGTCCATTTTAGTAAGTTTTATATGCCTATAATTTCCTCACATTTTCTTCAGAGAAAAGCTTTCTATTTTCTTGTCTGCAGTTGCCACGACAGTGTAGGGGATTTAACTCCTTAAGGAAATATGTCCAATGTAACAACTTTTATCTCTATAAGAAGACCTAAGCACAACCTCTGATAGAGAAAATCTTTTGCTGTTGTACAGCTGAAGTCAGTAAGTCTAATGTGAGACCAGAAAAATCGGCATCTTTCTTCACTTCTCCTGTTTTCTATTTGTCAAAATAATTTTCTTCTCAAAAATCAAGCAATGAAGACGAACAGATGCCAAATGGTTATGTGGAAGGACTGTTAACGAACATAGGGTTTCACAGGTCAAACTCCTACCTACTATCACACCCCCCTGGTTCTCTCCTGTTATACCACTGGTGTGAATACAACCAACCAGCCAGCAGACAGAAAGCACGGACAAGTTAAGTTCAATTACCATGTTTGCTTTTAAACAGCAAGCACTTTTAGCACGTACCTTTTGTTTATTGTAATGCTTGTACATTCTTATACAATGTTCGATGATGAACAAAACATAAATGCCTCCAAGTGCAACGAGACCCTTCAGCACCGGGTCATTTTCTTCCAGAAAGCCCTCAGCCCCATGTCCATGGGCATGTCGGTGAGAGCGCTTGTGTTCATGAACGTGACCCTGTCCATGGTGGTGGCTGTGGTTGTGGCCTCCATGGGACTATGAGGAGAGAAAATAATAACACAGCGTGGGGCTTGGTGCCTTCAGGAGGACTGGGATGGCTCCAGGCTTGGATGTAAAAAAACAAAACAAACAAACAACCCCCACAGCCTTGCCAGAATAGTGCTACCAAATACATTTAAGAAAATACTTTTTTATATACAAATGCATTTTGCCCTAATCAATAAATGCAAAATATTTTATTAGGTAATTTTTGGAAGGAAAAAAAAAAAAAAAAAAAAGATAAAAATCAGCCTTCTGCCTCTTTATCTCAGTATGCTATAAAAGATAATGAGACCAGCTCTCCGAAACATCACACAAAATTACTACTGCATAAACTCCCACTAGCAAATTCATGAGCTCTTTAGCTATTACTATCAATTACAGTCTGAAGTACTGAGGTTCTATCCCTCCTCTAGATTACATTAAAACTTACACAAAGAAAACATTTCCCCTTCTTCTTCTCTGTAAGAATTCCAGTCCCACTGACAAAAATTAAAACCTGCTCACCTTCCTAGCACCTTAAGACAACTTCTCAATTAAATGTGTGAGAAAAATGCATGAGTATTTCTCCAAATTACAAGTACAGTCAAACAAAATAAAAGGAGCAGTTTACAAAGAGAATAAAATATGGTTCTAGCTTAAAAAGAAAAAGTAATAATTAGGAAGCTGAACCTCCTGAAATACTTTGCTGTGGTACTGATATACCAGGAAATAGGGGATAGTGATACCTGCTAAATTTACAAGGCTCTTATTGTTCTCCTCAAGTAGTGAAACCTTTTCAAGCAGCTATGAAAATACAACTATATTTCTTCAGAAAACCACATTTCCTTTATTATTACCAAAGTCTCCAATATCGAGGTAATCTTCATCTTGCTGTATACCAGCCTTTACCGAAGAGCTGTTTCTACACTCTACCCCATTAAGTCAGAGGTCTGGAATACTCACGTGTGGCAACAGATGGAGCAGGGCGTCTCCACTCATTGTTCCTACAGCCAGAGCTACCAAGAAAGTTAGAAGAAATTTGAAGCACCATTGGTTAATGATGGGAATCAAGATCACCCCTAGCAAGGAAAGCAGGCTAATGACGGTGATAGAGATGATACCACAAAACCAGGCTGTGGGAAGAAACGAACACAGAAGGGTTATCAGAACAATACTTGGCAAACTTGCAGATTGATTTATACTATCTTGTAAGATGAATTTTCTTTGACTTAACCATGTATTCGTTCAAAACAGGCAGAAATATAAGCAGTTCCCAAGTTCTACCCAGGCTTGTTCACAGCGTGGTACCCCCAAGACCCTGAAGATACTCAGTAAGGGCCTGATTCCTGATTCCAAGGAATCCTGCCTGATTCCAAGGGCCAGGCTCATTCTGCAGCCCACTGGTTGACGGGGAAAAGCAAAAGATTCCAGGACAAAGCAGGATGCTCTCTCCTATTCATCTCAACTTACTAGAGCTCTAGCAGCACTTACTTAACTGGAATAAATAAATATTTGTCCCCACTGATAAGAATAGTAGGCAGAGCTAGGCAATACTTTTCACTTGGTGTTTTGAAACATAGCATCTTAGCTTGGAGAAATACATAGGGCTCTGACTTTAATAGAGGAACCTTAAAAATAAAACATGAAAAAAAAGTAACTTGGCAGTAATAAAACGTGAAAGCAACTTGGTAGCAATAAAATAACAGCACACATGTTTCTGAGGACCTCTGCATTGTTCCCATTATAATAAAAATAATAATGGAATCAGCGATGCTCCAGGTAATGCCATCAATTAGCAAAAATGCCTACATTTCCATACAATATAGAACTGCACAGGAAACAGATACCATGAGGAAAGGATTGGACCTCTTGGAACCAGCATCTTACCCTAATAATGTGTTTTCCCTTCTACTTTTTAAGATCATTACTAAAGCTTCTCTGGTGCTTCCCTTTTTTCTTCCCATCAAAAACTTCTTTTCGAAAGAACAGGACTCAAAACCTGCTCAACTGCCCTAGCACAGTTCACGGGGCTCGCAGTCCTGGAGACAGGAACTGCTAGAGGCCAGAAATTTGACTCTTCAAATCTGATCAGACTCTTTTCAAAAACATCACAGCAATACACTCAAAGACAGAAACATACTTATTGCAGATTTACACAGGGCAATTATTAACCTAGTTCATATACATTACTATACACAAAAGTAGCTAAACCTTAAATTACCAGTGTCATTTGGAAAGCAATTCTTTATGCATATATACACACACACATATTATATATATATATATAAAATGTAGAAAAGAATATATTCTATAAATAAATATATATATAATGTAATATATAGAGAGCAAATAGTGACCCTTTTCCAACATCTTTCACTACGAAGCCCTTGTTCAATAATTTTCATTACATTACCTATTTAGGCTGTCAAGTACATGATTACCTCAAGCTGTTTTTTTTTAAATAATGTTTTAGTCTAAATGTTTCAGGCACTTCATTCTTCCCTAGCCTCATTCTTGAAGACAGACACCCATTTTGTCAACTTTAACACAAGGCAGTAACTTTTTAGGTCCTGAGCGCTTTGCTGCGGGATCCTGCGCGTTCCAAGGGATGTGCAGAGGGCAGGGAACTGGTGCCTTCAGGAAGAGCACAACCTGTCCAGCAAATTCGACGCTTTAGTGGTCAAATATCCCACGATTTTTAGATTGCTATTTGTACTGAAAACACTACAGAGAGGATCTGATGATTTTCTTTGCAGTTAGAACTGTGGCTGCTGTCAGGATCAACACCACAACTCTGCTTTGTTATTTATGATTTGTACGTGAGACAACTGATGTTTTACATGGAAAAATCATTCCCACTAAGGTCGTCTCTCAGTCTGCTGAAGCGCATGAAATGAAACCAACTAACTCAAATGCAAAGGGTACAATGGCACACATTCCAAGAGGGACTGACTCCCTTTTTTCCAAGAGGGAAAAAAATCTTCGGAAAGTAGACAGGATATACTGGAAGGGCATGAGGAAAATAAGATATTGGTGCCAAACCAAAAACAACAACCGAAAGTAGAAACTGAGAAACAGGAATACAAAAATTCTAGGCTCAAGTACAACCCTGTAGACCAAATGACTGTCACTACCAAGCTCTGATTCATGCCCAGAGCAGTTCAATCATGTGCACTGGGTGGCCAAGCCCTGCTGAAAGACACAGCACACATGGGCATGTAATGTAATACTGGAGCACAACATGCCTGCAAGAGCAGCCCAAATTAAAGCTGCAGGGCCATGTGACAGCACACTGCTGCTCCATTCTGGACATAAATATTATGACACCAAGGTCCAGGTTAAATGACCAAGAATGGAAAGGAGATTATGTAGATTAGCTGAGGTTTCATGTATCATAGCACAGTTTTGGCAAAGGCCTCTCTGAAGGGCTTATGCACTCTGACAAGTGAACCAGTACCTAAAGATGGAGCTAGGTTTAGAAGCATGAGTAATGAGTGATCTGCAGAGCTCATCTCGAGCTGTGGCCTCCAGCCTCTATCGTTTTCTGTTCAAATTCTCCATGATGGCATGTAACCAGAATTATTTTAAAACGCTATGGAACCACAATTACCAGCAAAAGGTTGCTGTTGAGTCCGAGTACAAGCAAATTATTATATGCAAAAACACAGACTGTGATAAAGATCCCCATAGAAAAAAGGACAACCAAAGAAGACATCTGACAACACTCCCAACCAAATTTTAACGAAGGGCTTCAGAGAGCTATAGAATTCAAACTTCTATAATATGCCAGCAGAACCAACATGCCACATTACGAACACCGAAAGAGCTCTTAACTATCAAAAGATGTTGATGTGTAGTGTCCTAGGAATGAGGCTTGCTCAAGCAGGAAAAGTTATTGTTACTGGATTATAAAATATTTGTGTGGAAAAGGCAGGAAGCAAGTGACCCAACAGTTTCTCCAGTTGGAACCTCTGTTCAAACAGCAGTTAGCAAACATCCAATTTGCAAAGTTATTTGTCAGTCAAAACAAAGGCCGCTACATGGGTTTGCAGGGAGGCTAGGAAAGGCTTCAAGAAGCAAGCAAGCCAGTACACAGGGTGTGTGGAACCAAAACCTTCCTCGGGCCAGGCAAGGATGAGCTTCGGGGAGAGCAGGAGCCTCCACAGCCACATTCACTGATTTCCAAGATACACCTGATCTGAAATGCTTTCAAACAGCAGCTCTAAATGGTCCCTGCCTTGGAGAACAACAACAAAATGTTCTTGACTTGTATTAGTTCTCACTGTTCACTTGTTTCTTTGAGCTGCATGCGTGGATTTACTCTGCAGGTCCATAACACAAAAAGACTGAGAGACTTTTTCTGATACGGTACATTAAAGTATTCATATAAATGATGAATTACTACAAATACAAGCCCCGCTCTGGAAGAACTGAAGCAATCAGTCTGTAACAAGCAATCAGCCATAGAGCTTAGGGTATAAGAGAGCTGAAGTTGAAGAAGAAAAAAAAAATGAAGTGGCAGACTGTCCAGTAACTACAAAATCCCAAATAATCTGGAAGTACAGGCAAAAGAGAAACGCAAAGGGATTCTCCAATGCAGAAAGCTTCCTCTGTCACCCTATCTGCAGCACGAGACGGCTCCCCGATTCTGCTACCGACTCCCTATCACACCAACACTGCAGTTACACCACGAGCTCGGCCGCGCTTTCCTGCCGCACACGGGCCCCACCAGAGTGGGACACCCCAGCTGGACTCTGGTGACACCCCAGCTGGGGAAGACGCTGCGCTGGTCACAGGAATGCAGAGGGGGAAGGGAATCCCCTGCTTGCTCCTTTGCTCAGTACCTGGAGGTGCAGGGGCCCCAGGAGAGCTGCCTCATTCACAGGAGGGTTTACATCTCCTTGTACATTGCTAGGAGCTGGCAGTGATAATAGTGCCACCTCTCTTAACAGGTACCCTGTGAAAACTCAACTGACTAGATAAAAATACTGCGAGGGAAAAAGAATCCTTGGAAATCCTCCATTAAAGGTGCTACAAGTGCCAAGACGGTTTCACGAGTTCTTGGTCATCAATTAATTAAATTACTTGGCTTTAAGAAGCTGTTCTAGTGAAAAAACCTTAGAAGTTACTAAGTGAGAACAGAAGAACATGGGTCTGGAATGATGTTTGAAAGCATTAAAGTGGAAAAATGACACAGAAATAAAGCCAGTGTTTTAAAAACCTCTCTCATCCTGCTGATTTGACCAGTATTTCCAATCAAGAACGTTTTACACTAGCCTGGGTAAGCAGAGATTCATTCTACTAGAACCACCCCAGCAGCCACTACAGTAGCTGGTTAATACTCACTCAAGGACAGATGTTAGTCCTACACCTCCTGCAATCCCCAAGTACCAGCTAAGATTTGTTATTTTGTGATTCACTTTTTCACTTAGACCTTTGTCTAAGTGAAGTCACACTCCACTTAATACCATGATTTTTTAATGAAGAATGACTTATCACTCCTGCCAAGCTGACCTGTTTTAGAGGTGATGGGTTACAGCTTGTTTTCAGAGCAACATTAACAAAATTTGAATTTTTACAATTAAATGGCAAATGTGTTATTCATACTGAAGCTATCAGATGCCGTAAAGCATGTTAAATGTCCTGCAATAAGCGCCATTTATTTTGCAAATTACATCCCTTTAAAATGTTAAAGGTCTTCAAGTTAGGTTATTCATCAACTTGATTACAGAGAAGGTGAATGTCTTCTTTCAGAAAGAAGTGCTCATCTGTAGAAGCTTCCTAATTAAACTGGCTCAAAGCATGTGCAGCACAACCATTTTCTACACGTTTCAACATTTTAATTGGCAGAAAATGCTTAGGGCCATTCTGCAAGTCCTGTTGGTAATAAGGGAAGGGTCAGCTCTGACTCAAAAACAGCCTAATCCGCAAGGCAAACGATTTGCTGCCATGCAGAGGGTATTTAGTTAACAGCCACCTCTGCGCAGAGAGTGAGACGGTAGCTGTGTCACCAAGGGAAATTTATGTGCAACAAGTTCATCTTTCTTACTGATGCTGCAGTCATTAAAAATAATTACCAGCAATGCAGTCTTCCCAACAGGTATTAACACTGACCAGAATGTACTTACTTAAAGTGTGATTTCTGAGGTTGCCAATAAGCACCTACACATTGATCAATATTTGCATCTGTAACAATTTTGGTTTTCTGACCAAGGGCATCTTCCAAACAAAATCCTCAGTTCTAACAGTTTCACATCACAGACACACCTGACACCCTGTAAACATCTCTCAACAGTTCTATTACATTTGTGTCAGATTTAAATACAATTCTACAAAGTATCAGTTATGAAACCAAATCAACAGATTCTACCTTCAAAATATCTGCTTTAAAAATAGTTAAAGAAAAAAAAAAAAAGGAAAAAAGATAATCAAAGTCAGAAAAGTGAATTATTACCAGAAAAGTGAATTTAAATGTTAACAGTAAGTTAAATGCTCTTGAGTTCTTCTATTTCCTAAGCATCCTAAAATTCTGTCAGTTCTAGAAAGTTGCATCGCTGGCAGAATATAGAACTGAAAAGAGTATTATTTTCCAATGCATGAACCGCACTGAAGGCACTGTTCTCTTTCTAAATGAATATATTTGGGTCAAATTTATTAAGAAAATCTGTGTCCAAGTTGATGTACATTCTTTCAGTCTACAGGCGAATGTACTACACCTCAGTCACCTAAGAGAGAAGGATTAAGCATTTTAAATGATGGAAACAACACCAAGTGTACATGGCCTTGCTCATCCCCTAGAGCTGCCTCTGTCTCCAAAGACCTGTACGTTGCCTACACTCCCACTACAAGAAAGACAGATATCTAAAGGGAGATGGAGTGAATCAGGGCCAAAATGGGTGAGATAAAACCACTGGGTGTCAATGACAGTAAATAAAAAATAAGAACCATAAAAAACCCAAACCATTCCTTTACCATCAATGCTAAGCTATACAGCATGTCAAACTGCAGTTAATATTTATAATGCAAAAATAATTTCCAAGATCACTTACCTGATGCACCTGTTGCATTTTTATTTTCAATTGATGCACTTTTATTTTTCATAAAATCTTCAAGCTCCTCATAATGTACAATACAAAGCCTTCTCTCAATCTGGTAGAGCAGAGCAGGACACATATATACAAACAACTCAGGAGATATTGGAGAGCTGGTTTCCAGACCGTAATACCGCAGCAGCTGGGTAACATTTAAGCACTGCAAACAAATGGTACAAACAAATTAAATATGATAGCAATTATTTGATTAAAAACTAGTTATGGAAAATCTAGTGAATGATTTGCGAATATGTAGAGGAGAGAAATTCTGATGCATAACATTTCATTTAAGTTCAAATATATCTCAATTCATGTAGTGGTTTTCAAGCAGGGAAATGGGCGAAAATATCTGCCACCCAGGCTCCAAAAACCTCTATAGCTTTTCAGAAACATCAATGAAGAAGTTTCATGTTACTTGGCACTACAGAAGACAAACAATGAAAAAAAAGGATGAACAAAAAAAAAAGGAATGGAAAGCATAAATCCAAAGTAGATTTTTCGTTTTTTCTTTTTACCTATACGGCTTGTGCGTTTTGAGTTTTGAATCAATTTTAAATTTAGACTTAAAAATTCAAACTCGGCAACCACTCAACTGTACTATTCTGACTGCTACTTAAAAAAAAAACAAAAAAAAAAAAAAACACCAAACCATGCTGCTTGTAGACTAATTTTGAGTGGGAAAGGCAAATAAGAGTTCTGGCAAAGATAATGAATGCTGAAGGCAGAAATGGAAGAGCAGACCTGTAGTACTGGGATCCATGTAGAAGTTACACCTACTTTGCTTTCACAGTTGTTTAAGGCGAAGAAATGAGAAGTGTGTTGAACAGATGTATGTGTTTGTTTTAAGAAAGAGTTCGGCAGTTTCCAAAACCATTACAGTCTTAGGTTCAAGTGGAAAAAAAACAGGGATAAAGGTATTTACAAATTTGGGGAAGGGAAAAAAACGCTTGTGAGCAGAATTACTTTAGAAATCTTGAAGTATCTCCCTTATACAGAGATAAAGGGGCAGGATATTCCCTGAAAAGATGGATGATAGGTAGATATAAATGAGGATCAATAAAGTAAATTCAGAACTGCAGCCTCCTAGAGTATTCACTCTGCTACCTGTATTATGCAACCAGTGCCAACATTTGCTCCTGCTTCACTGGGGAGACGGCACCTTCTGCTACCATGCAGCAGGAACGCTCCTTTTCCCACTCACCTCTTCACGATCACGTTCATCTTCATTATGATCCTTGTGACTACGTGTTGAAAAAATTGCGTGTTTTCTGACATTAATCTGCTTGTGCGTTGCCTCTCGCTTGCTGGTGTGATGACGTCCATCCTCGTTACCTACACTGGAATCTTGATGTCCATGACTAGTGGAATGATCATTGCCATGTTCATGAAGGTGTACATGCAAGTGAGATGTCTCATGTACATGATCGTGTTTATGAACATGATTGTGCTCATACTGATCACCTTGATCATGATCTGGAGCATAATCTTGTGCAGTATCTACTGAAGTCCCACTGATTTTCTTTCGTCTCTTTTTCTGTTTACGCTGTTTTCTTTCAGGCTGATCCTGTGTGGCATTTGTTTCTGTTGAAGGTTCATGGTTCTGTTCTCCGTGGTCACTATGACTAACTGAATCATTATGAGAGTGATATGTACCATTATGGTCGGGATGATGATGTAGGTGAGGGTGGTGATGATGGTGACGGCGACTCTGGTCATGAATGTGTTTACCATCAGGTTTTACTGATGATACAGTTGCGTCTCTCTCAAGGTCACATTTATGATTTCTCTTGGCAGCCATGGTTTGGTTTTCAGAATCCGAGTGGCTATGAAAATGAGGATGGTTGTGAGAGTGAGCATGCTTTCCTTCCTGTACTTCTAAAGCATATAAGTGGGAAACATGATCATGGCCAATATCATCATGATTTATCATCACTACCTTTACCTCTCCTAAACCAAGGCTTAGTAAGAGTTTTTCCAGACCGAAAAAAGAGAGCCTTCCATTTTCACCATATCGATCAAAGATCTTTTCAATGTAGTATTTTTGTTCATTTTCAGCGTCCAACGCTGAAAATTTACTCGGCCCAGATTCTGTTCCTCCATTCTGGAAATAGGATTCCTCCGAGATCTGATAGTCATTGTGGCGGTGCACGTGCTCCTCTTCAGGACCATGGTTGTGTCCCTCCTCACGGCAGTGATTGCACTGATGAAAGATAAAGGTCAGCAAACAGATGATGCAAAATTTTGTGTGCGCGTGTACCTTCATCTCTGTTTCCTACAGGAGACACAAAAAGCAGCATTTTAGTTTAAAAGCTCTCTTAACATTTTTACTATACTTATTCTGGTACATGTTTGCCTCAAATGAATGACTCATGGCTTTTTTTCTTTTTTTTTTTTTAATATTAGCATTTGCAGACTAAAAAATGCAGTATTTTTTAATACAGAAATTCTACTAATATACTTTTCCCTCCCACTGTAAGATGGGCTCTGTGCATTTTAGTAAGGTGCATTCTTACCTGCCATACTTTCAGCATTTAAAGATTCTCATAAGATAAAAATGTCTGTTTGTTTTCAGAGACACTTAAGACTATGACAAATTACAAGACAAGTTAAAAGACAAGTCAGAAAGGAATAAAAATCTGTTGAACGAATTATACTGTGTTTTCTTATTTGTGGGGATGAGGGGTCATAATATAGTTGAAACCCAAACCTTGCTTCTTCTCTCTTCCGCTGCTACATACGTATTGCCTAATTCCCACTCTTAAATGGTAATGTAATTATTTAAAAAATAAGTTACCATTATCAAACTTCAACATACTGCTCAAACAGATTTTAGATGCATTTTTAACACTTATTTACATAGGTATATTGATCCCTAGGATCTATAGAGACATTCAGTTACATGGTTACATGGAAAACACCTCTCTAATGCAACTCAAGAAATACTGTTAGATTGGCATGGCCTAAATGATACAATTTTGTACTGATGTTCACCAATTACATCATCTAGATAAGACCGTTTTCAATTTAATATTGACGAGAAGTTTACTATTATCTTTAAGATACTAAGACATAGCATACAGTTAATGTTAAAAGAGTAAAAAAGATATATATATGTGACTAATGTTACAGAAAAAAAATCAAGAAAAAAACCCAAACTTTATGTAAAAATCATAGCAAATTAAAAAGCTAAAAATAAGCTAAAAACTGCATTTTATAACTTCTGTTTTCTACAGAATTATTTTGGATAGAGAATATCTGCTAAAATGCATGTAATAAATTCACCCGAGCATTGCCACAGCTTTCGAGCAATGCTTCATGTATTCTGGTTGGTACAAGGCAAAACAAAATGTTTACAACAGCTCAGCCAGACTCATGTAGCAGATAACAAGGTCCTCCTACCAAAGGAAAACTCACAACTTCTCACAGCCCCCTGCTCTCATCCAGATTAAAATAAACAACAAAAACAACAAAATAAATAAAGTTCTTTTTCAATACTGACCTATTTACAGGTGCAAGATCAGAAAGAAATGTATTGGAGGCATCTGTATGAACACAGACTCCGGGAATAGCGGATGGGTCAGGGGGAAACCACTATATGCTACTTTTATTTTTATGAACAACTGCTCCATCGTGTCTGGAATGACTGTGCAGTCTATCATTAGTTCGAGTCCCCATACACTTCGCATATCAATTCAGGACTATGACAGACCTTTGCAAAACATTTAGTATGGTACGTTCACCCCCAGAATTTACAGAGAGATCATTTTCAGGAGTTTTTTTTTTTACTCATATGGGCTATTTAAAGCACCTTTAATATTCTTATAAACACATCTCTAGAATTAATACATAGAGAGCCTCAAAGCAACTTCCAGAAGTTTTTTTTCTCCATTCCCCTTGGAGGAAAAGGGCACACAAGGATCATTATAGAGGAAGCAGAAGAGGTTGCAAAGCTCTATCCAGGAGTCCGCAGACTGCATTAACCCCCATGGGACTGCCTGGGACCCCACTGCATAACCTGTAAGTAGGAAACAGGCTCTTTGTCACGCACGTTCAGACCCAGACTAACGTGCACAGTCCCAGATAGCACCGATCCCCTGGCAGTGAGCAAAGGTGCTGGGCTCAGATGATGGCAGATGAGCAGAACTCCACATTTCTGCCAGAGTATGTTGATTTCCATCAACTGAGGATTAACAGCATTCAACGTTACTCAACGCAAAGACCACGTTTAAGATCTGCAACAAGCAGTTACGGGTGTTGTTGTCACCCAAGACAGAGTGCCCATACGCTTGCACAGAGGACAGAGGCAGTAGGTAAGTACACGTTCAGTTTCCTAGTACTGAAAAGAGCATCCCAAGTAAAAACAGGTTACGCAAATGATATTAATTTATAGGTAGGACACCTTTGTCCCCCCTTTGCGATACTCCAGCAGTATGAACAAGAACAAGCAACTCTTCAGTTTTTCAAAAGCAGAGTTGAAACTAAAAAAAAACCCCAAACTCTAGCAGGCAATTCATGACTAAAGCATGATCATAATCCGTTTCACAACCCCATGATCTTTTCCATGTGACTATCTCATACAATACTACCAATACACTACTCTGAAACTTCAGTCATGCATCTCTAATTGTGGGGTTCAGCATTAAATGGTACCTTGTCTCTATGCCCTAATGGTTAAAATACTTTGAAACCTATGATCATGATTCATTCCTAGCATCCAAACATTATCACCGACTTATTTAAATTACTGTACATCTCACTATTCTCAGTAAAACAAATAATAGCTTCAGCACAACATTTTAGTCTTATAAATATAAGATTTTCAGTATTTTCTATTTTAATTATTGGGCTATAGAAAAAAAGGCACTTGCAAAACAAAACGCACCCCGGAGTTACATGGACATTACATGGATGTTATAAATACGTCACCTCCTTTTCGTGATACTTGTGAGACCATGAGCGGCAATCAGCACCCACCAGCGTTCTCTTTTTGGTACAGAAAACTCACAGCATCTCTGTGATCGGTAAACCTGACTATGACCTTTCAAGTAAAAAGTATTAAATGTACTGGCTGATCAGAGTTGATTTTTTACAGTCATTTTTACTCAATTTCCCCTGGATTCCTGAATCTTCAATATATTGTCTACAATTTCAACCACTTTTTCATTTTACACTGAAACAAATGCATGACCTAGGATTTGGATGGATTTTTCTTTTAACAGCTGCTGAAATGAAACAACAACAACAAAAAAACAGTTCAATAATTACGCTTTAAAAAAATCTCCTTTGATTCCAACAATGTAGTCACATAAAATCCAAACTCAACTACAAAGCCTATCATTTTCGTGTTTGCAACCCACAGCACATGTCACAGCACTTGTGCCATAACTAGCCTATTTCCAAGCCTTATTTCTACCCCCTTCTCCTCTCTGCTCCCAACAATTCTAACAATCTTAAATATTCCTCACATACCCACACTGGCCTTCTGCCCTCTCCATGCTCCTTCCCAGGGATTTAACCTTGACTATTCCTTTTAGTCTCTCTTCCTTTGCACACTACTTTCTTTCTTTCCTTCTTTCCTTTCTTCCTTCCTCTGAAGCACCTTCTGCCCTTTATTTATTCTATCTGCAGGAGAAAACGTTGAAAAACAGTCTGGCCTGTTCAAACAGTTACTGAGTCTGAATGCCACAAGGAGTGGGGTATTTTAGCGAGACTTCTTGGACAACCAGAAGTTTCACACCAAACAAAAATACCATAGTTCAGCTGAGATATAAGAAAAGTCTGAATGAATGAAAGGTATTAAAAATAAAACACTCTTACCAAGCTCAGCACTGAGAAGTTAAGCATTTGTCACTTGTTCCTACAGGAACTGCTCACATTAACAGCATTATGAGAAATGGTATTTTTTTTAAGGTTAGAGGTACACATTTCTGGAAATAAAGCTACTAACTACATATATGCAGATAGCCCTACATTTCCTGAAATTTTGGCTTTCTCTTTGTAATGCAGATATTAGTGCCAGTGCCCACGCAGGAGACATCCCCGCAGCCCCCACCACCTCCACCTCCCTGCACTGAGTGCGCCGTACATCGCTCCACACTGATACTCAGTGCAAGAAAAGGCTGCAATCTGACCATGCAACGAATCTACTCTTCAGTTCCTAAATATCAAGTGTTTAACAAATGCCAGAACATCAGTTGCTCTTAATCCACTATGCATTCTGAAGATATGTGACTTTAAAAAATTATTAATGTGGAAATACATTACTACTGAAAGACACTTTAGGAAAGTATTTAAAGCAGCCAGTGTTACTTTCGTATTATCATCTTTAGCTTTTGTATTATCAGGTATTAGCTTTGCATATACAAACAGGAAAACATGCTATGGACCTAAAAAGTTACAATGAACAGTCTGTAGCTTTAGTTCTCACCCATCTCCTGTATTTTCTTCCCTCTTCAATTTCGGCGTAACAGGTTTGTGGATTTAAGTGAAACTCATTCATTCAAAAATCTACAGCCCAGTAGGAGGGGCCCTGGGTAAGAACACACCATTAACTGATTGATCCAAGGCGTATTTGCCAAGTTAATACCAGATAAGACTTAGGCTACAGAAAGCATTTATGCATATCCAAACACATCATGAATATGTTTTACAAGTCTGAAATGGGAAGCATTGGAACTGCCAGCTACCAACATTAATAGAAAATGATCCTAAACAAATAGCGGAGCAATCCACTAGCTTAGTTATCCAGAGGGAGGTGTTGATTTAATTCTGAAGGGAAAGCAGCTGGACAGCCTTCTTGAAAAGAAGTATTTGTAATTAATAGGAGAATGTGGGAACCTTCTCAAAATAATAGCAAAACATCAAAACAGCTGAGGTCTTTAAGTACTAGTTCTGCTTCCTAACTATTTGTTTTCAGTTTAAGTTTCAGTAAGTTGTATGTATTCAAAAATCATCCATTAACGATACTTCTAGTTAGCACGAAATTTATAAGGAAACCGGTTTGATTTTGTGCCAACATTGTACTACTCAGTTACGCGCCATCAAAATACCAGTGTTTGCAGGAATTACACGCTTGAAAAGATGACCTGCAGTTATACATGTATTTTGATATCATTTTGTTTTTCCAGAGGAAAGAATCAAATGCTTTTGTCAGAACTAAGACTTAAGCTCAACGAGCACTTTTCACTGAAATGAGCAGCCCTGTCCTCATTTGTTCCCATTTCCACAGCATCAGTTTTGTCTACCGGCACATTTGTTTGCTGATCTGTTCACTGTGCAGCTGTACAATCAAATTCTGTGAAAAATAGCCCAGAAAAAAAGAAGAAGAAAAAAAAGGATTATTTTTCAATCAGATTACTTTTCCTATCTGGTTCCCTTTGCAGCTGCACAAACACCAGAGTGCACAAGAAAGAGCAACCCTGCTTCTGGGGGCAATACCAGCTTTTGGAGTTGGTAGACGTACGGTTTCACAGTGTATTTTCAATACAGTACAAATACAATAACTGGCTACTTTAAAAAGGACTCAAACAATATTGAGGAAACAGCAGGGGACAACTGTTCTATTTGGAAACATTTGAGGAAAACTTCTGCAGCTCACCACTCAACACAGAACACTGTAATATTTGCAAGGATGTGTTAAAAACAGAAATTGTATTTTTATTCTCATTGGAATTTAAACCACTCTATATCACATCCATGCACTATGTCAACACGGTTGCAATATGTTAAAACACATGAAGACTTATCTTTGATATGCATTTTAATTCCTACATTACTACAACTTAAAAATCTCTATCAAGGACATGATGCAAAAAAAGCAGTTTACTATATGCCTACTATTAAGTTAATGACTTCCCTCATGCTTTTTAAATAAGTGATGTTTTACAAAAGCTACCAGCTACAAAAGTCTCTTGGAAAATGGAACTGAGACATGTTCTTTCGCAAGCTGCACTAATGCCTGGAGATTAGGATGCTTAGTGCACATTGCTAGAATTCAAAGGCTGGAAATTATTTACAGGACAAGAGAGAACACTGATTCGAAGATGTACTGTTAGAAGGGAGCGCTAAATAACAAACCACCTCCGCAGACTCCCCCAAGGCCCTCTCAACATGACACTGCAGGGCTTGTTGGGGGTTCACCAGCTCAGCATCCCGAGCGAGACCCTTCAGCAAGGAGTCCCTGTGCTCCTGCGGGCGCGAAGGGCGTTTGGGACGGATCAGGCAGCTGCTGGGACCGCGTTGAGTCCCAGCGTGTGCAGCTACCACAGCTGTGTCCGCTCTGTGTGGGGGTCTGGACGTGTAATGCGAGTACAGAACAGCCCTGGTCCATGCCGCAGCTCCTCCCAGCTGAAGGGGAACGCGTGGTCCACCCGCTCCAGCGACCGGAGAGCTTGGACTGGACGGGGGAAGCTCCCGGCTGCCCGAGGCACAGCCTGTCTGCTGGGGTCGCACGCCCTGTACGCAGGACACCTCAGACTGATGTCCCAAGTGACTGCAACCGAACTACTGCTTCTAGGCGCTTGACAGGATTAAAATTCATCTTGTCTGTGGCCAATGTAACTGTACTCTCAGTGCAAAGGGCAGCAAGTAACCGAATGTACCGAACATTCATTTCCCGGTTGATAAACTCAATTTGCTATTTGGGAATTTCCCATTCAACTATATTCATTTTCTGGTGTTCAGGTTAAATTCTGATAATGTAAATTTAAGCTTTAAAAATATAAATGCATAAAAATATACTGCTGTTGCTAGAACTGTGAGGCAGAACAGCCTCAAGAAAAAAGAAAGCCCACAGAATTGTACACGCAGACCGAAAAACAGAACACACGGGGCATCATTTCAGTATTTGACTGCTAGACAGTCACTGCTTGGAGCTATTGTATGACATCTGTGGAGCATTTTGGCACAGCTTCCTTGCACTTGAAGACTACGTGCTCTGCTCACCTTTTCCTGCAAGACGACCCTGGTTATGAAATGTGATTAACACTTACCTCAGAAGGTAATTTCACGTTAGTAATAAAGGTACAGTGATACAGTATACATCAGATCATTAATTTGTTAGAAACTGTAAAAAATTTCCCTAAAAGGCCAATTTTCACTTTTTCAATTTTATTACTCCTTCAAGAACCCAAGAGCAGCACACCCTTTCCTTCCAAGACACAGAATAACAAAAAGCCATTAAAAAAAAAAAAAAAATCAGACAACCACCTTTTCTAACGGGTTCTTAGCTTCAACTGTGGAACAGTTTTACTATGAAATGTGTTCTTGTACATCAAAGATTAGAAAGCACTGTATAATATATTTTCATTAGAAGCCTATGAACCCTGACAAAGCACTAATTTCTATGTGGACTGCAAGGAGACAGAGAAAACTCTTTGAAGCAGTGAATATTCCCTGACACCGCTTCACTACAGCTGCTTACTGCCAGTTTCCTACAGCCACGTTGAACCACAAAGTCCAATGGCAACAAGAGTGTGTAGTTATAATTTGCTTTAGTTGCTGCGTTGTTATTAAAGCAACTCACCCTAACACATCCTTCTAAGAGTCAGCCTAAAACTTTCTTCACACACTTCTCCCTACTACCGAAACACACCATTAGCAGAAACCAACGTGACTAATTTTGCTCAAAGACAGTAAAAATGAAGTTCTGCTGGGACTCTGTATTTCACTCTTTAAGATACAGATGCAGGGGTCATCATCTACACTACATACACACCGTTTGTCACTCCATCTTCTGCCTGCAGCACAGAGACACCAACTTTGTGTAAAAAGTAAACTGAACTATTTTAATGGCAGAAAGTTTTGGCATGAAAGGCAATTTAGGTAGTATTTTATTTGCATGTTATCAAACAAGCTTAGACTGTATTATAGACATAAAATGATAGCTATGGGCATATTATAATAAGCAAGCTGAATTCTGTATACAGTCCATAGTGCAACTACTGTGCACCACTGCTGTAGATCAGGGAAGTAGATGAGAACACCTGGGCAATCACAGAACTGTGGGCACGATACAGTGTCTTGGGCAGGGAAAAGTCTCCTATGCCCTCCAGAAAAGGCTGAGAGTCTGTATTGCTTAGGTAGCTTAACAGACATTAAATGACGGAAATAATTTTATTTTTAGCATTAAAATTAACAATGCAAGGCTATCACATTATTGGGACTGCGGCCAAACAGCATTATTTCTCGCATTTAACATAAACTAGTACTTAGAATTGTACTTTTAGGCAGAGGTTGCTTTCTACGGACAGACACTGAAGCCAGTAACAAACACAACGCTTCTGTACCCTGCAAACAGCATTTAATAAAAATGGACATGAGGATAGGGCTTGCATTTCAAGGATTGGGAGTGCTTGTCAGGGTAGTAGAGCCCTGATAAGAAGCGGTCTTTCTTTACTGGAATGAATTATGGAAGTTGTGTGGAACACTGAGAAGCACTGCAATCATCAGGTAAAAGCCTGGGGGACAACCCTCCACTTGACTATTTCGGGGGGCAGGTCCAGACCCGCGTGTACGTGGTGGTGCCTACATTGCAATCCAGAATCCAGTCCAAGTCGGCTGCCTACCTGCTTGGCACCTCTCCTCGCAGGCCACACCTGGCTGTGCCGAGATGGTTATTCCGCAGCGGGAGTCAAATCCAACATGCAGCTGCAGCGTAGCGCATGGCTCATTCTGGAACACACAGGGCTACCCAGTCTGCTGTTAAGTGCAGATTTTAAAGGCAAATCAGTATTAACCAAGAGAGACAAACATTATGCATGGGAAGTATCACACTGGGGAAAAGCCATTAAAGAAACATTAAAGGAGATGAAACACTTTTGCTTTGTTTTGCCTTAGTTTTGATTGTCCATCTTGGATATGTCCACTCCGTATCAACAGTGATCAGCTTGATTAAAGACCATTTATAGAGACATAGTCATCAGCTGTAAATTGAATACCACTTCCAGCTATCCACCCAACTTGAAAGCATTATTTTAATCCATTTAATAACCGTCATGCTAAACTATAATAAAAATCCAACTATAATAAAAATGCACAAGACCAGTTTATGAATGTGCCATAAGTCAGGTAACTTTTCTGTATGTATCTTTACACATATATCACATGTCAGCACCCATCTGGTCTTCATGCTTTATTACAGCATGCTACAGTTACTATAGCATGTTTTGTTAGAGCAGCCTTTACTGGTGACAGTGGTTGGAAACTATTCCTGGAGTGTTTGCAACTTACACAAAGAAACAGTGAATGAAGATCTGGTGCACAAGGTCGCTGAACCTTTATAAAAACTGTGCAAATCCAACAACCTTTCATAAAAAACCCTTCTTAAATGCTTAATCTGAAGTGTTTTTTCTCTTACATAGACATCTTAAAAAAAAAAAAAAAAAGAGATGTTATCTCTAGCAAACTTCTTGATAAGATTACAGATCTAGTCCTCATCTAAGCCTCATCAATCAAAACAAGATTGTGCTTAGGACTTTTCTTCACAACCCTGCAGGCTCATTTCAGTACTTGTTTTTTTCACATTTCTAATAAACAGAAGCAGATTGCTTGCAAGTTTCCCTTGGCCGATGCTCTAGATACACTCAGAAATATTTCTCACTGCTCCTACTGCTCACATGGCAGCGCACACACCCAGACGGGTCTCTGTTCAGGCTTTCCAAGAGACAACTCGCACCAAATCCCAGGCTCATCGCTTTCCGCAGCAGACCGCTTCCCTGCTAGTGAAGCTAAGAGGTTCCCCTCACTCTCGTCCTGCTCTCTGGACAACAAGAAGCCCTGGAAGGGGTAAAGCAGAGCAGGGGGAGGCTCCTGCTGGCAGCGGAGGGAGCAGGGAGCTGAGTCATCCGCGCTCTGCAGCAAGGCACGAGGCAGGCAGAACCGGGGAGGCGGCAGCGCACTCCATACCCGCGGGAGGAACGTGTTCCCATGGAGTCCCAGAGGAGGAACGTGTTCCCACGGAATGAGTGCCACTTGCCAGCACGGTACCACGTTTATCACATGCAACCTCCCTTCTTCTCAGGAGCTCTGGAGACAAACGAGGAAATCACAGTCTTCCTGGCCCTTCATGCCAGCCTCCTGTGTTCGAGCCTTGCGACCTGTTTGGGGTTTGGTTATCACAAGAGGTAACAGGACACAAGTGACTTGACACAGTTACTCCCTCCTTCCTCCTGTGGCTTCTATTGCACCATAGCTCCCAGAGCAGTGATACCAGTGCAGCAGCCCTGGCTGCCAGGGCACAGCCTCCTTCCCCCTTTAGAAGACTATGCTGCAGGCCAGCCCGTTCTCAGCACTTTGATCTCAGCACTTTTGGGTACTAAGATAGATACTTGGTTTTAGCCTCATTTAATTGACACACAAGTCCTCACTGGACATTTTAGATATATTCTAAATAGTATCCCAGTTGCAATTTAAGAATGATCAGGTTATTTTTATAAGTTTCCCTTCAGGCCTCTACCAGCATGCTAAAAATAGTATTTTTCATCTAAGGTAACTTCAGCAGCCCACTGCCAATGATGAATACTCTTCATACAGCAAAAGTGCATTTTAAATGTTTGCTCTCTAAATTAAATTGTGGACTCTCACAGAAAAAAAAAAAAAAAAAAAAGTCATACTGATTTCTTTACAAGAGGAGCAGAGAACAGAAGTTCTTCCAAGACATGAATTATTAGACTCAAAGAACTCTGTGTTCCTAGGATTAATTCTGTGAAAGGCAGACCTGCACACAAAGAAAACAGCAGTGCAATTTATCTTTCCTTCTTTCAAACTGTCTCCTGAGATTAAACAAGAAAGTCGGGATGCGGTCCCTTGTAATTCTGAAAACACCTTATAAAAAGTGCTAGGCAAATGATCTAACAATTGTTTGAGAGTCACACTGTGAAGAAAACGCAATGAGACTCGGTTTTATTGTTCCGCTAACGATGTTTCTCATTGTTCCCACACGTGCACACAGCTGCCCACCCCGATTCTATTTTGCAAGGATGCAATGATCTCTCCACTAAATTTCATCAGATAAGGGCCAAATTTTAACTTACAAAGGCACTTGCAGGAAGCTTCCCTTGCAAGCAAATAGGGTAATTTTAATTCAGTAAATATATAATCCCATTCAAAAAACAAAACAAACCAAAAAGACCTGTTTCCAAATCCAGATTGATTTATCTGAAGTACCTACCACACTGTTAAAAAACACCTTGAATTTCCATTGCACTGTAACAGAGCTCCTGTGAAACTGTAAGGACCTGCTCCTCTTCCTCCCAGCTATCCCAGCCATTGAGCAGCGTGGGGAAGCTCCTCAATCCCTGTTGCTTGGCTTCTTCCATGAAGGGCACAGAGGAAGTCTGGCCGCACTCACCTTTACTTCCCCATGTCGTACCTTTATCTCATTCATGTAAGCTAAACCACACAGAAATGTATATAAATACATTTATGAAGGGTTCCTAGTTTTTTTTTTTTTTTTTTTTTTTCCTAAGGCAGAGGAATGTCTTATTAATATATAGATATTCCATGTTTTCCTGCTACTTTTCAAGATGTAATTTAAGACAGCTATTGTAGTGTTCTAGATGATGCATATCTATTATTGTCACACCTACCCTGGTTCAGGACTGCTAGCTAAAAACGTGTATTTCCCAGCATTATAGCATATGAGTATTATAATCAGGATTCATGCTTTTCAACAGAAAGTAAGCTTTCTGGAACATTCCTATTTACTAAGATGATTTATTTTCATTAGTTTTTATCATTATTATAGTTGTTAGTGCATTTGCACTGATTTTTAAACTGTAACTTTTTTCTATTTGTATATTTTATGATTGAGTGGATCCTTACTTCAAACTATCTGATTTAAGTCAACCTTGAAAGCACAGAAAGACTCACGTGAAAACCAGTGATATTAAAGCAAGCTTCCCATTTTTCAGATAAAGTTTTTCAATTGGCAGAAGTGTTTCACGCCGTTTCTGTTTTTCACTGTTTACCTTTAGATAACTTTTAGCAGTGATTGAGAAACTTTTCAACAGCTTTTTTTTTTTACAGTCATATTTATTTCAAGTTTCTGATAACGTTTCTAAGCTCTGCAAATAAGAGAAGTTGATAAGCACAGCCAAAGCATGGCCAAGTTTAGTTTCATTTTCTGATTTAATAGTATTTCAGATAGATTGCTGTACAATCCTTCTACATCTATCTTCTGTGGACACTACGGCACATTCCTTTATAGAACCACCACAATTAATCTCATAAAATATATAAAATTTATTCCTAGTCTACATACAGGCCCTAGTCTCTTTTCCAAATTATGTTCATTTTTTTCCTCAGAAGCATATGGAAGCGTTGAAAGTAGTTTAAAAGGAATCACCGTAGAAAACAGTAAAAAATATATGTACATATAGATAACCATGCTTTAGAACAAAGGTAACAGTAAAACTTTAACACGACGTTTTTGAGAGCTCTCAGGAACCACACAGCTATTTTACAACTTTCTTACGTTACCCTACTGTGCAGACATCCCCCAGGAACAATCATAATACGCACTGCTTGGAAACTGGAGTAAACCTTGCCAGCGCACAGCAAGCACCTGCTCCCCAGCTCACGCGCGGGAGCACAGTAAGCGAAGGGAGCGCGTTCTCTCCGAAATGGAACTTAATAAACTTCCTTTGTGCAGTGTGATACGATACCCTGCTCTTGGACGGAACTGTTTTTTCCCATTTCAGTGTTACTGGCCTTGGCAGTGGCTGCCCAAAGACCCCCTGGCACCGGGAGCACTGGGCACTGGCTGGTGGGCAGCAACCCCCTCCACGCTTCAGGCCTGCCAGTGCATCCCCAGGGCTGCCGCAGCTTTCGGAGTCACAGCTCCCCTCGCTCCCGGGGCGTCACATGCTGTCCTAACATAAAGCCTACGGTTGTTACTCACACACAAATGCTGCCAGTGACAGAAAGGAGCATTATCCCGGATTCAGCAAGTGCTCAGGATACATCACAGAGACTTTAAGAAACAGGAGGCACAGAAGTTTCTACGGAAGCCCCCTCCAGTAACAAGGCACAGGTAATGGGAGGTTTCCGAGAGCAGGTTTATTCTAAGCAGCCCGAGCGGCCGCACGCGGCTCCAGGGATGACACAGCCCAGTTGCACCAGC
>JAWLRI010001014.1:1220190-1246921 GCA_034781795.1 Crypturellus tataupa
GAGGGGTAGAATCACCTCCCTCGACCTGCTGGAGATGCTCCTCTTAATGCACCCCAGGATCCCATTGGCCTTCTTGTCCACGAGGGCACCCTGCTGCCTCATGGTCAACCTGTCGTCCACCATGATGCCCAGGTCTCTCTCAGCAGAGCTGCTCTCCAGCAGGTCAGTCCCCAGCCTGTACTGGTGTCTAGGGTTGTTTCTCCCCAGGTGCAGGACCGTGCACTTGGCCTTGTTGAATATCATGAGGTTTCTCTCCGCCCAGTTGTCCAGTCTGTCCAGGGACAGACAGGACAACTAGATAGATGGAGCTGGGCAAGTTCATTTAGTAATTATCAGCTTTAAAATAATTCTCAAAGTGTAGTTATATTGATCTGAATTCCTGCATACCCAAAGCTCTACTGAAAACATATATAGGAACTTTTGAAAACATACTATTTTCCCCCATTTGTCATCTTAGTGGGCAAGAGATCTTAGTGATCCTACAAATCACCACTCATTCCCCTTGCACTAGATTGGAAGAAGAAGCCAAGGTACAAATTTGGAGCCCCTTGACTTGTCCGCATTTACTTGCCACACAGACATTAAGCAGTGGCATTTACTGTCAAAGCAGAGGGAGCTGCCCCAGAGAGGGGCATCACTCCTGTGCTTTAGGAATACCCAAACACTGGGAGGAGCCAAGCACAGAGGAGCTGGAATATGAATTTACCGTGCACTTATTGCACACTGTCCTGTACAGACAAGCCCTTAAACTAACAAGCCCCTGGGAGTTGTCAAGTCTCATGGCCCAATAAACTTTTTTTTTTTTATTGGTGCTCTGAAACTAAGCTCTGATGTCCTTACTCAGACAATGCTGCCATTGAAATCAAGTCTCCATTATTAACTACCATTTCTTTTATGGCTACAACAAGGTTTTCAGGTTAGATTTCAGGGATTTCATACCAAGCCAAATTAACTATTCAAAGGGAATTGGGCAAGCATTTATTTTGATTTTATATAACTACATATATATCGCCCAATTCAATAGATTGGTATTGATACCTAGTGAAGTACCTCCTCTCACATCAACCAATTCCCATCTGCCCCCCCAAAAAAGAAATCAAGTTTGTCTTGTTTTCAAAGCAGTTCCAGATTCAGATTTCTTTGGGACAAAGTAGAAGACCACTATGAAGTCTGAGTCATTAATACAGCTTTAAGTTCACGTTCCCCAACCTTTAGAAGCATCACATACCCGCTGAACGTAAAATTGGTTGCAGGCTCCACCACACTCCATTTGAACAGCTCTGATCTTCAAAGTTATTCTGAGCTGCTCCCTGCACTGTGCTCAAACCAGGCTTGAGCAGAATCCCTGGAACTGTGAAACTGCACTAGACATGAAGTTAACCCACTGCCAAGGTTCATAACCACAGTGAACAACATTTTTACAGGTAGCCTGGTTACAACCAGGCACGTCTAGGAATTACTTTTGCATTCCTATGTAGCTACAAGGAAAGGATTGTAGAGGAAACTCCTGGGCTAATAAAACAGCCTTGCATTTCATTTGCCTGTTATAGCTCTACTTGCAAGAAGCTGCTCAGATGCTAACAAAAGCCACTTTCCCACCTTGGGCTACCCAGTCTACACATGAAGTACAATTGTTTAAAGTCATGTTATTTTAACTTCCTCCTGCTATACTTTCAGCTTTTTTAGTATGATAGGCCAGTTTACTCACAGTGGTGTTCATGGAAAGTTTGACAGCACTATCTTCTTCCTGAGCTACTTATATCTTTAACTGCGTTTCTTTCAAGTCAACCTGGATTTGGCTGGAATGAAGAGCAGACAACAGTGATTGTGGCTTAGTGTGTCATCTGCATTTGTTATCTTGCAGTAGACAATTTAATCACTTACAATTTATCTAGGCACGAGAACAAGACAAAAACATTGATCATCATTGCAGAGTGTTTCTTCACTGCTAGCAGACCATTTAACGTGATAGATCATATGCAAAGGTCTTATCAGGGACTTAGCATTTATGTTGCTCTTTTTATACTACAGGGGTCATTAATGAGTAAGTGAAAGCAACATGCAAAGAGCTACAAGAGTTTTGTAGAGTTAACAAGAAACTGTCATTCTGATTCAGTACTTTCATTAAGCCTAGCAATGTTCATGTCCAAGGATGATACAAATCTATTTAGTGCCCTTTTTTTTAATGGATGCAATCAAGAGACAGTTTAGACTTCTCTATAAAGTCAGCCACCACATTCGAATGATTTCCATGTTTTTCGGGATTAGAGTCTTACAACAGTCTTTAATTGTTGTAAGGTTTTGTTCGTTTTCAAGTGCTCCATGGGCTTAACTAGGAAAAAAGGGACCGCCTCTGCCTTTAACTGAACCTCAAATATCACAAAGCTGTCAAGCAAAGACACCCCAGAAAAGCACTTTCTGCTAAGACTACATCTGAGGAAAGCTCATTACCTTTCTACTTACTCTTCTCTCTCCCACTCAATTTTGGTGCTTCTGCTTAGGTTCTTAACCAAATTCACCAAATCCTTCAAATTACTTGCATTTCAGAGCTTTTGTCACCAGACTTCAGCACTTTGTCTTAAAACTGCTTACTTTCTTACTACTGTACTTTCTGTTCCAAGTGAATGACTTTACAGAATTTCACCATCACACAGATAGAACAGAAGAAAAACAGAGCGCAAGGGCTTAAACATATCCTGTGATGACCTCCATATCGCTCTGGGCATGTCATCAGCCTGGTGACAACAATTCCTTTAAGTGGAGACATGGTGTAAAACAAGATTCTTGGGGGTCAGTTACTGCTTCTTGGTCACTTTGAGACAGGTCTTTACACACCATGCGGGACTCCTGAACACACACGGAAAGCTTTACTGGCACTGCTGTTGCACTGCATAACTTAGGCCTAGCTTAAGGGGTATGAAAGTCTTGGAGAAACAGAAAGGAAGAGATCAGAGCACAGTTCAACAAAGAAAACTGATGGAAGAGAAGAGCCACATGTTCCCTATTGTACTTTACATGTACAAAACCCTCCTGTGTGTATCAGACTAGAAGTACTAACACTGAGCAATACCAGTTCTCTCCTGCTGTTTTTAACACTAAAGAAAACAGTGCAGTGCATTAGCGAGGGAGTTTCATTCTCTTATCTGTTATTCTCCAGCATTTGTTAGCTAAACCTCTTAACTCTCCCAGCTACCCATTGCTCCCACCAGGGAAGTCCTAAAGCACACCTTTTTGCACAGCATGGGTTTTATCTCTTCGTTGATTTCTCTTTTCTGATCTCTACACACATGGAATTTCTTGTTAGTAAGCCCGTAACGACTGTACATCCTGGCTCTGAAAACTCTCTCCCTCTAGAGCCGTTTCCAAAGAACTCACTTAAACGTTAGTTTCTTTCTTTTCTTCTCCTTATAACAACCTACTAAAAAAAAAAAAAAAATCCCTAGGCCTCTTAAGGAACAATACTATTTTCTGCAGCACAGATACTACAGCAAAGAGTTCAAGTCGCTGAAAGTTTGAAATCTCAAATCTGTAGAGTCATACAAAGGTGAAAAGTGTTTAAGGGACACTGAAAAAGGGGCGAGAAAGATAAGATGCATCCCAAGATGCCACAAATGCTGCAAGATTCTACTAACCTTAAGTAAAAGGTTTTTGCCGTGATAGACTGCTTTTGTTGTAAACCTAGTGATTGGCGATAACTTCAGAGAAATCTCCCATTACTCTAGTTCTGTCAGTGTTTCCCACTGTTATTCACCACTGCAGAAACATCATGTAAAACAACTGCACCAGCATCTTTTCTTCTCCTGTTCTTGGTAGCTGCAGACGCTGTCTGGAAGCCGCTGCTTCCTCCATGCTCATGGCCTCACGGTCTTGCCCTCAGTGCTGTCACCAGGGAGGTGAGAGGAAGAGTTCAGTTAAATCCAGACCATATATCACGCTGCACCAGTTCAGCACTGGTGTTAGAAGAATGCTTTTCAAATTAATGATTTATCTGATAAATAAGGGGATAGCAAGGCAGTATAACAGCCTCTAAGATCTGTAGCAGCTAACTGCGCAGAGCAGTAAGCCTGAATCCTTGACTGTATTCCCGATTTTTCTAAGCTCATCAGCATTGTAACGTCAAGACAATTAAATTTATCACAACTTTAAAAAAGTCTGGAAAAAATAAGATAAAAGATCATGCAAGGTTTAAGAGCTTCTGACAGACTGTCATGTAGGAATGCAACCAAAATACTCGGTCTTGGGAAACTTCATTTCAGGGTTATGGTTGTCATTGGAAGAAAAGACTCCTATGTATTTGAATTTTTTTCTTGAACTTTTTCTTTTCTTTCACAGCTTATATCATATAGGTTCAGCATACCTTAGTGTATATTGCTGTTTCTCAATACCTGAACTCAATCTTCTGAAACCAAAGTTTCCTGGTACTTAAAAGAGGTACTGTGCTTGACTACAGGTACTTTCCCTGACTTATACTCACTTGCACTTCAGGACTTTTATAGTGGAAAATGCAACAGATTTCAACAAAGGTGCATTTTTCACTCTACCATCACTGACTCCTTGTTTCTCGCTGTCTCCGAGCTGGCCTTAGCTTGTACAGGGCCCTCCATGTCAGTTACACATACAAGCTGATATCTGTCTCCTTCCTCATCTGTGATTAAGTCAACATACTCAGCCAACATGAGGGAACTATGCAGGCGTTGCCTTCTTTTTGGAGACAAAGATACTGGAGTTTTTTTTTCCACTCCCCCCAGGCAAGAAATCAGAAGTGTGAGATGTGATTTGTGATGAAATTTAGAACTGTGCAAAACTTGCCTGGTTTCAGGTTCCATTACCACACATCAGAAAGGTTTGGCAAGGTGAGAGATCATCTGCCAATTAAGGTCACACAGCATTCAGGTTCAGGAAGCTTCCAGTATGCAGTAGGGTAAGAAGTTGCAAATTCAGTCAAGTCTTCTGGTGAAATTTGTACAAGTTCTGAAGTTATACGAGGTTCTGCTCATATGGCAGGAGCAACTATACATGCCTCAAAAAAAAAAAAAAAAAAAAAAAGACCCATTTCACCTTGACAGACAGTCACGGGAAGTTGGGAGTACGCTGTTTCTTCTCAGGCTTGTATCAGCCTTCCAGCCAAAATGAGACTGGTGACAGTCTCAGAAGGATGTTCAGGACAGGCAAAGAGCAGGGACTAGAAACTCTCCCACACTAAGGATGTGCCTTTTCCAGCAGAACCTGTAACACTGTAAGCCTCATCACAGACTGACAACTTCAGCAAGAACTACTCACACCAACTCTATGTTGAACTCTATCCCACTACACCTGATGCTAAGTTACAAGACTGATGGCCATACGCCAAGGGCTGTTTGTTAGGAAAGGACTGAGAAAGATGCAAATTCCAGTTAAACATATGAAAGTGACACCACTCTACAGGTTCTTTTAAGACAAGCTCTGTACAGCAACAAAATGCTCTGCTTTCACAGAAAACACTGATATTCTACCCAGCTTTCCTCACAACTTTGGAACCACAGCGCACTCTACCGGTGCTCTGGGATCCTGGCCCACATGCCTAGCCTACAGGGAAAGGTCTTGAATACAGCACAGCAGCTTGCTTTTCCCAGGGAAAATCCTGCTCCCTCCTCCTCAGGCATTAGATCCCTTCTTCTGATATGTTTTCCCATTAGCAGCCTTAAAATTACAGTGGAAGGACAACCTACCGCTGCCCAAGAGTTGCTTACCTCTACAGCAAGTCCAATGGAGGCTACAGAATGAATCATCTGCTGGGTTAGTAGGCTTGATCAGAAAAGAGACATCTTGTTGTGTTTGTTTTTTTTAATGAAGTTGTCCCATTTTCCAGCTGTTGAAGTCTGCTAATTGACAGTGCAGCACAGTGTTTTTCTGGCAGCTTCACATTCTGGCTCATAGGTCACCTGCAAACATTATTTGTTGAAGAAAATAGTCCTTTTAGTGCTACTGGCAGATACAAAGTTTCAGGAGAGAACTTGCACCTACCTTAAGCTTTAAAGGCTCAACACTGGTTAAAAGATTTGGAAATAGATCTTTTAATTTTTAAAAATAATTTAAAATCACCCCAAATTTGGAAAACAAAAGAACACTAGTATTGTGAGGTTTGCCTTTTTCAACTCAAACCTAAATTTAGAGTTACTTTGATGCTCTGCCCTTTATTTTTTTTTTTGATGAATTTAATATGTAACCAATAGCTGTTCTTATTTGAACTAAGTAATTCATTTTGTGGCCCTAAAAAAAAATGACCTAATGCATTTGTCAGGACTATCAAATCCGTAACTTTTGAAAAAGACTAAAACCAAGTTCCAAGTTTCTCTGGAAGTGAAGAAGTTAAAACAATTTATTTTTTACAGCATCAAATTTAGAATCAAAGCTCTTCTATGATCCTTTGGTTTGGCTACTTCTGCACTGAGACCAATGGCACTGAGTGCCAGCTTCAGCCCAGATGGTCAGAGGGGGGAAGCTCTGCTATGCAAATATCAGCCTGGCCTAACCTGACTAAACACTGGTTTTCACTTTTACAGATGCAGACAAGCAAGTGGACCCTGAATGCAGTATTTCACAACTGAAAACCTGCTCTGACCTTTCAGTATACTCGACTGAAGAGATGTAAGTTTATACAGGAACCACAATATGTATTTTTTATTTCAACTTTCATAAAAAGTTCTGAAAACGAGATTGAGGTTTCTACTTCCTCCCCTTCTGTTTGCAGTCAAGCACCTTAATCACATTGTCTAGCACATTGTCTAGCACAGGGAAACATCAGAGAGGAATTTCTCAGCAATCAAACCCTGACAACAGTAGCCCCTACAACCCATATTCATGGAGGAGTCACTGCCTCCTGTTTACGTGTAGACAGATTTCCTGTCAGATTCCTCTCCTCATTAAGATATTGAACTGCCACAGCATCTAAGCAGCCTTAAGGCACCTTGATGAGATTTCTTAAAACTAGCACTTGGTAGGGGGGGGGAAATGTGCTTATGAAGTGCTTTTTAACTGTAAATCCATTAATTCAAGTAAAATACATACCTATACAGTTCAGTCTAGACAGATTTTAGATGAAAACCAGCAGTGTCTGGCAAATATAATGCCAGAAACAAGGGCATAGGTAGCACTGCAAAAAACGAGAACTAAGTTCTACTGTCTTCATGCTAATGAAGTTACACAGGACAACCACAAAGCAGTCTTAAATGGGATGTTCTACCCAGTTTATGACTGTTTTGCATAAATAAAGTGATGTAAAGCATTATGGACTCTGAAAACACAGGGAGAAAACACACATAACACATCATTCTCTATAGCTCTCCAAAGTCCTGGACAAATCATACAAGATTTAGTTTATAAGAACATGGCAGAAACAAATCTCTAGACCAAAATGAAAACAGAATTAAATATTCAACTGTGATTCTAAGGTAATTCTTGGACTCTTAGCTCACCCTGATAAGCCAAGTTTGTTTTATATAAAGCTTTGGTATTGAGTTGTAATTTCTACACTCCATGCTGAAAATGAACATTTGTCATTTGTGAACATTTGTGATTTCTGTGATGTTCTGACATGACACTGCTATCCTTTTGCATTTAAGTCTTATAGATTTGTTTGTACAGACCAATTCATTCTAAACGGGAAAAAAAATCCTCTCCTTTTAACTACGGTAGCGATTTACAAATGCACCTCTTCAAGTCACACTCAGGAAAATACGACTTTCCAGAAGGGACTTCACAGAAAACTGATACAAAGCTTATTTCATTAAAATTGAAGCACCATTATTGTAGCTTAATATTCAGAGAAACTGAGCACTTACTGCTGCTACTAAAGTCACTGGAAGCTATGGGTTAACCCCACTTCTAAAATAAAAATAAAATTAAACCATTAGTTTGTGAAGTATTTTTGAGAACTATGAACAATAAGTGTTGCATAAATGAAAACAGAGCATTAAAGTATTCACGTAAGGCACCTGCAAATGAGTCTTGGGATCTTCACTGCCGCATGACAGAATGTGGCTCAGTTTTCCCAGTAATAAGCACAAAGCAATCCC
This sequence comes from Crypturellus tataupa, assembly GCA_034781795.1. Lineage (NCBI taxonomy): Eukaryota > Metazoa > Chordata > Aves > Tinamiformes > Tinamidae > Crypturellus > Crypturellus tataupa. The sequence goes on from JAWLRI010001014.1 coordinate 1,228,245, forward strand.
TAAAGAGAGAAGCAGCTACCTACTAGGGCCATTACAATTAATAATTATTAACTTAGTAAAGATTGTTAACATTTATTATACAACAAATTATTCCAAAATGTGTTACAAGAGTGAAACAAACCCACAAGGTCTCCCTATAACTTCAAAATAGTTTAATACTGGATGCAATACTTTGGATTTCAAAGTAGTTACTTTTATTGTTGTTCTCATCTCCTCTCCTTCCTCCCATTCTTTTCTTTTTTTTTTTTTAAAGGCAGGATAAAGAGCTTGAAATTGACTCAAGTCTGAGATCTCCTGGCCATCAGGAAATGGAGAAAGAGAAGTCTGGAGTAAAAACTAGTAACTCTGAACAATCAATCATGAAAGGGGAAAAAGCATCTTTCAAGAAAACCAAGAGTGAGAAAAAAACAGCTGGCAAGAGCTTTGCTATTGTAAGTTCTATGGCAGTAAAACTTCCAGCCCATTCACCTAGAATGGCTTTCAGAAGAAACTAACAGACTAGATGTTTATATTAGAGGATATTTTCAAAGACGGTGATTGTGATTGCAAAGCACTAAGCGCCTTCTGGTTCATGCTGCAGATTGTCTGCTTCATTCCATCAGGGTAGGGCTAAGATAGCAAAACATCCACTCATTTGCAGATCAAATCATGTGTAACCAGCTGCTGAGTTAAGCTACATGTACACAGAAGAACTTGTCTACATACAGACACATCTGATTAATAGTAAAATATCATTCCTCTTTGTAAACCCTTCATAGGGCCAGCAACAACAACGGCAAGAACAAAAATCAGCGACAGCAGCAGGGGATGAGGAAGTCCTGGGTCAAAGTACTTTTTGAGGTCATGTCTTCTCTGCTGTAACTAGTTCAAGGACTCATCACAGGGTACAGAGAAACAGCAGGGTCTCTGTGTAGAGGAAACAACCAGTCTAATGTTAAATATTAAGAAGGAACTGTAGGAGCAGCTGCATGAAAAGCAAAACAGAATCCAATAAAACCCATAACACAGCAAGCTAGACAATTTGTTACACAATTTACAGGAATCTGTTGTGCTTTTAGCATAGATGCTTAACTTGAAGAGGCAGAGTTTCCTTTGTTTTCAGCAGATATTCACCAGTCAGTACGCAGTAACTTGAAGCTGTCTTCATGTCTCATAGACAGGTTCTCATACAGATTTTCCACGCTCAGTAACATAGGAGTACCTTTCATTAGGATTGCTTTAGGAGAGTTGACTGCAGCAGTTGTGGTGAAGTCCTAGCATGCACATACTGCAAAAATATGGATGTTCTTTTACGAGCAACATTTATGAGGTAACTGACAAATTGCTGCAAGGATTTGAACAGATGCTGTTTGCCAAGAGGCGAATCAATACGCCCTTCATCAACACATCATGAGCACACACAGTGACTTATTTTTTCCCCAGGACACAGGAGCTGCAGAGACTAAAACCAGAAAGAGCATCAGTCACAAGCTGACAAAGATGGACCCAACCTCCAAAACAGAGAAGATCAGCAGTAAGAACAAGCAGCACCACAGAACAGAATTTGTTGTCGGTAAGCGTAATAAACAAAAAGCAGATCTTCTGCTCAGCATCGTGTTTTCTTCATGCACAGCTTTCTATTTGTTTCAATGAGAGCTAAAGCAAGGGTATACAAAGGACTAGTCTATTATATTACCGTAAAACAGAAGATCCAGCCAACTTTATGCATGCTTGTTTGTTGGCCAAGAAAAACTGGAGATGGGTATTTGGAAAGTTTTATTTTAGTGAAGAGTAATGATTAACTTACTAAAATCAATTCTATTATTATTAAGCCTCAAACAAGACAGAGCAAGCATCACTAACAGGAAGATGCTTCAACTATATTTCATGTTAGGTGCACATGTAAGGGGTTTTCTTGTTGCTGTTTTTATGTACCAGAAGGCAAGAATTACGAGCTGTACGAAAAAGCAGACACCACAGCTAGGTTTTTTTTCCATCTGCACCATAGTGTTGAAACAGAAATCCCCAAGCACGTCTGCTGGGGCACGCACTCATACTGCAAACATAGCTAGAGGTTATTTACACACACCTGTTTGCATTGCAATTGCACCTAGACCCAGAAAATTGGATTATGCTGAGACTTACCTTGTAGGCAGCAGAATTTTGGAGGAAGACAAAACAACTTGCATGAAGTTATCCAGCAGAGCAGAGGCAGCATTAAGCTGTCCAATATCCCAGATTCCCTTTGACAGACATCATGAATTCTACCTTTTACTCACAGAGAAGTCTGAAGCAGAAGTACATTTAATCTAGACAGAACCCCAGCTCTTCTGAGAGCGGCTGGAGCAGCAGAGCAAGTTAACACAAGATAATTAACAATTAATAGCTGCCTCAAGTAATGTTTTAATATTTATGCAGTTGTTTGCAAATTCACTTCAGTTTTGATGATGTATTTTGTTACACCTGTTACACCATAAGAGACACTTAAGTTTTTAGTGTGCTTAATTCAAGCAGAGTGGGAAACAAGATAAGGGCAGAGAGATCAAGAGTACAAGCTGTTCTTTTAAGAGCCACCGAGTTATGACAGGGCAATTTCTCACTTGCGATGAGGCTTGAAGACGAAAACAATGATTTAACCACTTTACAGATTGCTCTCAAGTTTGCTCCCCCAGCACAAAATTACATAAATCTGTAGCCTACCTCATTAATAAATTTACATCTAGTCTGAAACATCTGCACTTCGAGCAAGCACAATCGCATCCTAAAAGCTAGATCAACAGTGATCTGGCTTCAGGAGGTTTGAAACCATGTTTTTTTCCCCTCTCTCTAGGAAAACCAAAAGATAAGAGAATGACAGGAAAGAAGAGGGCCCAACTGGAGAGGGAGCAAGCTGCAGCGAGGAGGCAGGCGGCCACCCCAGAGCCCATGGCGGAGATGGGGATTGGGGGCCCGGGCACCAAACCAGGCAGCCCTGCTGCTGGCAGCAGCTGCCCTGCCGCCCCCTCTCCTCCCAGGGAGCACGAAGCCTTCCCTGAGGACCCCCAGGTCCACCCACGCGACCACAGCCTTCGCCCCACACCGAGCCACTCACCTCCAGCCACGGCCAGTGGCACCCGCACAGCAGCAGCAGCAGGCGGGAACAGCGCGACCTCAGAGGTAAGAAGTGGCACTTGTGGGAGGAGACAGGTTAAACAGACTACAACAACAACAAAAATCTTCCAAATAAATTTAAAAATGTCAGTAACAAAGACCCACACAGCACAGCATGACCGGCCACCTCAGCAGGGCAGCTCAGTCAGCAGCTGCCTCAGTCACAAAATGGCCACCGCCTCCGCCACAAAATGGCCCCCGCAGCCCCCTCAGGGCGCACACCAGGATGGCAGCAGCCCCAGGGGCGACCGCCTGTGCCCCACACAGGCTCCTCGCCAGCCCCACCGCTGTCCTCATCCACACGGGGAAGTGTGGGGAAAAGTCGTGGCACAGGGAGGCGGCTGGCACGCTGGGCACAAATGGCTGCAAAAGCCCAGGCCTACACCAGGCTGCCTCCATCATGGGGTAGTTTCGGTAGTGACTTATTGGGATATTAAATGCGAAGAAATTAATGTTAGAGCCATCAGATATCATGGAAGTAAGCACCTATATGAGGAAAACAAGTAGAAGTTGATTCACCATGGCCAGAAAGCTGAAACTGTTAGCCCCGATGACAAAAGTCTATATACGTTGCAGTACTTTTAAGGTATGAGTTTGGTCTAAAAAGAACCCTACCCACCAAAACCAAACTATTTCTTGGATCTCCATTAGTAATGGACTAGCCAGGCAGCCTTTAGTGTGTTATTAACGATGTCACTGTTTAGGTTCCTCCAAGGAAATGGCAAAAGGGAAAATCAGCAGGGGAAAAACCAGCAGCGAAGGTCGAGAGGAGGCGGCTCCAAGTGGAGAGGAGGCGAAAGGAAGAGGAGCAGCGGAGGCGGGAGAAGCGGGAGCAGCAGGAACACGCGGGGAAAATGCAGGCAGAACTGGAAGAGGAGCTGCAGAGGAGAACGGAGGATGCGCGGTTAGTGAGGGTGTCCGAGACGGGAGTATTTACATGGGATAAGGCAGGACTACAGCAGTCCTGCATTTTTGTCAGTCTAGTTTATGTAGCCAAACCACTGATGAAGTATGTAACAATAACTTACCTAACAAGACATTCTTTCAATGCAATAGTTGTGACCATCATTAGTCATTCCACAAATCCAGTTTTTCAACTAGTTGCACACAGTGATTTCCTGGAGACTACATTTTATACTTCACGTGTATCAAGTGGGGCAGCAACAAACCCTCCCAAAACATGTTCCTTGAAAGAGTCACAGTGGCAAAACCTTAGCATGGTTAACTGATACCTCTGAGCAGCACAGCTTTTTTTATTTCTTCTCCAAAAACATACATAATTTTTTATACTAGTTAAAAAAAAACAGAATTTTTGCTTCTTTACCTCTGCTGCCATAGTAAAGGTTCTTTACTAAAGAACCTTAAGCAAAGGTAACGCTCTGAGATAAGTCAATATCAGATGTGAATTCTGATGTACAATTATCACATTTCTATTCATCTTTTGAACTGTTCTGCTTCTACAGAATATTCTGACACCATCTGATAGCTCAGCTTCTACATTATATTTCCCTTTTCATTAAGAATGTTTTTTATGGAGAACAGTGACCTCCTTGGGTGACTTGGAAGAGCTGCAGCCTACCTAGAAATTACTGAATAACTGGCCTACATGCTCTTATCCTGGCAGGTTTATAGAAATAATATTTCATTAAATCAGGTGTTTGAGAAAAACAAATTTGATTTATAAAACATTTTTCTAGATGAATGCTATGTCCTGTTTCATTCCAAGCAGGCATTCAAGTCAAACTTGAATGATGCCCGATTTCAGCCTTGAATTCAAGCCTGAATTAGGGAGATGATTCTATGTTTCACCCACTGAAATAGAAGACCTGAGGAAAATAAGGGCAAGGAAACCCATTTCCAAAATAAGGAGAATATTCCTTCTCATTAGCCTCCTTTCCATGTTTATGCTTATTTTCAATGTGAATCACTATGAGAAAACAGGCTACTTGAACCACTAATACATTCACATCTAAATCTCTTCCAAAGCTTTTCACTGCCTCCTCTCTTGCTGCATCACCTGGGTTCTTGTTCTGGATTACCACCATATTTATGGAACAAGAACACAGGAGAATTTTCTCCAGCTTTTGCTCTGAGCTTCCCTATTTCTCCTTGTGCCCTACTCCATACCCTCATCTCCACACCTCTGTTTCAAACAAATCATACTATGGAGAGCAGTATGTGGACACAATTCTCTCATATCCTCCTTTAAAAAGCCCGTCTAAGATTAAAAATTCATGTTTTTCACTCCCAGGAAATGTCATGGTGAAAATTGGGCAGTAAATTCACCCTCTGCCCCCAATAATTTGCATAACCAGACATATGCTAAGTATCACTAACCAGCACCTGTTTAGTCTTTATTCTGATTTCTTTCCCTTTCATTGAGGCAATCTGTTTAGCTTTTTGGGCCAGAACCTGCTCTTCTTCTGGCAAGACTGTTCAGCAGACCCAAGGTTTCCATAGCAATTAATAATCATTTATGTTTTAGTTTACAGAAACAGAGACTAGAAAAAGAGTGGAGGCGCCAGGAGGAGGAGGCAGCAAGGAAGTCACAATTAGAGAAAGCAGCACAGGAAAGTATTTGGAACCAGCAGCAGCAGGAGGAATATCACAGAAAGCTTCAGTCATTCCAGAAGCTGCAGCTAGAGGAACAAGAACAAGGTCATCTTTAGAAAGGCTAATGCTTATTTTATCTGCAAATAATTCAAAAAGGCTGATTTCTAGTAAATGCATAGGACTGGCAGTTAGTTTACGGCTCTGCTATGGAATTCCTGTGACACTAAGTCCCAAACCTGCAGTACCTCAGCTATTCCTCTATGCAGTAGAGATGTTAACTATAGTCCTCTCAGTCCCCACAGCCTGAAGAAGGAAAATTCCACAGCCTGGCTATGATACAGTTACATAAGATGCAACAATAGCATTCGTGCCATATTTGTTAACTTATTCCATGCTTTCAGCATATTTGATAGCTTCTCAGGAAGCTCCAGTCCCAGTAGTTAGAGAGCTAAGGATTCTATTTTCATCAAATATTTGCAGAGAAAACACTGAAAACACAAATTCTAAATGCCAATCAGATTAAAAAAAAAATAAACTAGTTATTTCAAATCTGCAGAATGCAAGCCAAACATGTTTGAGTCCAGTTTAAATACTTGAAATGACAGTATGCAAATTTTAAATTCTCTTTATTTGTAATTGATTAAAAACATTTCCTAAGTAGGATGCATGCAAGCAACTAATAGTTGCTTGGTGATCTGTTTCTAAGATGCAGAAAAACAGAGACAAAGAGAAGCATGGTTAGAGAAGGAATGCCAGCAACCAGCAGAGATGGCAGAACAGTGCCTGGCACATGACAGACGGAATGAAGACGAAGACAAGAGAAAACATAAGACTGACGAGCAGAGGAAGGCGGCACAGGAAGAGGCTCGACTAGCTTTGGAAGAAGCTGAAAGACAAACACAGCTTTTAATCAGGTACTTACCTTTTTTTCTTGAATAAGATATGTATACCCAGCACCACTTGGGACTCATTTATCAGCACAGTTCAAGTGGAAGAGCAGTATCAATATCCTCCAGAGTTGGTTAAGCTGCTTTCAGTTCACACTTTAAACTATAGTTATTTTGCAACTTAAATGCTTTTTCCAGTGCTTCCCCAGACTGCAGCAGCAATTCATGTACATTCTAAAAGCCCTGGAAATGGTTCTACAACGTAGCAGCCATTTACATGACAAAAAAGCATAGTTTCTCATGAACTGAAATTATTATTTCATGTACCCAGTTCATCAGAGCAGGCTCCAGCACAGCATACTTCCAGAACTCATTTCTCCTAGCAGCTCTGAAGAACAGGACTTGGAGTTTGCATATTCCAACCCAAAATATAGCCCTTTATTAAGGACAGCCTACATCATTGTCAGACACAAAGCACTATGCTATACAGGAAGCTACATATATATCACTTCAGCTGAGCAGGAATAGCTACACCTTGCTTGCTTTATTCATGCTATTGACAGGAAGAACATTGTCCCACAAGATGTTAGTATAAACTAAAGATTTCTTCCATGGCCCATTCCAAAGCTTGCTGAAAGCCAACAGTGGGGATAAGTCCAGGCCTCTGCTCAAAAGGCACTGTAGAATGGGAAAGCAATCAGCAGTGAGGTAGTAATGAGCCTACTGGGTTTGTAGGTTTCAAGTCAAAGCACTGAATTTCTTACCATAGGAAAAGTTTTGTCCTCTCCCTTTAATCCATTTCATTAACATCGTTCACAGGCGAAAAGCAGCTCTGGAGCAACGTCTGCAGTTCCAGCAAGGGTTCCTAAGAGAAACTACTGGACTAGAACACACTCAAGATATTTCCCGTCCATGGGTGTTTTCTTATTTTCAGTTGCTTGAAAAGCTGGATCTGAAAGCGGTACGAAAGAATAAATAGTGCCAGAGGTGTCATTGCAGTGGGCTCTTTAATTCAAGGCTCCAATCCAGATCAAAACTAGAATGTTCCTAGATAGATGCTACACTCACTCCCAAATAGGAGTTCCTGGAATACAAGTGTAGTCTGTATGTGCATCCTACAGATAAAGCTTTTCTCCCCCACCCTCATTCTAAATCAGCCAGTAGAAAGTAACTTAATCATGATGACCTTTACAACGTCTCAAGGTTCCAGAGTATATTTTACTTGTTTGCTGCTTCACCCCACATTCTTCAGGCCATTTTGTGGTAAGACAGAAAAGTCAGTTTACAAAATATATGAAAGACCTCCATTCTGACTTTCAAAAGGACCCCCAAAGCAACTGGTTTTTGTGCTGTTTCACAAAAAGCTAGAAGACTTCAGTGTCAGCCCTATCCACTACAAAAATAGGAAACTTTTGTGTGCTGGGTTCATCTTGTTCTCCACTTTGCTACTATTCATTTAGGAAGAGAGAGCAAGACTCTCTTTGTAGATTCAAAGTAGACTGCAGATCAATAGATCTGAGGAGAAGAGTAATTAATTTTTGTGGTCTTCCTAAATTGAAGCTGAACTTCTTTTAAATTAAAAAAGCATCAAGCACTCCTTTTTAAAAACTCCTACCAATTTACTGTGCTTTGAACATGCACAGTTTCTACAGCTCTCTGTATGGAGTTTCAGAAGCTGAGCTTCTCATTTAAGAAAAGAAGTTTTACCTGCGCCGGCACCATTCAGAAATGCACAGAAGATGCACAGGTCACATTTGCGTTGTATTTTTAAAAATGATTTCAAGTTGTAGAGTTCCAGCTTTGCCATTATTTAAAACTCTACCTGAAGTCCAAATTCTGCAAATGTATTTAACTGCACAATCTCTTGTATTTTAACACAAGTACATCTACACTTTTTAAGAAAATACACAATCCTTTAGAAGTACTGTAAGCAAATCTGATACTTGTGTATAGCATTTACCAATGCAGCCTTTATATAACACAATATTGGATACGAATGTCAATTTTCACAGGTAGAAGTATTTAAGGCAGAACTCAATGAAATGCTTTCACATCCCCTTAGGGGAACGCACACACATAATGGTAGCAGACATCAGTTCTTCTAATGTATATGTATAGGTTAAATCACCTTGTCACTGGTACTCTGCACTTTAAAGAGAGATGCTCTAGAACAAGGTTACGTGACCCCAGCGAGAGCTTCATCCCACTGAAGCTGGCTTCAGTTGCAAATACCATTTTGAAGCCAACCTTTTCAATAGCTTCAAAAAGTTAAATGCAAGAGTTAAATGGACAGTATAAACAAGTATCTAAAATAGACGTGAAAGAGGAAGGTGGGCAGTAAGACTCAAAGAAAATTGGTGCAGCACCTAGAGTACTAATATTGAACCCAGGGGATCTGTATTCTTTTCCCTGCTCCATTTTCAGCTTCCTGAGTGAAGGAGCAAGCCACATCCCCTGTGCCTCCGTTCTTAATTTGTAAGACAGGGATAATAAGAACTTGTCTACTAACAAGAGCACTGCACAAATTTAAATTAGGAAATGATCTGATATTAATTACAATGCTACTTATTTCTGGTATCCTGAAACAAGATATATTTAGTATTCTAAAAGAACAACTGGAAAATAGTCCAAAGACAGCATTGCTCTACATCACAACAACAGTCCCTCCTTCTCCCAAAGGATTACATATAGTACTTTAAGAAAATTCCATATTCTGGTATTTTGTAAACAAAAAATTTTAATCTTTAAAAAATTGCTTAGTGCAACTATGTGTACAAAAGTATATTACTGGATCAGAAATAGGACATTTGAAACCACAAGCATGAGAAGAAATGCATTTATAACTTTACAGCAAGTGCCATAAAAACTGATGAAATTGCAGATGGGTTTTTGAATCATCTAAGTATGCCAACACTAAAATGTATGCCTTAAATGAATGTGGCATTCATAAAATGATCTCCATTTACAAAATAAAACCAAAGCAGAAACAAGTCCTATTTATTTGCAGAAGCACTGAAGCAGAAACAGTGCAGAACACTCTGCACTGCTGTGCCTCCTATTCGAGCTTTCATACTAGATCAGGGATAATAGGTTAGTTCAAAGTGATCATGTAGAACCCTCTAAGTAGCTATTACACACAAAGAGAACCCTCATAAAGGTACCTGGAAACATGGGCATGCCATGACAGTTCATCCATTATTTAGGGATTTTTGTGATAATTAAAAGAAAACTAGTCATTAAGTAAACTCTCTCTCAATCTCCTTCAAAATTGCATTTTCAGTCTAATCTTTGAGGATATATAAGGAAGCTTAACCATATATGAATATTCTCTAACAATAAGACAAGAGCTAGTAGTCTCAAAATTAATCTACAAAGCAAATTGATCAAGTGTTTTACTAGGGGAGGGAAAATAAGTAAATGCTTTTATATGAGGCATATTTACAGAGCACACTTTTTCTGGCTTTGATGTATACGTACTAGAAAGGCATGCTGTCATTATCACTTTGTTTTTACTCATTTTCAAACATTTGAAAAGAAGATACAAATTGTTTATAAAATTGTATTTCTTGTTTATTTTAATGAAGCTGGTACAGACGATGTCCATTCAAAACCCACGTCCCAGGCCAAAAGGTACAAACAAGAGTGTCAACGTAACACCAGCTGTCTGCTGTGAACATTCTTGCACAAATACCTGTGGGTACTAATTGCTATATGAAGTTAGAATGCTTCTGGGCTCTTCTGGCAAGATTTAAGAATCATTAGGGTTTTTCAATTTTCTTCAGCAAAGCCATCTCTGCAGCAAAGTACAGATGACAACAGTTCTAGCTTCTCCATTTCTGACTTGGTAATCTTCTTCGCTGGGCCATCAGCACAATTTAAGCAAAATAGCTCTGATTTATGGATACACAATTTCTCCATAGTTTAGTTCTCTAAAAAACTTCATCTCGCACTGAAAGTTATAGTCCAGGAGTGAAACAGTCACACATCAAAACTTCAGGGCCGATACGGAAGTCATTAAGAACACTCGCCCACCTGGCAGATCTTACAACCTTCGTGCCCGAAACGCACGAACCTAGTGAACATACAAACGCATGTGTGTACGTGTATTCCTAAAGGGCAGGGCGGGAGGGAAAAAAGGGAGCAGGGCTGCAGCTGGATCACAAAAGTTCAGCACAATGAAAACAGAAACAATAGTGTATAATGAGCACGAGAAGTCAAAATACCAGACTCTTGAAAATAAAACTCCCAGAGATGGGGTGCCAGTTTCAATTCAGTGTTGAACACCACATTACAAAAGAACTATTATTTAAAAATAAAAAAGGATTAAGGGGAAATAAAACAGAAGGATCTAAACTGTTGAGTGACCCCCCGTCTGTTCCTGATAAACTTCAATCACATCTTCCTCCTCCATCCCCAGCTGTGAGAACAGAGAAAAAACAGCACAGAATTGTTATAAATCCAGTGTTCTAAATTCAGAGCAGGTCCTACACAAGCTACAGAATGGTTTGTTCCTCTTTCCCACCATAATCCTTTAAAGGACAAAGGGGTTGAGAATTTTCAAGCACTACCTTACTTGCCAACACTAGTGACTTTTAATGTCTGTCTCATGCTTCATGTTTCAACGCATCTCAGTCAAAGCAGCAGCTCTATCTGGGAAGTCTAAATCCATTTGTGGAACAGAACACATTGGCTTGGAAGGCACCAGCTTTTTGTTTCTTTAAAGACTCTCGTGCAACAGCTGCACAACAATGCAACCAGTGGCATAGCGAATGCACCAGTTGCAGATCCCCATGGCTACTAAACAGCACACTGCTACCTCACACAACAGCTAGGACCTAAAGCTTGCGACTCAGATGACCTGCTTACAACGTAAAGATAATTTAAGGGTTCCTCAGTATACAATTTTCTTTCATATCTTTCAAAAGGCCATTATAACTCAATGTTTCTTTCTGATTTATCATAGCAGTTGCTGGGAATTAACTGAGTAACAAAAGTAACCTATTTTCTACTTATTTACATTTTTGTTCAAATAAAATAAAGTCAATTTTGGCTCACATGGGGTATATTCAGGTTAACAGCCTTGCTGAATAGAAACTATTTTTTCCAGTGAACACTGTGTAACACTCTGGATAGGGAAACTCACCTCCTTGGGGGTATGATTATCAGTAATTCTCTGACCCTCGAAGAGGAACCTGAGTGAATTCATGGGAACGCCCTAAGAAACACAAGAAAACATAACTGAAACTTACACATGTTCTTAAGACATACAATTTCAATAAAAACAAAAGATTAAAGCAGCAAGGTCTTAGTTGCTATTCTACAGTAAGCTCAACTATTCTGTTGTTCCCAGCTACTTCATAATCCCCTCCCTTGCTTTCCCAACCCAACAGCAACATAAGGAACAACATCCTTTTCCATTACCCATTCTGCAGAAATTTTACATCGCGGAGGGGAAGAGAGCATCCAAAGATGCCATCCATCCAAACAGGGAGGAAGAGGCACCCCCAAGGTACATGAGATGAAGTTGCAGTCCATCTGTCACACAGAATGCCTCTGTTCCAGCTAAGTATCACACCCTGCCTAAATTGGTGAGGCTAACACTGAGCTTCTCCTTCAAGAGCACTATGAGCAAAATATGACCTGTTTTGCACAATTATATCTCAATTACTTTCAAATTATTAGTCAGAAGAAAAAATACATATAAACAAAAGCTCCCCATTGTTCCTTAACAACTCTCTCCCTGACCAACTAAGAAGTGTTTGTGATCCTTCAACCAGATCCACCAAAAAAAAAAAAAAAAAAAAAAAAAAGAATGCAATGACTGCAGATGAGCAGGGTCTCCATGTTTCAACTATGGTTGTTCAAACAACCTTTTTTGGAAAAAAAAAAAAAATCACACATGTACACCACTCAGTCACTGCATAAATTACTTCCAAACTTGATTTAAAATTCTGACTTTATAGGAGTCACAGTTTCAGGCACTTGGGATTACACTACAAACATATTTGGTGTTTAACCTTACCTTCTCTTTCCTCCCATACCAGCAGGGCAGCAAGCTGCAGAGCAGCATGCTGGCATCAGTGTATGAAAACTGAATCATAGCATGAAAAATGCACAAGCAGGCATTTCTACAAAAGAGCACTTCCACTGAGAAGTTCAACCGATCTCAGGGTATTAAAAAAAAACCCCAAGTATTAATTCTTAAGACTGCATTTGCTGAAATGGACTCACAATCACTCAAGAAAAGGCCACACAAAAGGCATATTCTAACCCCAAAGCTAGAATAAACTAGGCCAAGTCCCCTGCAAGCACTTAGCAGCAGTGAATCCATAGCATCTGCCAAAGAGTCTTAAAGTGAAGATGATAACTATTGTCCTAGTAACAGCAGTTACACTTGCCTACATCAAATATTAACATTGCAGGTTTATCCAATTCAGCATTAGTTGATGTTAGCCGATCTCCCGATGAACAACAGTAGCTATGCATAAAGCTGCCCTCATGTCTGCAGCATCAGGGTCCTGCAGCTTTCACAGGATTTCACTTGGAGTAGCAAGATTTTACAGTAGCTATAAATATATATCTGGACATATCAGAAGGCAGCTTATATATTCTAATCAGCTACTTTTCAGCTTCAGTCAGTAGTTTTACCTCATTACAAAATTTGCAACATGCTTTAATAGAAATTCCTTTACCTACCAAAAAAATGAGAAGATACCTGATAGGATAAATATAATGTATCTGTCCTGCTGATATCTAAATAGAAGCTTTCCTATCACAATAAATGTTTCAAAGCACAGTAAATTAAGAAAAGTAAAAACGGTGTTTGCTTTTTCTTTTAAAGAGACAGTGCCATAGCTTGACAAACCTGTCTTTGACAGTATGATTCTTTGAGCTTCTTGAGGTGTGTTGTCATTTTCACCTTGAAGTGAATTTCACTGCTGTCCTATAAACAGGAAAGAAAAGAGTGTTATCCCACTTGCTCTAATTGCTAACTTCATCTACACTAGCTGTAAGACTCTTATTGCTCTTAAACTAGCTCTGAACACAATTTAACTATTGCTGTGAATACTTTGGTGACTGGTAAATCATCCTTGAGTACCATGTTATAAAGCATTAAACTCACTTGCTTTCATAGAAGCTTTATTTTAAAACAGATGGCCTGATACAGCCCAAGGTTCACTATGGAGATCTTAGATACAAAATAATAAAACAGGCATACTTAGTTCACAGTCTGTGCTTCCATCCTCTACCTAGCTGATGTACTTACACAATAAAAACATACATATGGAACTCAGGCTCTCAGATTCCAGAAGAGACAAGTTAAAGCTTGCACTTCAAACCTTAAATGAAACCTTGTTCAGTTAGTGCAATTATCTAGACATTAGGATACAGACTGACTTGGCAACACACCGCTAATCTAAAGCAAACTCTTACATCTCATTCTATGGTCCCTCCTACTAGCTAAAGGTATCTAACTAAAACTGTCAAAACATCTGCAAATACAACCAACTGCAAGAGATTCCGCACATAAAGCAAGTGGGTCACATTTAACTTCTGAGTATGTTCTCACCAGTGCTGATTAAAGCAGCAAGAGGTAAGCTAATTACGCTGAGGACTTCTTAGGTCATCTGCCTCCAGTCAGCAAAGCAGCCACGCTGATACTTCCAACACGCATTACTGGGGCAGATTAAACGAACAAGGGCTTCTTTGCTGAGGACTTCTGTTCAAGGAGTCATTCTCATCCCAACATGATTTCAAGGCAGACCTATAACCTACCCCCCATATCCATCACCAAGTCAAACAGCATCCACTCCTGATCCCTGTCCAAGGTGACCTCATGCTTATGAGCAAAGTAAACTCCAAAGGCCTCACCTTCAATTTTGCCACACTATTTCTTATGTCTTTGAAAAAAATAACTCCTAAACAGAGCGCTTTCTCTACCTTTAAGACAGGGAACCCACTGACTGAATTCTCAATCAGGACAATAGTTTTGTTTTTCAAAAGCAGTCAGAGTAGACCAACAAATATCACTGGCAACAGATAACAGTTTATTTTGGAAAAAATCTAGATTGGAGAATTCTGTGCCAACTTTAATCTCTATTAAAATTAGTTAAAAACCAAGGTATTAAATCTCTTTATTTAAAAACTTACACCTCCAAATATCCAAAATTAATTATATATACTCACCTGCCCAATGACTTTGAGTTTAATGTATTCTCCCTCTTTCTTATCTCCTAAGTCCTCAGCTGAAGGTTTTGCTTCCTGCAAAAAAGCATATTCAAAAAAACTCTGATAAAGTACAATATTTTCACTGGACAATGACAGCTGCCATTCTCCCGAAATTATAGTAAATATAAACTACCCAAGGCACCTCTTTCCTTTCTGTGGATGTGACATAGCATTATGAAAGACTACAACAGCATGCTAAGAATTAATTTAATGATAAAAGAGAAGCACCATGGAGAACATAAGGATCATTTGGAAATAATTACAACAGATGCAAAAGAAAAGTACAATTTTACATCACATTTCCCGTGAGAGGACAATAAAAGAGAAACTGAAAGCACATGAACAGACTCACAAGAATAACTAAAGCAAACAAGATTAAACAGAACACACTTGCAAAACCCTACCAGTTCAGAGGGTCAATCATTCAAACATTTTCTCAATCCTTTTATTGCATGGACAGAATTTACTATTGTCAAAAGAATGGCCACTCCCCTCCCTTCCAATATAAAGAAAACAGCACCAATTAACTTCTTCCTTGTTTGCTATAACATGCTTGCTGTAAGAGACCATCTTTCTTAAAGTTTATTTTATTTTTAGGTCTAAAAACTATAATGTTTTGTTATCTTTCTAGGAGAAGAATGATTCCAGGCAAGTTTGATTCAACAGGTTGAGCACAAAAGCTCTTCAAGCAGGGTTCAAATACTAGGTTCAGGAATACACGGATTCAAGACTCAAGATTTAATCTTTCAGGCTAACTGTTGATAGGTAAATTAGGTCAGGTACCTTAACCTCTCCCTCACCTATCACTGCATACATTGGATGGGGTGTTTGGTTATGTGTCATTAAAGCACAAACCGATCTTATACAGTGCTTTGGATCCAGATTATGCTCAATGAAGAAAACCTCCCAAGTTGCCAGAAACAAGAACATTCTGCTGACGATATTTTACATCCTTCCTTTGTACAATCCTTTGTATCAAACTGCTTAACGCAGTGGACAGAAGCAAAATACGTGTAGGTGCTCACTACGTATATTTTCCCAGTCACAAACTGGCTTTTTGCAGCCCGTACAGAAATAGTGTGCATGTGGCTGGACTTGAGCTTTGGGACCAAGCAAAACAAATATATATTATCCTTACAGATTAATTCCTTTCAAATAGGGCTCTCATGTCCAGATTAAAATAAAAAGCTTTTTGATCTTTTTACTGCTTTAAAAGGAAATTAAATCCTCACAATTTCTTTAACAATTAAGACCTCAAGGGGGCATGGAGCAAGGAAAAGCCTGCGCACACCTTCCCTAGCTATCTCTGCAAGTACCACTCTGGAGGGAAGGTTCTTTGTATTGTTTTAATTCACTGCATTCAGCCAGACCCATTCTGATTTGGAGATTAAAAAAAAAAAAAAAGGCATGAGCAGGGCACCCCAACTGTTTTGAATGCTTTTATTTTATATACTTACCTAGGCACCAATATAGAATGCCAGGACTCAATTTTCACCCTCCAAGCTCTTATCCAGAAACCAGCCTCAAACCTTCAAGAAATTTAGACCTGGTCCCCAGGCCTCAAGTCGCTTCTAAAGCATCAAATGAGTCTTTCCTGATGTATAAGCACAGCAACTGCACTCGCTAGCTAAGTTCTCCTTTTCCAGTATATCACAAGTCTGATCTTGTGGGACTATTTGTGGGATTAAAAATAGGTCGACTGCCACTCCTGAGTCAAAGAAAAGAAACTGCAACCTGCCCTCCAGACCTGTCTTCCAAATCTCTTCTATATGGACAATCATCAGTGTTTTTTCAGTCCGTACATAGGACTGCTACCCTCTAGGAATCCAAATGAGATTCAAATCTCTACAAATAAAAAGTCTATAACATTCATAACTGTCTCCCTTTTTCCTGTTGCCCAGTGAACTTACCAAAACAACCCATCTCTTCCCATTACATTTCCGGTAACTGTCTTACTTTACTCAGCTGCAGAGCAGTGAAGGACTTTGCAGTACTCTGCCCAGCTCTGTGCATTCTAGCAGATCTTTACAGCTTCCCACAACAAACCATTCCGCACCGGGTATGACAAATCAGCACCACTACTATGACAGCACCTCTGGCCATTATGAGTAGGAAGCAGTGATTCATGACACGCTTGATTCCTACCCTCAGGGACAGGGAACTCATGTACTAGAAACCAATACAGAAAGGGGCAATCAGTAAAAACAGCAGAGGCTTAAAACACCAGCCTACCATAAAGGTGCTCAAAGGCTCCGCAGCCTCTCCCTCAAAAACCAGAGCCAGCAGCAGCACTGGAATTTCAGAGGAGAAAAAAAAGGAAATAGGATCAAATCAATGCTAAAAAATGGAGTAATTGGAGTTTAGAAAACGCAAGATTTGAAATTGGAATACAACAAGATCCAGCAAGCCTGAAACGGCTCCCTGTGTTTTGTCAGTGCTAACTGCACTGCCGTTAAACACCAACTGGAAAAACCAACAAAAAATAATCACAAAGGCAGCAAGCCGATTGCAAATTTACTAGATTACAAGCATTAAAAAAGTCATAAAGACCCAAGCAAACAGCCAGGCTCTTATCTGAACTTCTAAAGAATGACATTTACGGGTGTATCAAAGATTTACATAAAAAAACAAACATAACCCAAACACTCTAGTAAATCCAGCTCTTCACTAGATTTCTAGGCTTCTACATACTTTGCCCCACAGTTTTCCTAAGCAGCACAGAAAGAGTTCTCTAATACGCTCTCCATTATATTAATGCTACACTCATGACCATAAAGCACTCAAAGTGCCCTGGATGAAATGTTACCCCATGTGCCAGGTATTCGCTACTGCTGCTAATGCAACCACAAAACAAACACTGCAAGACAATTTATTCCAAGATTCCTCCAACAACAAACTCTGCCTGCTCTTATTCCGAAGCATTCCAACTTCAAGTCTGAAAGAAACCCCCTACTCAGCACATTTGAGACCATCTTTTGGAATCAGAATTACGCGGGGAGGCAGATTACACCACACATCCCAGCACAACAAACTCTTACATTTGTTACGGAAATGGGAAAGTATGCACCACTGCGCCAGGACATTTCCTACCCGCAACACAGAGATAAAAATACCTCCATCTAGACTGAACTCAAATAAAAACGGCCTGAAACTCCTGAGGGGAAGGAGGAGAGTAAAATCCTACTTCTCCTTTTCCCCTTCTGCTACAATCCCACCAAGGAGCCACGTGTCTTTAGAAGTTTACCCTTGTTGCTACAAGTTGTGTTTACTAAGAGCAAACAAAGAAAAGCAACCAACGATGCATCTTTGTTTACCTTTTTAACACGCTGCAGTTGTAACTCCGGACAAACGACATCTCCTTAACATCCTGACCCCGGGACCGAAACGCAGAGGATACTGTAAACAACCTACAACTTGCGGCAACCCGATTGTTCCAGTGGGACGGACAAACACCGCGACGGCATCCACGGCGCCGCGTTCCTCACTGCGCCCTACACCGTTACTTGCGTGTCTGGCGAGGTCTCTTCACGCGCAACACCCCCCTGCGAGCCCCTAGCAGGGGATAAGGGAGGCTCTGAGGGCGTTGAGCAGGGATATTGGAATAAACGCGTAAACTTCGGCGCCGTTACGCGGGGTGCCTCGAGGACGCGAACCTGCCGCACGCAACGAACCCCACAGCCGCAGGGCAGCCCCCGGCGGGGTGAAGGCGCTACCGAGGAGTAACGGCCGAGCGGGCCCCGGGCGCGGCGCGGCGGGGGCCGCGCCCGGTGGTGGCGGGGGGGTGTCCGGTCCGCGGCTGCTGGGGGGCCTCCTCGGCACTCCAGTTACGCGCCAGGAACGGGTGTCGCATCAGACGGAGCTGCTGGGGCCTGGGAGCCT
>JAWLRI010001014.1:1248422-1284179 GCA_034781795.1 Crypturellus tataupa
AGCGCGGCGCGGGCGGCCTGCGCCGGGCCCGGCGGCGGCGGCGGAGAGGCAGCGGGAGCCGCGTCCGCCTCCTGCTCGCTCCCGCACGTAGGAGCGGGCGCTGCGGCCTGGAGCGGCTGCCCTTGTCCTGGGCCCGGCCCGCAGCTCGGGCCTTGGGGGAGTGGGCCGCAAGCGTGTGGCGGTCTCTTACCCTGCTAGTGCTGGGCTTGGTTGGCTGCACTCGATGGGCTCCAAGGTCTTTTCCAACTATAACATTTCAGTGGTGCTGTGGCTCTGTGGTTCAGGGGTTGTTTGTTAGCTTTGCGATAGCTTGAACAAGTCTCTGCTGGAGCACTGAGTGCCACAGCATCTGTCTCTTCCCTTCCCTGGATTTTGATTCTTATATAGTCTCATTATGAGCTTCTTCACGCAGTTTGATAGCACTTAGGTGTTTTTATTCTCATTTTTTTCTCCTCAGCCGATGTGAGCACGTGCAAGGTACTGGTTTGCTTTGCTTTGACTGATACATATCCCTAGCATGGGATATATGGCCAATGCTTGTTTGGTCTGCTCTGAAACCTTCCTCTCCTTTGGGGTGCAGCTGTGCAGCTCAGCTAAGGAGAATTTCAAACATGTCTCTCAGAGAGAAGGTAGAAGTGCTTCTAAAAGGAGATGGTTTCTGTTTTCTTTCCTGTCTGCATCTGGGAAGCTGAAGTCTGTTGCAGTCTCGCTGAAGGTTTTGGCTGGTGAATGTTTGCACTGGTTAATATAACTACAACTTCTGAGTTTTGAATTGAAAGGGGAAAAAAAGGCAGCATCTCCATGTAGGATGGAACCTGTTGTGCTGGGAGCTCCCTTTTACTCTTGCACAGGAACTGAGGAGGGCAGAAAAGCTGGCTTTGAACCCCTAAACCCCTAAAGCCCAGTAGATCTAAAGCAAAGGTAGTCAGAAAGGCATAAGGAGGAAGCAAGAAGCTGCCTCAGGGATGTGCTGCAGCTTCCTGCAGGTGTCTGGCTGCAGAGTGAGGCCCAGCTGTGATGTGTGCGTGAAGCAGCCAGAGGGCACCAGGCACTAAGGAGAGCAGCGTTTAGCGCGGCCTTCTCAACACTTGCCCTGTGGGGAGGAGTGGGTGGTGAATGGTGTTGGGCTTGGATTGTGAGAGGGCTGGAAACTGCTGGTGGTGTGTGAGCCTAAACAGCATTTTAGTAAATCTCGTGCTTCGAGACACACTGCTGTCAGTTTGCAGCTGCCCAGGCTGGGTACGCAGCTCAATCTCATGGATTTCCTTTCCCTTGCACAGTAGTTATTGAGCTACAAACCTGCGTGGTTATTGCATTTGTTTATTCATTCAAAGCTGTCTCTAGAATTAAGTCTGTGTGTATCTTTTTATTTGCTTTCTTTTGTTTTGATAGCCTTTCCTTGGGCAGATTTAGGACATATGAATTTTGGGAAGCAGCTTTTCAGCAGTGCCCAGAGCTGCCTATTGCCAGTGTAACTGTGCTCTGCCTTTATCCTCTGCTGATTGTCATATGTTGTGTAAGCTGGGGAGCTCTCGCATAGTCCTGGTAGGCTTTTTCTCCCTTGAAAGAGGAACAAGTGGAGTTCTGATTGTAAGGGCAAAAACCATGAATGTGTTCCAGATCTTGGAAGACTTTTTCAAATGAAGCTTGCATCTTGTAGGACACACAACATTCCCAGGCATATGTAACTTCTGTGTGTCAACTGCCTCTCTGCATCTCTCTCTGTGGAAGTGTCAGTTCTGTCCGCAGTGGGATAAGAAGGATGAATTGGAACAAAGAATCAATATACTGAGGAAAGGAAGAGGAGCACTGAGGCAGTCTGTAAGGAAGCAAAATTTCATAATCTCTAGAGTGATTTCAGTGTTGTTTTGGATTTAGTTGTGGAGACAGCAAGGCAGCAATGTTTTTGAGTGACATAAACATAAGGATCTTGACTGTGGAGCTCTTCCCCTGAGCACTCTTCTAGGAATTCTCAGTACACCCTGCATTTTGTGAAACGCACAGAGGGTTAATGGTGTAACTGTTAATCCTCTGCAGTTTAAAAACTGAGAGGTGATCTCCTTGCACAGAGAAGGATTAAACCATTTCTGCCTCTTAGGTAATTCTTGGCTCAGTTGATTACTGAGCTGTGGTGAATAGTTGTCTTTATAGAAATGTCCTCTTTGTTCTGTGGGTTAGCTCAGATTAATACTTTGTGGTAGCATCACTCCTTCCTGGTAGGTGTCCCAGACTTTCTGGTATTTTCCCGCAGTAGTGGTGAGCTTGGTTTTGGGTCACTGGGGTTGTGCATGAGTCCTGCAGGAGGTGGAGTGAGCCCAGTTCTGATAAACAAGGAGAGGGTTTTGCTTTGATGTGCTGGTTCAGAAGGACCCAGCCTTTATTGAGCAACTTTTGTAATTCAGGTGATAATAAAATGCTTTCAATACAGTTGTCTGTTAGTAGAAAAAAGCTGCTGAGAGAATATATTGGAACCAGAGGTCATGAAAATTGAATTTCTTCTGTATTTGACCTAACTTCTAGTGGCATGATGTGCCAAGCACTTGGTTTGGATCTTCTGTGATGAATGAAACCTCTTGAAAAGCGTTTTAACTATAGTGTTTTCTTGTTGTTGTTTTTGTTTATTTTTTCTCCTCTCTGGTTTCTTGTCTACAGGTTCTAAATGAGAAGAAGCTCCAAGAAGTCGACAGTTTATGGAAAGAATTTGAAACTCCTGAAAAAGCAAACAAATTGTAAGCAGCTTGGCTTTTGGAAGAACATGACTGCATGTGTATTTATGCACATATGAGATCCAGGACAAATATTGATTCCCCCCCTCCCTTCCCCACATTGTAAAATTAAAAGCTGTGAACAAAGATAATGTGAACTGAGATATTCAGGAAAACTAAAGTAGAATGTTAAAATGGATGAAAGGAAAAAACTACTTTTATTTTCTTGCTGTGTAATTAAACTGCAGAAATCGTTACTGTGTACCACTGAAGCAAAAAATTGAACAATATTTTAAGGAGATTTGGATGCTTTGGGAAGAATATCCAAGCTTGTAATGCTGGCACTGATTGAAATGACAAGTTTTTGTGTTCACAGGAGATCTTAAAATAAAAACTGGCTTAATCCAGCTGAAAATAATAGTATGCAACTTCCCCTTAACTGAGAGTTAGTTTTGTTACCTCTGTCAGCAGTGAATGTTGGTAGAATGATGGAATGAGTAGCTGTAGGGGGTGGATTTTAATGTCCAGCAGCCACATCAAGCCAGCCAATTGTCCTTTGGCTGCAGTCGGTGGTGGATTCCTTCCAAGCTGGAGTGTAGGGTGACTTTTGGGGAAGACTTCTAATGAGATTTGGTAGTTACAGATGCATCTTAACAGGTTATGCCTTGTATTTGTCCTGCTCCGTAAAAGTGTTTTAGGGTAGAGGACAGAATATCCCACATCCCACTGCCTGTCTGTAGTGGTGTTAATCTTGTAGAAATATTGTCCCAGCCCCTTGTTAGATAGGACTAGTTTCTAACAGTGCTGATCAAGTTAATTCTTATCTTTTATATGTTTCTGAAGAGGCATCAGTATAAGCCTGGAGCTTCTGTTGGGCTGTGCCAGTGCTTAACTGTAGCATTCAGCTTTATCTTTGTCCTTGCTTCCTCTGCAGATACTTGACTCCCAAAGAGCAGCAGTTAATCAGAATTGGATTAGTCAAATGCCTGTCCCTGACAAGGAATTTACTGGATTGAGATAACTTCATAACTGTTACTCTAGATATCAACACCAGAGATTACGTGTGGGGGAGAAGGGAATTAGGCCTAGGGAGCTAACACAGTGTAGTGAAACAGTGTGGATAAGATTATGGGCCATAATCAATAGTTTGTATGGCACTTTTTTTTTTTTGTTTACTAATTCTTTTTAAGCTTGACCCCAACTTCTATTTTAACATTAATTACAGGGGAGGAGCTGAGAATTCATGGGCAATGAATCCGTTCAGTTTTAAAGTATTTGAAGGTGCATTTGGTTAAAAAGCACATTAAATCTGGACTGTGTAGGACTCTACATTCCAGAGGCAAAAGGCTGCATTTTGAGGACTAGAAATACTATAATTCATCAGTGACACCTATTTCATCAGTCCACAGTATTAGAGTTTGGATGGACAGTGTCTATCTTTAAATATGAACTACAAAAACAGAGATGGCTTGGGTTTTCTGATCATGCTAGTCCTAATTAGAAATATTAAATCAAAATTCCTGGAATTTTTTTATGACTTTCTTTTAGTAAAGGTTGTGTAACACATCTGAAGAGCCACAGCAGGCTCAAACTTAAGCAGTGGATTTAGTTTTCTTTGTCTTTATTGAATAAATGAATATTGATTTCTGCTCTTGCAGTCTTAGGAAGAAGAGGAGATCTGATGGCAACTATAATAGAGACAAAAAAAAGTAGAGGAGATCTAACACCTAGTTTGTTCATTCATTTACACGTTGTTATTTTTCTTCTGTAGAGTAAAGCTGAAACACTTTGAAAAGTTTCAAGACACAACAGAAGCACTTGCTGGTAAGTGAAAGGTAACACCATTTTTATTAAAAAAAAAACACCTTTTCACATGTTAGTTAATTCACTGCCTCTGTCCCCACTCTTTATCTTTGTTTAGTTTTTTTAGATTATAAATTCTTCAAAGGCAACTGTTTTTGTTTGTCTAATGAGATCATCTACCTAGCTGAGCCTGATAGAGACCTCATGAAGTCTAGTTTTCCTACTGCACTTATTGCCCAAGCAGTTCACTAATGAGCAATGAATGGAGCCTTTGACTGAGGTACAAGCTCTGTTGTCAGTGATGGATTCTTCGGGAGCTGAATATAAATGATTTCAGTCACTACCACTGAGACAACAGCCCGGAGTCCAGTCAAGGGAGTACATGCATTACAGCTGTACAGCATTCTTGTTTTATAGATTCATACTATGCCTGCCTTTGTGCAGCCTAAGAAATGCCTGTATTGTGCTTTAAAGAAATTCAGTAATTTAAACAAAATGGAAAAAGCCTTATACAGGATATTTTGTGCTAATTAAATCCTTAAGTGCTAGGCACTGGATGTGTTTGAGCAGAACTGATAGGATGCTGAATGGCAGATGTTGCTCTATGACATTGGTAGGTGGATGTTCCCTGTCACACCTGTGACCAAAGAATGGGTCTTGATTCTCTGATATAGCAGGAATAGCTTATTAAAGGAAATTAAAGAAACTCTACAGAATTGGAGTTGCTACTGCTAGGTCATGTATTGATAAATGTTGAATTTTCTTGGGAGTGTCTTTTTTAGCACTATTACTTGGTCAAGTTTGCCAATCTGTGAAATGGAGAAGATAATTTAAACTGTCTGTGCCACACTTTTTTGAAGGGAAAACAGTGTGTCTGTTTTAAGTGGATTAGGAGTTACTGGCCATTTTGAACGTTTAATAGTATATGCTCGTGAGTGAAGAGAGGAAAACTCAGCATAACACTTCAGATTTTCCCCTTGCTTTTCATCAGTTTTTAGAATCACAGATCACTGGCCGCTGCTTCGTATACTCTGCTTAAGATGCTGCATTGATGAAGTTCACTGGAGCACAGAGCTGACTGATAGAGTTGTATAAGTGTAGTCTTACAATATATATTGCTTGGAAATATAAGGCTTTTACTGTTCTATTAATACTCAAGAATGGAGATGTCTTTCTAAAATTTCTTTGGTCTGTGCAATATATATTAAGAGAGTCCATATCTGGTCCCCTAGTCAGTGTACTTAGCTTCATACTTTGTTGGACTTTGGATAATGGGCTGTTATTGCTAGGGGATGCAAATAAGCCATTATTTAATTTAGGATATAGTGATCACTAAGATACCTAAAAGATGGTTGAGTAATTAAATCATACAATAAGTGTTCCAATGCTTGCCAGAATGTTAAGCATGCATCTGAAACATATGACATTATTTGTATAGTTCCTTAAACACAATTTCCGGAAATAGAACTAGAGCTACATGGAAGAAGTAGAGGGATTGGGAAGAATGGATTTGAATTAGAGCTACAAAGGGGCAAGCATGTAGGTTTTTTTCCTGATTTTGGTTTAAGCCATTGCATAGTGAGGTAGTGTTACAATTCAGATTAGAGCTATTGTGGGCAGTTGAAATAAAAATTAACAGATTAGGTGTCCTGGTGCTACTGTTTTTAGGAGGGGGAAAAAAAAGTGTATCATTATTCTTGTTTTCTACAGCATCTACAGCTCTTGTAGAAGGCAAACTCAGCAAGAACTTGAAGAAAATTCTCAAGAAGATAGTGGCAAAAGATGCCCATGAACAACTAGCTGTAGCAGATGCCAAACTTGGAGGTGTAATAAAGGTGATAACTGACTTTGCGATTTTTCCTTTTGTCTTACATTACCGAAATCTAATAACCAGCTTCCAGATATTAGCAGTGGAATGTGCTACCCGTGCTGTGCTTGTGGTCTTGAAGATAACTAGACCTTTGCTCGAATGTGGACTGCATGTAGGCTGGAAAGATGTTTGGGATGGAAGTATGATAGAGGTGGATTGCTTTCTCCTAGGTGTCAAATCCCAGATATGTCTCCTGACTCTGTTGCGTGTACAAAAGATTTTTATTGTGCCCATGCCTTCATGGTATGGGATGTCTCCAAGCTTTTTAGCTTGCAATTGTTCCTCCCTCTTGCCAGACTGTTGCTAGTAAACTGCAAAGACCCAAATTGTCAGATGCAATGTCTGCATAGCAGAAAAGCCTTAATTATAAATCTTTCAAGCTATGGGGCTGTTAATGTGGGGAACTGAGGATGACACTGCCAGTGTCCAAGAAGGCTGATCCAGTCGACTGACCAACCATAGGATTGCAGTAGAAAAGTTGAATATGATGAGATGATGCTACTGGAAAAAGATTTTTAAAGGAATGCCATTTTTGTGCTTGATTTGGACCATTTCTTCACATCCTGCAGGATAAGCTGAATTTGAGCTGTATACACAGCCCGATGGTTACAGAGCTCATGAGAGGAATTCGTTCACAGATTGAAGGCCTTATCACAGGCCTCCCTTCTCGGGAGATGGCAGCCATGTGTCTGGGCCTGGCACACAGGTGAGTTGCCAGTAGCACATCTCTTTCATCCTGTCTCTTCCCACTTCTGTGTGTGTGACCATACCGTGCTGCTTGAAATGTCTCTGATAATGTGATCAGATCTCGTACTCAGTCTGCATGTAACTTGGGGCACATCTGTGTATGGTTTTATATAGAAAGAGTTTTCTTCATGTTTCACCCATCCTTTAGAGAAAGGTTTCAGCTTTCCCGAAGTGAAAGTGGATAGCTTCCCTGTGCATGTTACATACTTTAACATTTAGTTTAATGTATCCCTGTTGCAGTATTTTAAGTGACCCATATAACACATTTTGTGAATATTAAAGGCAGAGTTTTTCTTCCTTGACATTGTGACCTCATACCAAATCATTGGGTCAGCACTCAGGCATTCATTCCCAAGTAATTTTTCATCCAAGTTGTGACATGATTTTGTTCTGTAGCTGTTAGCAAGTTAGAGAACTTCTCTGCCTTAGGTAATTCCATAAAAATACCTTTGCTGCTACAATGTCTAGAGAATGGAGGTTAATATTGACAAAAGGCTTTGAAGGTGTCCTCGTTGATACCAAGTGTGTTTCACTGTGGCAAACTAGATGTGTACTGAGAGGTTTTAAGTGTAGATTGAAAGGTGGATGATAATGGTCTTTCTCAAATAGTGAGAATGTGTTTGAGGAAGTTTCAGCAAGTGCTTGCTGTTAATGTTGCTGGTACTTGCTGCTGGGTATGTGCAGTTGGGGGATGAACTCCAACCGCTGCAGAACTGGAAATACTGTTGACAAATATTTCATTTTGTGGGGAGCTATACAGAAAGGAAGCGGCAGCATATTTCGTGCCACAGTATTCATGTTGGCTCTGGAGTGTATGCTACAGATAGCCGTAGCTTTCCCTTTCACCCTGCTCATGGGGTGTGCTGCATCACGGCAGTTGTGAAAACACGTGGCAGGTAGGTTTCCCCACTGGCACAGCTGAGAGCTGTCAGTAACATAAGACTGAGCTGGTGTGAATGAACCTCTGGATGGGGATCTTGATGCAAGATAGGAACGGGGAAATGTGCTCTGCAGTGGAATGTCAGGATGCTGATGAAACCACGTTTCTGTCTCCACAGCCTTTCCCGATACAAGTTAAAATTCAGCCCAGACAAAGTAGATACCATGATTGTCCAGGCAATCTGTAAGTATACTTAGAATTTAAGTCCTTAATGGCTTCAGCTTAGGACTTTCTTACATTGCTTGTGGAAAAGTATTGCTGTCCAGATTTCGTCTTGGTGTCTTTCAGTAAACCGGGCAGTTGTATTCAACTAGTGAAAAGGCCTTATTTTCTTAATAGGGCTTTCAATGATCAGTAGTGTTACTAAGGTGATACAGCCAGCTAAAGTCAGTGGTGAATTTTCTTTATCTAGAGATCAGTTGAAGTACAGGCTGTTATTACAAGCTCAGTCCTCTGAGAACTTACATTTCCAGCACACATCACTTGTGAGTAGTGTTGGGGAGGGTGTCTATGCGCCATGGAGTAGGATTTTCTGAACTCTGTTTATAACAACCTGTGTGGGGTGTTTTGTGGCAAGAGCCTTGTTAGATGTGTAAGAGCCACTGCAGTGTATAATGCTGCATTCTATATCCTGGCTTTCCTAATATTAGCCTCTTACAGAAGCTTAAATTACAAACACAAATCTCTCATTTTTCCTTCAAGACACCTACATTGTAATCAACATGCTTGCTGTGAAGCAGTGGTGAGGAATCCTGTTTGGAATATTAATTCCCAGACTCTGTTGTCAATGATGAAACATGGTTAAGCTGAAAATAATGATTTAATTTAGTTTTCTTCGTCACTACCACTGAGACAACAGATGGGAATGTTAGTATTGCATTAGAGAAATATTTTAGCCTCAGGGTTCTGTAGCAATGTATGCTGTGGGTGTTCTTCTCTTACGTTATAAATACAGTTATTAGTCATATCTGGTAAGTGGAGAGTCTACTGCATTTGTATTAGACATCCTTATATTATAAAGACATTTGAGGGACTAAATAGTCTTCTACAATAATTTAATGGAAAATCAGTTTGTCAACATTTCAACCTTTTTTTTTTTCCTTGAATTTTATGTCTGTCACGTGTGTGTAATACCTTGAATGGCTGGCTGAGAGGAAGCAGCGCACTAGTTGCTGTTCTCTTTCTAGGTGAATTTCTTTTACAACTGTTAAAGGTGGTTCTCCCAGGCAGTTCCAGTGATAAAATGCTCAGACCCCGTTGAATTCCCACTGGGAATTCTTGTATTTCTCTACTTTGCTTGAAGTTGTGCAGTTCTCTGAAAACTAAAGCCTTTCTAAAATCCTGCAATTTATGTTTTATTCCAAGCAGTCTTTATGAGAAAAACATTTGGTTTTTATCACTTTACAGTGTTTAAAAGGGTTGATTTGAGAGCTTACCTTTTTAAAAATACTGTTAAAAAAATCCATTCTTTCTTTTAGCCCTTCTTGATGACCTGGATAAGGAACTGAATAATTATATCATGCGCTGTAGGGAATGGTACGGTTGGCACTTCCCTGAACTTGGCAAAATCATCACAGACAACCTAACATACTGTAAATGCGTGAGGAAAGTTGGTGAGTAATAAGGAGGCACAAGCCTGGGTAACGTTGGCCACTTATATGCGGCATGTTATGGTGCTGATTTGTAGATCAGCATCGTTCAACTAGTCACGGTGGTGTATCCTGCCATCAGCAGCCATGTAAGCAGGGCCAGCAGAAAGCAGTGTATGCTTGAATCGTGCGTTAACGTGATTTACTATTTGCACGCTTAACAGAAAGCTAACGTCATATGATTCAACCAGTTCTTCATGGACCACCAGCGTATCTTCCTAGAATCACAGTTAGTCAGCAGACTGATGTGGAAATTAGTTGCCAAAAATGATGTAAAGAAACTTGCTGGCTGCTCGTGGGTGTTCTGAGACCACAGCTGCTGGATTTGTTCACTGGAATAAAGAACGGTGGCTTTGCTGTTTTGGACTCAATTTCTGACTCCCTTTTTCCCCCCTGATGAAACTTGCAGTTCAGAGAACCAGATAGTTTTAAGGGACTTTTTCTAACTAAAGCTGGGGGGTTTGCACTGATGTAGCTAGCAGTAAATGACTACTCATTTTCTTCCTTTGTAAACTTGTAAAATGAAGTATACGGTGTTATAGAACAAGGGCTTTTTGTTTCAAATCTTATGTTTCTAACCATTCCTAGATAGTATTAATACAAAAGGAAGATAGACCATTGTCACAGGTTTGGGGAGTTTAGAAGGGGAAGATGGTAGATTTGATCCACTGCTGTTATTTTGGACTTTTTTTGTCAATTTGCTCTTTCACTTGCTCATCTCGCCTCAGCACACGTGCTTTTATTTATCCCCTGTAGGAGACAGAAGAAATTTTGCCTCCTCTGATGTTTCTGACATCCTCTCAGAAGAGATAGAAGAGGACGTGAAAGCAGCTGCAGAGATTTCCATGGGGACAGAAGTATCAGAAGAAGACATAAACAACATAATTCATCTCTGTGACCAGGTATGTACGTGTGGATGGACAGCATTAGGAGCTGGTTAATTATAACAGCCTGTTCTGCCAAGGAGTGGTTTTCCCACGGACTTTGTGATGGCAGTGATGATTCCTAGAATGTTGCTCACCTGATGTACAAACATGAGGGTGCTCAGTCACTACCTCATCTGAGCCATCTTAGACTGCTAGTGTTTACATAAAGTCTTTGGAATGTGGCAGTCTTATTTTGGGTGGAATCTCTGTTTCCGTATGCTTTTAGAAGTTCGGGAGAATGGTATTTTATACCCTCCTTTTAATAAATGAAACTTCTTTCTTACAATTTTGAAGGTAACTGATAACCTCTGGATTAAAAGTAAAACTCTGAGAACTGAAGAGAATTAGCTCTGCCCTGCTTTCATCTAGATTGTATGTGAAATCCTCCTTACTTCAGTGCTGCCAGTTGGATGCCTTTGACTTTACTAGGGAGTGGCAGGATTGGGAGTAGAGAGTTCCTGTTCTCAGTCTAGACCTGACTGCTTTTGTGTGTGTGTTCTAATTGTGTGTATTTGTATGGAACAAGTAAAGAGCATTTATGCCATTTCAAGAGAATGGTGGCAAAGATTTATGTGAAAACTGAGTGTTCCAGGGTTTTGTCCTAAAGAAAATGTCCTTACTGAGTATTTTTGTTCTGCTTGGCTGTCTTTGGCATGTTGTCAGCTCTCTTATCAAGAGCTTTACTGAGAAAATAAGTTGCATAAGGGAATGAGCAGCCTAGGTCCCATATACTTCATGGATGGGGTTCTGCTTTGGGAAGGCGTCCTATGTAGAGAGCTTTAAATAACTGTCTCTTAGCTGTCTGTGCATTTTGCACTTTGTTAGTCTCCTTGATTGGAATTCTCAGCACTTTCTTGTTTCAACACATTCAACACATCAACTCTTAATTTGGCTGTCGGCTAATACTGATTTCTGTCACTAAATTTTGTGCCAGGTGATTGAAATCTCGGAGTATCGGACGCAGCTGTATGACTACCTGAAGAACAGAATGATGGCCATTGCTCCCAACCTCACTGTCATGGTGGGTGAACTGGTTGGAGCAAGGCTCATTGCTCATGCAGGTGGGTCACATGAGAAGCTTAGATGTCCTCGTTGGAGGTTTTTTCCTGAGGAGCTGGTTGGCCAAAAATGTTATGCAAGGGCCTGATGGACACCTTGTGATAAAAGGGAGGAGGGTGGTTTTTGGGGAATCTGAGAATACCAGTGTGAGCACAGTAGTTGTCGGTGATGATGTAGTTCTCAGTTGGCCTGAATTCTTTTTGGAAGATGAGGGCAACCTTAGTCACTACCTCTTCTGAGACACTTACTGGGCCCAATGCTGATAGCTTGAGGTATGGTGCTGGAGAGCTGGCAATAGGTTTCTGTGGTCAGACTGACTCAAAGCAATACCTTGTTTCAGTGTCTGTACTCAGTTCTACAGCACATTTCTACTGTGTGACTCTGAGGAATGGGCATCATCCAGAGGAGCATGTTTGATTGAGTTAGGCTTTTTCCTGAAGCTGAAACCAAACCAAGAAATGGCCTACTCTGCTTTGTGAACACAGAGTACTACATATACAAATGGAAGGCTTTGCATTTCCTGCTTTAGGAATCTATTCTCCTGCTTCCCTGACTGCTTCACTAATAAATTAATGTTGCTGTGTTACTTCCTTTTAGGTTCCCTCCTGAATCTAGCTAAGCACCCAGCTTCAACAGTCCAGATATTGGGTGCTGAGAAGGCACTCTTCAGAGCACTGAAGACTAAGCGGGATACACCTAAATTTGGCCTTATCTATCATGCTTCCCTAGTGGGACAAACTACTGCAAAAAATAAAGGAAAGGTGAGTGGCAGAATTTTGTTTTACCAGCTTGGCCTCATCCAGAGCATGAATACATGTTGAAGAGATGCCTTGAGCTGCGTGGTGAGGCACTCTCCATTACTTGCTTTACTGTTTTCTTTTGTGGTAATATGGGAACTGCCACTGCCCCACAAATCTTTGGGTGTCATTCATTCCTTGTGGTGGAAAAAGGAAATGAGGTTGTCCCTTCAGCACATTGGGGAATATCAGACGCATTCCTGCCGAATTATGGTGTAATACTGGCTTTCTCCAGAGTATGCCACTACTTTCTTCTATGTTCCAGTGAATTAAGCTATTGCAGGCTCTTGTCTTCCTTGGAAATTGGTTACTGTGTGTGTTTAGAGGCCTTAACTTGTTTCATTTCTGCAGGGCTTAGGCTTTTATAATGTAATTGCATATTTGAATTGTGGGGGGAGCTGTTCATATGGGAATTGCACCTCCAGTTGACCTTGTCTAAGCGCTGGGGTGGAGTGGGGCAGATGCAAGTAACTTGCTAGGTTTAGATGTCTACCTCTAGCTATTTGTCATGAAAGCACGCTGTTATGTTAACAGTATTTCGGTGCTAAAGGAATTATATATTTTGGGGCTCAACACTGCTAGTAAGTGGTTACTTCATTCTTCTGTTTGTGGGCATGGTTTCCAGATTAGAGTGAATCATCACCTTATGTTCATTTTTAATGCTCGTTGTGTTTTTTCCAGATCTCTCGAATGCTGGCAGCTAAAACTGCCTTGACTATTCGTTATGATGCCCTTGGAGATGATACCAGTGCTGAAATGGGAGCTGAGAACAGATTAAAAGTAGAGACAAGACTAAGACATTTGGAAGAGAGAGGGGTAAGTCCAGCAGATGGCTCAATAAAGCAAATATTGTTATAAAGTTTGTCTGCCTTACTCCCTGTGTTTGTGGAGTTTGATTTTTCTGATGCACTGCTCTCCTAGTCTTTTCCCCATATTTCCCCCCATCTGCTGTCACTGATTCTTCCTTCCTTCCTTAGAAGAGAACTCCTTTGGTATTTTTGTTTATTTTTCCTCCTCTCATTTTCCATCATGATTACCCAAAGTCTGCAGGTTGGCCACCCTTAAGTCTTTAGGAGCTTTCTCAAGAGCCAAAGCAAGAAGTTGTTAGCACCAAAGCTGGCGTGCTGCACTGCGCTCCCATCACCACGTACTGTAGATGTTGCCTCTCCCTACCT
The DNA here is from genome assembly GCA_034781795.1 of Crypturellus tataupa. Lineage (NCBI taxonomy): Eukaryota > Metazoa > Chordata > Aves > Tinamiformes > Tinamidae > Crypturellus > Crypturellus tataupa. Next base: position 1,262,094 of record JAWLRI010001014.1, read on the forward strand.
GCTGTTCCATCTGTTGCCATTGGCACAGCGTGCTGGGGAACGTAGGGCTGTTTCTTCTTTTCGGTGGCTCACCAGCAGTGTGGCCTTTTAAGCTATCACTCGCTGTAGCCTTCCCAGCTAGATCCAAGGCTAATGCTGTACTACTGGCGTCACTGCTACAAAAAGAAAAATCCAGAAAAACCTGCCCCACCTGCCTTGAGCATCTCTCAGGAGGTGGCACTTCCCATGGAAGCAAAGGCAGGGAGCCATGTCTGTTAATACCAAAACACAAGCAGATTACCTGATACGTACACATTTAGTCCAGACCAAGTTTTGAGCCTGTTGTGGGTTTTTTAGGTTGACTGGATGCCAGCTGTAGCGCAGTGCCTGTCCAGACATGCAGCTACGTTTGCAGGAAAGTGTGCACAAATTGGAGCTAGCACTGTTATTTTAGAGGCATGATGCTGTCATCAGCCTCATGTAATGAAGCTGTGCTATGTTTGATCCAGTGCAGGATGCCTTTTAATTGCACCAACTTCTTGAAGAGCAGCATCAAAAAAACCACGCTCCTTTCACTCCAGTTACCTTCTGTCACTCTATTACTCCCAAGCATGAGGCATGTACAGTTATGCAGAGCCTGACCAGTAAAATATGCCTATCTTTCCATTTTTATTTCCTTTCAAGGACTGTGGAATTTGAGCTGTGAATTGTTTTCATTATGAGTAACTTGTTTTTCACTTCTAAATTTTTGTTTCAGATAAGGAGAATAAGTGGCACTGGAAAAGCCTTGGCCAGGGCAGACAAATATCAAAACAAGAGGTGAATAGTTTTTCCTTTCAGCTTGGCTGAGTATAGCTCTCATTTTTATTAGTAAGAGGCTTTTCAGTTACGGGCTGAGTTAAGATCCAGAAAGCATTTTCTGTACTTTTAAATACTGATGACAAATGGGAATTTCCATTTTCTTTCAATATACAGTTGTGGCAAACGCCAGCGAAGAGGAGAAAGTCCAGGTTTTCTAATAGTAAATGACTAGTATCATCAGATAATGAATATATTCAGATGTTATCAGCATCAGCCCCAGCATTTGAATAGTTTGGGGAGTTAATATGTAGCAGTGTTATTTAATACCAGCCTGTATAAATTTCCCAAAATCAGAATTTGAGTGAATATCTTTGGCATAATTGAAACCTGGCAAGGAAATCAACAACTTAGTCTTACTCTTAAACAAAAACAAAATATATAAAAAAAAAAAAAAAAAACAGACAAAAAAGTTGCTCCTTTGTTGTTTGAAGGAAGGCTTCATCCCCTTTGTTACATCCTGTACACAGCAGCACACTATTGCAAGCAATAAATACGCCCTGCACTCTGGCAGGATGCATTTAGAGCAATGTCTGGTGCAGGAAGTGATGCTCTAAATTGCGGGTGAACCTCAGTATCTAAATACAGGGGAAATCAGAGTCAAGAGAGGGAGGAGGAAGTTGGGAACAGTTTATTGTTAATCTGAGTTGTGACCTGGGCTTTCCCCTTATCTTGGTTACTAGCTTCTTGCTTAACGTGGCCTGCTTATTTTCGTCAGCCTTTGGTGTAGAAGTAGGGCAAGTTGCTAGTTTTGTCAGGAAGACTAGCACTGCTGTATCCATCTGCAGTTTCCTGGTATCTTTTCTCAAGCCTGGCTATAATTTAAGTTTCCATGTGCTAAAACATCTCAGTGGCATGAAGGCTGTGATTTCTGGAGCTGTGTCTGGAATTGGAGAGCTTTTAAAAAGATGACAGGGTGTCAGTAAAGGAAGCAGCGGTGAGTCGGAGGAGGCTGGTGGGGAGGAGACAACATACTTGAAGGTTTTTGATCTCCTGAAGTAGGGAGTCATGATGTCCCGCCAGGACACGTTTCTACTGTTAGAAATGCTCCGCAGGCATGTCCAGGCTTGGGGGAGAGGCGCTGGAGATAACTTCTAGCTGTTTGGCTTCGTCTGGCTGTCTGAAAGGGAAAGAGGTAAAATGCCCATCTTGTACATAAATGGTAAAAATCGGTGTTTCTGAACTTTTCTTTCAGGAGTGGATTTTGTTCCTGAAATGGAACAGTGCTCTGTTAGAGTCTAGTGTCTGTGAACTGGTTCAGTCCCTGTCAAATAGTCTCGATGCAATGTTACAGTACTACTGCTTTATGGAGATTTTTTTTGATTGACTAAACCGATCTGTTTAGCAGTTTGGCAAAAATATCTTAGTCTTGTATGAAATTGTGGGTCCTGTATGGATTTGCTACATCAAGTTAATATTTTAAAGGTTGCTGTAAGGTAGTTTGTAGAGATGAGCTCCAAACCCACTGTTTCAGTATATTCTCAAGAACATATATTTGGCATGCTTGTGTAATTTGTCGTTTTTATTATTAATGTTTTGATGCATCATGCAAGCCAGTGTGTTTTGCTTCAGTTAGAAACCTAGAAAGCAGAAGTTGCGGAAGGCTCTGCAGTCAGTTTCTTCTGTGTGCTGTTCAGTATTCATACCCCCTGGAATACTTTATGGTGTTTAGAGGAGGAATTGAGGATTCTGCTTGCATTCTCATGTGCTTTCCAGCCTACTCATCAGTCTGAGATGCTTGTAATCTACTGTGGCAGGAAGCTACTTCAGTAGCTTGATTTTAAGCAAGCCTGAATGCTCAAAATGTGCTGGTGGGTGGGGGAGCAGTAGTTCATGGTTTCCTTTTGCCTTCAGTAGAAATTCTGTTTTGACCATGTCTGAAATCAATTGATTATTTGGTGTTAGAGGAAGCAAACTCTCAGCTGTCCCTGAACAGGTTGGACGGAAGAGCCCTGAGTTTTGGAGGTGGCTGGTGCTCTCCAGGCTGCAGAGGAGTTAGGAACTGAGTAAGAGAGTGCTCAGTATCCAGGAAGAGGAGGTTTCAGACACAGATCAGGGATTCAGCAGTGCCATAAATTCAGTGTTGGTACAGGGTAGCATCAAGATGGGCTGTAGGTTATGCTGGTTAGTGGCTTGTGAACATAATAGTGGAGGGACAATGCAGAAAAAGCAAGCATTAAAGTGACTTTTCAAGCTATATTGCCCATAGGGTGCACTTGTGTAGACTTCCCAGATTTGGGGAGCCATGTGTATGTGACCATACAGCTGTGATGGGAAGATTTTCTGATAAAGATGAACGTGATGGGTAGCGCACATGTTCTGTACAGCCCTGAGCAGATAGAAACCAGCCCTGAATTTGCACTGAGCTAGTGCATTGCGTCTGGCTCAGCTGGTCATGCTTATGAGGCATCTCCTGTAGGCGAGATCAGTGACGGACCTTCGTGCTTTAGAGAAAGGACCTGGCAACCAGTAAATGTTTTGAACGTGATTTGAGAATATTCTTGGGAGTTGTGTTAGAAAGCGAATGTTCAGCTGCAGCATCTTGCCTGTAGGGCTGGCTGCTCTTTCTGTAACTCAAGCTGACTTGTTTCCTTCATTACAGCGAGGTAAAAATATACGACCCCTCTGGTGACTCTACGCTTCCTGCTGTTCCAAAAAAGCGCAAAATTCAAGAGGTGGAAGACCAGGAGGCTGGGGTTGCTGTGAAAGCAAAGAAGCTCAAAACAGAGACTCAAGGTTGGTTGCTCTTGCTGTCATGTTGCTGTGCAGTGGTATATAAACCACAGTACCTGGTTATTCTCCTTGGGTATCACATCGTGTATTTTAAGAAGTTCTTTGTAGTTCACTGCACCTGAGTCAAGTGCAGGCTTTTTAAGTATCTGCTTTTTGGTGGTTGCAGGCATAGAGGAAAATAATAGTAAAGAACTACATGACTTGTATTTGCTTTATAGAACTTCTTGCACAGTAGCTTGATCTTTAGGCATTGATATCTTGAAGCAAAACAGCTCATCTTTGAGATTAAAAAAAAAAAACTACCCCAAAATACCATTTGACTCTGTGTATAAATGGTTTCTCAAATGTTTTAGTACATAAACATTGAAAATTAGAATTTGAGTTGAAATAACACTTGGAAATTCCAGTCAATTTACCTGGTACTTATTTGTGTTTAATGGCTGTGCTTTGGAAAGAGAAAACTGTACAGTGCTCACAGTTCATTTGTTCTTTCTCTAATGAGTTACTGTGTGAACAAAGGCTTTGGACTGTGACTTTGGTACAGTCTCCATTTACATTAATGTTCTTTTAAAGAAACTTATTTTCCCACCTGTGTGCACTTCCAGCACCTCTAAATCATTGGCTTAACACTTGCTGCAGTGGTGGATTACCCTGTGTGTAACTCGAGAGGAGAAAATAGAAGAAAAAGGAAAAGAGGGCTTTAAGCCATTTTTCATGGGACCTGAGCCAGCTCTGGGTGTGAACTGCACCCACTTCTGTCAACTACCTGTGCCTGCAGGCAGAGGCTGTCAGAGCTTTTCACTACTGCCCTTTCTGGGCTGTTGTGCTCCAGACGTGATATCAGAGCAGTTGTGCTGCTCCTCTACCTCTTCTCTCTCACCTTATGCTGAGGTGATCTTTCCAGGTGCTGGTTGGTTGGTTCATGGTATCTACGAAAAAGGACTAAACAATTTGCAGGAAACTGTGACAATGAAAGCAAAACTGGAGGGGAAATCCTTTATACCATAAAGAGCCGAGTCCCAGCTTAGTCTGTTGTATTTATCATAGTGGAACAAGGGCACACGGATGCTCTGTAGTCTTGAACTTTACCCAGCTGCTGTTTGGTGAAAAGGTGGGTATTCTCGCTTCTGTTTTGTATCAGCTTTTGAACTGACTTCCCTTACGGTCTCAGGATTGTTCCCATGGCCTTCCCTGTCATTACCAAACTATGTGCTGACATCTCACAGGTGTAATTCCTTGTGTGTGAAATTCTGAATCATTTCCAGCCTGCTCTGTTCAGTATAAGGATGGATTTTTCAGTTCATAAATACACTACTTAATTGTTCATGATACAGAAAACCTGCTGCTGCATCTACTCCCTTTGCTTTGCTGAGCATTGATACCTCTTAGCTTAGGGTAGAGCTTAGCAATTATCCTTGAGTTACAGAGATTATCTGAGCATTAGACAGTGTGCAGAATACTATTAAGCTGCTAAAACCCTCTCTGCTGTTTGCTGTATGTTTTTTTTTTTTTTTTTTTTTTTTTTTTTTTTTTTTTTTTTTTTTTTTTTTAACATCTTTCAGAACCTGGAGCATGGGATTTCAGGTGTGTTGTCCTCTCTCCTAAAAAGGGTGTCCTTCAGATGCATGGTTTGTAGCCACTGTTTTTCCTCAGCTCTGCAGGTAGAGTGGGTTGTTTTATTGGGATGCTTGGATATTAGAACCAAGGTCCTCATGTGGCAGATGCTTTAGACTAAGGAAGAAGCAGTTCCAGAGAGCTTGTTTACCTTTTATCGCCTGTATGCAAGTCTCATCCCTTCCAACTTTACTCCCTTAAAATATTCCTGCAGTTTTGCGAATTCTTGTTCAGTTACCCAGCAAAATACCTGGATTTCCCTGACACAGTCTGGAGAGCCAGCAGCCTTTTTTTGCAGGCAGGGCAGGTCTTTGTGTAACATGCTGCGCTGGAGGTGCCCTCAGGAGCTTTGTGGAGCCCAAGTCCCACTGCAGATAGGAGGTGATGGCCACGCCACAGCAGAGGTCCCAGCCCTGAGCTATATGCTGCTTGTCCCCCTTGAACGTGGGCAGGTGTTTCCGCTCTGCTCTTCTTGGCTCTATTCTTTCTATTAGGCGTTTCCCCTGTTGGAGGTTATATACCCAACCATCGTATTGCGTAAGAAATCTCTGCGCCCTCCTTGTCTCTGCTGTTTGTGCAGCTGCATAGTGAGTGGGGTTGGCAGAAAAGCAGTCCACGGAAAGAAAAAGACAACCAGATCAATTCTGAACCAATCTACAGCACAAGGGAAAGGAAGGTTAGGGATAGGAATGAACTGGGAAGCTGCGACTGCCACTGAGAAATTATTTGTCCAATTATTCCTATAGTATTTGTAGTAAAAGAAACATTTTTTTTATGTTATACTTGCCTGAAACTTAAATGCTCCTGTAAGAGGAGGTGCAATGTTTTGTCTCCCTGCTTAGGCTGCACATCTGGCAGTACTTTAAATGGGAACAGATGGGGAAGCAAAGGGCGGGGGAGTGCATGAATTCAGAACACATTTATCTTCTGCACCTAAAAAAGAAAGCTGAAAGGAAGGGACAGTGCCTGGAATGAATGAAACCATTGCCTTTTAATACAAACTCCTTTTTAATTGGACTTGGGGATTGGACGTGACTGATTTGCATTTAAGCATCAGGGTATGATACTAGTTAGTCACTTGAAAAGGTCAGTCTTGCAAAGAGAAATGTCTTTTTAAATTAATGGAGAGAACCCTGCAAGAGCTAAAGGTTTGAAAGACAGAACTGTGGTAATACAGGGGTTTAGTGACAGGCTCTTGGCCTAGATACTATGCACTTGAAGCAGTGTGAGGAGGAGAGGGCATGTGAGCATGTAAAAGCCTAGAGAAGACTAGTGCAGAGTGGGCTAGAGGCAGCGCAGCTGGTGACCCCGCGCTGTGGAGGCGGCAGCCCAGCTGCTCCTGCGGGTGCTGCCCGCGGTGCTGCTCCCAAGCGCTCTGCGCTTCCTTGTCTGCGTGAGCAGCCCTGCTGGGCTCGAGCGCCTTGCAGGCTCTGCTGCTGGAGGGGAAAAGAGCAGCACCCCTGGAGCCTCTACCCTCATTCTGCCAAAGTGCAAACGCGCAGAGTCTTGTGATGAGCCTTGCTAGAAAGCAGCAGCCTAAATCTTTATGGAGGTGCTTGCTGCGAGACGCGGCAGCGCCTGTGAGCGCACAGCGCGTTCTGGTGTGAGCGGCGCCGGGTTCCGCCGCTCCTGTCAGACCCCAGGGCACGCCGAGGAGTAACAAGACATTGTTTATTGAGGTACCACCAGGCATTTTGCTTGAAAATGTGTGGCTTCTTTTTTAACTAGTAATCCAGCTAAGTCAAAACATGTGGCAGAGCAAATGTGGTACCCATACTTCAGTTGCACTGGATGTCTTTAATGTGTGAGCTTATTTTTTCCATCACCTTTTAGTTATCTATATCATACACATAGAAGTGGGGAGTCTGACACTTATGTTTGCACGTTTTGGAACCTTTTGCTTGCACGCTGTTCAGTGTGAATGACGTGTATTGCAGAGTCCATTCAAAATTATATATACCAGTTTTTTAATTTGGAATCTTTTGCTGTTTTGTTGCTGACACTTTTACTGTCAGAAAACTGCATATGCTACCTGGCTTTGTTTTGCTGTAGATAAATACAGGAGTTTTCTACCCTGAAGAGAGACTTTTTTTCTGAATGTGATATTAAAGGCAAAGAGTGAAGCATATTTTTGAATCACAGAAACCTTTTGCTGCCCTGAGGAATTAAACTTTTGCCAGCGCAATCAGGTTGTTTGGAAGCTGCATATTTTGAGGTTTCTATAATTGTGGGTTTGTTCCTGTTTCTATAAGTGATAGATGAGTGCACTTTGCAAATGAAGCTTGTTCTGTTTTTTGGGGAGTACTGAGAAAAGATATTTCCTTCTCTGGTCTCCCTCTTCTCCCTCTGGTCACAGCTTTACTTGCCACAAACACCACTGGTTGCAGCATCTTGGTTTTGTGGCTACCAAAGGACTGCGGTAGCCATGTCACCACCTTACATGAGTCCTGCGTGCTGAGAAACTTGGTGTCCGGCACTGGCTCAGTTGTGCTAATAGATTTAACTTGGGTAGATGGCACTAACAGCCTGCTGCTGTGTAAGCTGTCCCATGGGTAATGATTTCTGCTTCATTTCTTTACTTAGAAATTGCTAGAATTATATGGTATGTATTATAGTAAATGAGTGGTAAATGATAGCACCTCTGCCACTATGATTAGATATTTCCTGTCAAAACAAATGGAATTTGTTTTCCTGGAAACAAATATCAAAGAACATTAGTGAGTCTTTCCGAGGTTTAACAGTCTTCTCGCCCTATACAGATAGTACAATCCCTGTCTCCCAAGACAGGGAGAGGTTTTGCTTCTGCATTAATGTCATGCGCTGGCACAGTGTTAGTTCTTCACATTTGCCAGTCTAAACTGTTAAAGGAAGATTGTTGCTTTGCTCTTAGCAGATTTCTGCGATCAAGATATGGGAATTGATTATGAATATCATGCTGCTAGCTGAGTGCATTTTAATGTGGGTTTTAAAGTTCTTCTCCGTTCTTGAGATGCTGGTGAAAATATTTGCCAAGCTCCAGAACAGTCTGTTCTCAGGAAGACTACTTGAAGATAATTTGGCAGACAAATCAAAGCTTGCAGCTTGTTTTAAACTTCAGGAGCAGCATTTAGGAGTGCTGTTTGTGCCAGGAGATGTGAATAGTGCTGTCTGAACGCTGCCACTTGTGTCTTAGGTAGCTGTATATTTTGATAGAGCGAGGACTAGTCATGCCATCAGGAGAGATGAAGAGGAACCCGTATAAAGAAGGTCCTGTGGAGAGACGCACAAGTGTGGTATTCTGTCCTTTGCATTGTTCCTTACTGTTCTTGTTGTGTCTTAGTATCTTGTAGAAAGCACAGATAGAGCTTTTTGTTGGTTTGCTATGTATGCTTTAATAGCTGACAGTCTGCCTTTTGTTTTCCTTCCTTCTGTGGTACAGAAGAGACGAATGTAGAAGAGGGTGAACCTGTCAAAAAGAAGAAAAAGAAAAAGGAGAAGAAGAGGCAAGCAGAAGCTGAAGATGAGGAAGCCCTGAACGAGGAAGCAGCCACCAGCCCTACGGTTGAGGTGAGACAACTGCACAGCTGCCTGATCCTTCATGGGAACAGATCGTCTCCAAAACACTGGGTGGGGGGGAGCATGTTCTTATCTATATAACTCATGGTATGTGAAGGTTGTTTGACTCTTTAGCAACTTTGTTACATCATATCAATGTCCGAGAAGACCGACATTACAAAATAAGGTCTGGGAAATTTGTGACTGGAATATCTCCCAGCACAAGGAACATTTCCTCTGCTTTCTGCACACTTCCAGCTTTGGTTTTCCCTCTTTCTACTACTTTTCTAGAAAACTGGGCAGGGTGTCCTTTGGTGCTGAACCACAAATCTCTAGTGTTCAGGACTGCTGTGGAACAGACACTGAACTGTGTGAGGTCATCTAGTATGAGCAGAGTGGATGCAGTGAAACAGAGCTGGTTTGAAATCCTGTTGTCATCTAAATGGGATTTCATTTTCCGTGCTTGGGGAGCTCTGCTGCCTGGTGCAGACCGAGCTGCCAGCACTGTGAGGGGCAGCACAGCTTCCCCTGCTCCACTGCAATCTCCCCTCCGTGCTGCAAAGCAGAGTGGCGTTAGCAGTTGCGGAAGGGAGAATCTCGAGCTGTGCTTGGAGTCTGTAGCAGTTGTGCTGCTCCGAGGCTATCCGTGTTGCCTAGCTACATGGTTTTGTGCCATTACGGTTTGTTCATAGCAACATTTGTTTCCAGAATTCAGAGAAGAAGAAGAAGAAAAAGAAGAAAGTGAAAGATGAGGATGAAGACTGAGGAGCTGAGGGAAACAGCCGCATGGACAGCTGCTTTGGAGTAGTGTTTTTTTAAAGTAATTTCTATAACTTCTTGCTGAAAACTGTTCCCTATATTGGAAGAGGGCCAGGAGATGGATTTGACAGGTATCTTCTGCCCTGGAACAGAACATCGCAGTGTCTCTGCTACTTAAGAGGATTGCTGGTATTTTTTTGCAGTTCCTTTTGTTAAGCTCACCATAGATCCTCTTTTCATATGCAGTCTCCACTGATAAACAATAAAAACAGTTTATGGAGGTTTTATGCTTCTGTCTTATTTGTTGGCTTTCTAATCAATATCAGAGTATTTCTAAGCCTGTTTAATGTTTTAAATGAATAATCATTAAAAGAAGCTTTTCTAAATGTGTAGATGTTCTGCTCTACAAAGAATTCAGAGCTTACCCTCAGTTCATTAAGATGGAAAATACTTGGTTTTGTGTTGCAGCCACCTCTTATCCTAAGTGTGATAGATGCTTCTGTAGTTGCAGTTAGTGATATTTTTACTGTGCAGGGCTCTGGATCACCTGGGAGTAGTGAGATTTTTCCAGTTCATGCGCATTTTGCAAGAAAAGTAAGCTTAAATCTTTCAGCAGGCAGCAAAGGTGTTAAGATCTGTAATGAGACAGGCTTGGCTGTTAGTGCCTTTAGCACTTTGTTGTGAATGTATTCTCCAGTACAAATCATTACAGATATGAGTTCAGCTTTCTCTGAACTGTTAACGCAGTCACTTTCTCCAAAGTCTCAGATAAATTATGTATATGCTGCTCAGGAACTGTCCTATATAATTTACCCCAATCAGAAAATTTGTGTGAACTTCAGTTGCTTAATAAGTAATCAGCAGAATCAAGATGTGGAGGTTATTTTTGCATGACCACCTCTTTCTCCATGTGTGTATTGCTTTGATAATGAGGGAATGTGAATCTTGTGTCTTACTTAGCACTTTTTAGTAGCTTATTACTTATAAACCAATGTCCATTCTAAACCCCATGGCAGTGCACTGCAGTTTAATCATGAAGAAGTGTCTCTCTTTCTGCCCCAATGTTGTGTGTATTTCAATATCAGTATAACCGGAATTTCTACTTTATTCTGTTTATAAATTTCTGAAGTGCTATAAGGTTGGTTAGTAGTTTTTTTGTTGCATTTTTTCCCTTTCTTTGTGAAGTTGCTTTGGAGAAAACAAAGCTAAGCGTTCCATGAGCCTGACCCAGAAATACTGTGTGGAGGAAAGGAAATACAAGTTTTAAGCTTTTCAGTCCTGCATACATTATGCGTTAGCTGCTACTACCTCTTGAGCAGGTATGGAAATAAGTCCTGGTTCTGTATGGAAATAATTCTGGGTTCTGCCTTGAACTGTTCAACGACATCCTAGAAATGAGCTGCAGATCCCAAAGGACGGCTGCAGAAACACGGATAAGTGTCTTCAGCTTGAGTACTAAATGTGACTCGTGGGAGTAAACGGTGGCGATGCCAGCTGCAGTCACTGTAACCTGCAGTTCATGTGCTTGATGCTGCTTATCAATTCTGTCAGGTAAGACTGTTGTACCTGCATGTGATTTCCTCACAGGTTTGTGGATTTTGTTTAAAAATCTGCATCTTGGTGTTTAAAAAAAACATAGTTGGAAAAGAATATAGCCTCATTTGACAGGTAACAGTGACTACCCACAAAGTAGGGCAGACCATTAACTAGGGCTTAAGCCTTTTAATATTTTTAAAATAGTGGGTTGTTTGGGGCTTTTTTTTATTATTATTATTCTGTCTTACCCAGCATCTCTCTTAAGAAATAATTTTGCAATGGGGCTTATGTACTGCCTGCAGTAGAAGTCACTAAATCCTTGGCAGGGGGATGTCCAAGCATCTTGCACAGGCTCTTGGGGGACTCGACCACTGTGCCAAGCTGCGAGGGAAACATCTGCAACACATTTGCTCTGCTCTTAAAATTTTGGCCCTTTGGTAGATCTTGAGAGCCTTACAGCCCAACTTAATTCTTGATCAATAGTCAAAAAGTGATATATCTAGCCAAGGTTTGAAGGTTCCTCAAAAGCTTCTATCTGCTAGCTGGAATTGGGGATTTTGGGGACAACTTGCAAACTCGGTGATTTTTTTTTTTTTTTTTCTTTTTCCTCTTAGCAATAGATGCTAGAACCTACCAGGAGCCATCAGATAGACATCCCCAGCTCATCAAGAGGTGTAGTGCTGTCTCGGAACAAATGGCTGCAAGGGTCTGTGCAGCTAGGACCTTGCACAGCTTTCCATGGGAAGCGGAAGGAAGGGTGATACCTGCAACTCAATACTGCTGAGTCTCACCATGGTGGTGGCTTTGGTATGTGTCCCCTCCTATGCCAATTCCCTGTAGAAAATCCAGCTGGGCTTCCTCTCTGCAGGCCCTTATGACAGAGACCTGCCCCTTAGTGGGGACAAATCCCCTTGCGTGGTTGTGAGCGCACAGGGCGCTTGGGCAGGGTGTTGGTTGTGTTAACGGAACCTCCAGCCGTGTGGTGACAAATGAGACCCAAAGGAGGGCCCTTCCCCAGACTCACAACTCCCCCAGGAAATTCTTCTGCTGCCAAGTGCACAACTACCTGAAGGCTGAAGATGAGGAGTTTGTTGCTTTTTCTTCTTAGAAGACTGTTAATAGAATTAATGTAGTTTCTAGTTTAGTGTCTTAGGAAAGCAGATGTTGTCTTTACTGCTTGGTTATGAAACATGGAGCTCCCAATAGGATGCGGGATAGATAGTTGTGAAGAGGAGGAAGCCTGTTGTGAAAGCAATGGCCGGGGTTATCTAAATCCAAAACTAAATCTCCGCTAACGGAGCTATGGCCAAAGTCTTGTAGGGCAACTGTGTGAAATCTCTTGCAGAAGAGGGAATTAAAACCAGCTGTTCCAGAATTCATAATGCTTCATTTTTGCACTGTATTAAAGAAAGGTTTGTCTAAGTAATGAGCAAGAATCACTTTAAAAAAAATCCGGTGCAGCCGGTGGGAGAGCTCTGCGGTTGGAGCTGGTGCCTTCTCGGTGCTCTCCGTTAGGGCAGAAAGCCGGCACAGAAGCAAAGCTACCATGGACGGGAGACGGGCGTTCTGTCTTAGCGCTGGAGGCAAGAGATGGAACTGCTGGTTGCCCCATCGGGGTATTGCAACACGGGCAGCGGGCAGGAACAACGGGCAAGGGAGCAGCCCAGTCCTCCCGACTGCCCTTCGGGCTCCGTGGGGAAGCTGCCCTGCAGCCCACGGTCTGCTGGGAGCCTATTGCACTCTTAAGTCCCACTGAACTTCCTGAAATTGGGTGATTTTTATCATTTTTTGCTGTCTGTAGGAACGCTGCCTCTGCCAGCCCAGAGAGCCATGGGGCCTTGGGGGATGTTTGGCTACCCTGGGGGCAAGGGATAGGGTTGGAAATCCCAGGCCTGTCCCCGCAGGCCCCTTGGTTCTGGTGCCTGCCTGTTTGCAGGCACTGCCGCTCTCCTGAGGTTATTTAAAGTGTTTTCTGGTGTGTGCGTGTTGGCTACTGCCCTGGCTCCTCCGGGTGACTCATCCTGCAGTAACTAAGGATTCCCGCGTATCTGTGCCGTGCACGCAGCTTCAGCCTAGATGTTTCCAGTGGGAACTTGGATTTTGGCAGCTTGTTTAGCCCTAAAACAAGCTGGATAGAGTGAAGAGCAGAGCTGCCACCTTTGGCATGTCAGACCTTTGCACTTTTGGGAAAGGAATGTTATTAATTAAAAAGCTTTGGGAGTTGATCAAGACTGTCTTATTTATTTCCTTCTCCCTTTTGGCTCATTCACTTGATTTGAGAAGCAGCCTTTTATCTTTTTTCCTTAGTTTGTGGTTTAAGTGTTTTGGCCCTCAAAATAGCTCTGCTCTGCAGCCTCTGTGGGAAAGAGCCTTGTGCATCTTTCCAGAAAAGAGGTTTTAAAGACCCTGCGGGAAGAGAGATTGAGGAGCCTCCTCGCATGTGCCTTGGAGCAGTTATTCCCTAATAACTAATGCTCCTGAAACTATTAAAATACAGATACGCATGGCACCAGAACTAATTAAAGGAAAAGGAACTATTCCTTTTGCATAGCCACACCCTGCGCACCAGGAAATACTCAATCTTATGCAAAAATTTGAGTGTGAGAGTGGTAGTTTCCTGAATGGAGCAGGCTGAAAGGCTCCTGCTATTTGCGTAGCTTAGGTCATTGTGGCAGTTGGAGGAGCTCGGAGCTGCTCTTGCGAGTCCCTGTCCTAGGAGGCCTGGAGGAGCTTCAGGGCTCTTGGGCTCTCCTGCAAGAGCCTAAAAGCTTCGGGCTGCAGCACTGAAGGCTGGATGTGGCCATTGCAGTTAGTGGTGATTTCTCTGCTGGCTTTGCAGGGAGCTCATGAGCAGCCGCTCTGCTGATAGACAAGTGCTCCAGACGACTCGTTCTGCAGCGAGGTGCACGGCTCGGTTTGAGTCAGTGACCAGCAATCTGCGTTATCAGATCGGTTGCCTTTTGTTTCCCTAGTCCCTGTTATTGCTTCAGTAACCAAAGGGGCCAAAGACTTGCTCTGAGACTGCGTTTTGTCCAACGCTGCTCCTGAACCCGCGCTGAGTGCACACGTAGCCCTTTGTATTAAACACGCTCTGCTGTACTGAGCCTTGATGTATGTCGTCGTTTCCTCCAGCGCTTTTGAGGGAGAGCTTCCTCCCAGGAACCTCTTTTTCCGCTTCCATGTGACGAGGGGTGAGAAGTGGCTCAGCGGCAGGGATGGCCACGCTCCCTGCGGGGTTTGCACAGGCTCCCTCATGCCAAGGCCACCAAGGTTGTCCCCACCAAGGCCATGAGCACCTATCTTCCCCAAGGCAGAAGCATCGGCCCAGCCTGGACGTACTTGAGAGGCAACGCAGGCGCAAGAGCAAGTGTCACGGCGCGGCCAGCGTGGGAAGCCGCAGCCGCCTCGCAGGTCTCGCCTGGGGGTTTGCTCCGCGTAGGGGCCTTTTCAGGGTTTATCCTCCATTTCAGCATAAACATGAGAGGCTTGTTCTCATAAAAGTTGAAGTGCCGCTCTAATTGCGTGATCTACGGGCTGTCAAAAGGACCAAATGGAAGGAAATTCCCAATAAGGTGTTGGAGCTGGCAACCCTCCTGTCCATGCTTGAACAACTACCGTTTGCTGGGGGCCGAAACTGTGTAAAAGGGCTTGAAGTGCTTTTCTAACCTCTAAAAGTGCCCAAACATGGCATAACAGAATCTGTGCTTATTATGTTTTGGTGATTTCCCAATCAAGTTTGCTCAATGTGCAGCTAAAACTCTTTATTTTTTTTTCTGCTGTCGGCCACTGCCCTCCGTGCTGCCCTGACCTTCAGCAGTGGCTGCAGTTGCTGGCTGCATTTTGTGCTGCTGCTCCGCTCGGACGAGCCGGAGTAGCGCTGCTTTCCTGGCTGCCGAAGTGACACTTGGGGACCCCCCAGGAGGGAGCGCGACATGCGGCTGTCCACGCTCGCGTGCAAGGGAAGTGCTTCAGAAATGCCCTGCCAGCAAACTTGTTGAATCAGCTGAGTGTGATGCCCCCAGGGAAAAGGCTAATTTGGTGATTTTTTTTTTTTCTACAGCTGCTTCTCCAAGGGTGGTGAAATGTGACTCTTAGTTGGCTTGCTTTTTATCTGTGCCCTCTGCCCAGCATAGGTAGGTTTGATCCTCTTTCAAAGTCTCCAGGCAACAAAAGCCTCTCTGCTGAAAGACAGGGCAATGTGAGGATTTAGACCAAGCAATGCTATTTTCCTGTGAGTACATGTGTAAAAACAAATGGAGAGGGGAAGAAAAGGTGCTGTGGTCTCATGCTGGCGGCCGCTGCAGGTCACGTCGCGCCAGGAGTGGAGGCCAGGACGGCGGCGAGGGGAAGGGTTTGCGACAGCGCCACAATCGGAGGCATCGTCTGGCAGTGCCTGCCCACAGGCGCTAACCCTCGGAGCGGCGCGGCCAGGAAACGCCGCCTTTCCCAGGTACGTGGGCATTAGTCACGCCGGGCCCACGGTGTTGCAAGCTGGATGGTGCAATCGGGCCATTTCTTTGGCAACTTCGAGCCTTCCAGGACATGGTGGGAAAGAATTGAACGTGCTGTGCGATATCCGAAGGAAAGACATCTAGAAGGGCAGTGTTAGAGTCCTGGGGGTTGAGTCTGTATGTTGCAAAGAAGGAAAAGTAAAAACTGGGTAGAAGTTATTAGAGATCTGCCTTTGTAGATCACTTTGATAGTAAAAGGCGTTTTTCCCTTTGCAACTTTCCCGGGAATGCAGGCTCTGGAGAGCGGCATCTCTGGCCAGCTGCTGGGAGGTCGGCGCCCTCCTGAAATCCCCGCCGAGGGAGCCTGCCCGTGGCGGGAAGGGCTGGCCAGAAGCACCCACCACGGCCGGGAAAGCCTTCCGAGTGATGCTGTCCCTCGGCAGGTTGGAGCAGCCTGTGCGCAGGGGAAGGGCCTACCCTCGGCCCTAAATCTCTCTTAGTTTGACTCCTGAGCAGCTGTTAGGAACAGGAACCACCCACGCAGGAAAATCAGAGCTCTTCCCAGCCAGCTTACGCAGAAATGGAATAGGTGGTAGAAAGCAGATGCTTTGCTGCAAGCGCCCGCGTTGGTTGAAACATGGAGGCTGGGGCGGCACTCGGCCAGCACGGGTGGCTCTGCAGCTGGGGAGGGGACAGAGGACGATCTGAGCAGTGGGGTGCTCGACAGCGGGATGTGAGGCCGCCAGAAATGAGCCTCCTTGGGGCAAAGAGCAAGGGGCAAGCGCAAGAGCTCGTCGTGCAGGGTAGGAGCTTACGGATGAGGTGGCAGCATGTGCAGCCCCCAGGCGGCGTGTCTTTTGCCCTGTTGCATGCAAGGATGCTGCATTTGGCTGATGGCAGCCTGAGCATCGCAGGGGGCTGAAGACGTGTTTAGCGGCAAGGAGTTCTAAGCGAAAGGGAGCGGGTTGTGCGAGCGGCTGCCTTGTTTCACTGCTCGCAGCGGCAGAAGCCGCCGCAGCAGATTATACAGTAGCACCGGCTGCCCCTGAAATTATTTGTGCACGTTTGGCTCCGAGCAGCCCGTGCAGCTGGCGAGAGGTCACTGCCGGCGCCGATAAGGGCTCGCCACATGCCAAGAAGACGACGGGACAAGGTCAAAGGCTTTTCTGGTAGCGAGGAGAGCGTGTTTAGCAAATGCCGCTATCTCCTGAGTTAGGGCAAGAGATTTCATCAACATGTCCTGCGGAGGAGGAGGAGGAGGCCTGAGCACTGCGCGAGAGCCAGGGAAATCTGCTTTCCAGCTGCTGGCTCTGCTGGGAGAAGCATGGGAATTGTCCGTTTCCTTCCCAAACTGGAGTTATCTTGTGGATCCCCCCAAGGAGCTGATCTGAGCTGGAGGCCGAGAAGCTGTTGAACTTTTCCTCCAGCCTCAGAGTGCAAGGTTGTCATCGGGGCCGGAGATGGGAGCCTGGTGCTGCTGGCAAAGCCCCTGCAAGCGCCTGAGCAGCCCTCGTCGGGAGCAAAGCCCAAAGTGAGGACTAAAATGAGCATTTTGCTGTGTGTCAGACCAGCTGGGCCCTCGTTTTTCTTTTGTGAATAGTTACAAGAGCATAAAAGTGAAACCGCAACAAATACCAGCGAGGAGAAAAACCTGCTCAGGCCCTGAGTGCACTGAGCTCGGGGAGGGAGGATGGGAAAAAAGCAGTACATGAAAAATTAATACCAATCAAGAGAGTTTTGTGACAAATTTTGAAAAAAAGGTGAAATCCCCCTCACTAGGAAGAAAGGCAAGGCGCCTCGCAGGCTGTTTCTTCCTGGGAGACTGTCCTCCCTGCTTCGGATGAGCTTTCATCTGCTCAGAAATTACAAGTGCTTTGCGATGAAAATCAAGGGCACTTTTGCCTTTAAAGTCTCTAGTGCTCGTCCCTCCCTGCTTATTTGTCTTATAAGCTTTTAATTTTAAATCCCAAGCCACGGTGGAGGTTTCCGGGTGCTGCCTGTGCTCCTGGAGCCCTGCGTGAGGATTTGCTGGGCCCCTGGCTCGTGTGTGACCAGAGCTTCCTAGCCCTGCAAAGCTTCAAGTGACCTGGGAGAGCAGGAGGGAAGGTGCCACTGGCTCCGTGTCCCCGCATCGAGGCGCCGTGTCCGTGGGCTGGGGAATGGTTTACTCCTTCGTGAGAGGTGTGTGGAAGGCAAGGACGTCGCGCGGAGACACTGACTCATTTTTTGGTCCGCAGGAGTGTTCTCCACAGATAAAAATAAGTTTCCAAAGTGCCAGGGAGCAGATGTGGTGTTGCAGTGGCAGCTGGGCTGGGCGCCTCCTGCTCGGTGCCCTGGCAGGTGATAGTTTAACTTGCGGCTCCGTGAAGGCGCCGGCCCCAGGCCAGGCGGGAACGGCTGCTTAGGAGCAGCAAGGCCTTGGAAAAGGCTTTGGAAAAGCCCCGCTGGCCTTGCCCTGGAGCACCCTTCTTGCAGGGAGGGACAGGAGAAGAGGGCATATGGCAGCTCTGACAGGCAGGAGGGCTGCAGCCTGCGCAGCTCGAAGCGCCTCCGTTTCTGACCCAATGAGTAAGCACAGGATGTCCTGAACGGACAAACGCCCTGCAGCAAATCTCCCATTCGAGGCTGTGCTGAGCAAGCCAGGAGCTGTGCAAGGCCTTTTACCTGGGATTTGGGAATTGCCTCCTGCCAGGAGGTGCTTCTCTGTGATACAGGAAAGTTGCTCTTACCTCCACCCCCAGCCTGGAGATCAAAGTTTCCCCAGACTAAGCAGCATTATCTCCAAAACAAGACAGCTACTGCCCCGACGTTGCTCCTAGTTCACTATCGCAGTGTGATATCACCTATTACAACAGCTAAATGCAGCTAGTAACCATGAATGGCCTCACTGCTAATCCCTTTAGATGCAGAGTGTGCCCTGACTGTCACCAGAATCAACGTGCGCGTTTACTGTGTGTTTATCCCGCAACACTCGGCTCCTTCCTCCTCTCAAGGCCCAGCCTGTCCCATGTCTGCCTGGGGACACGGAGGCTCAAGTCTTTCCTCTGCTGCAGGGCAACTCCCTGCTCGCCACGGGAAGGCATCGAATCAGGAAACGTGCGGACAGCATCAAGGGGAAGGAATTTAATGTGAAAACAGATCTTCACAAGGGGCTGCCATGAAACCTGCATAATTCATTTTTGTAATAAATTAATTAGAGGTCTCCTTCTGGAAGCCAAATAGAGCTGCTGCAAAATTCCTAAAGTGATCAAGGACAACATCAAAGACTGCAGTAACTTTGTGGCAGAGGATGGCTCATTTCACAAGAGATCACACACGGCAGCTGGGCAGAGTCCGAAAAATCCAGGTTTGAAAACACTGATGAAGTCGTGCTCACATTTGTTGCCTTTTTTTGAAGGCTGGATAGTTGCTGCTCTTTGCTTCGGAGACAAAAAAAAAAAAAAAAAAAACCTCTGAAGACATAATAGTCTTAAGACGGAGTTCTATGATTCCAAAGGCCAAAAGTAGCGTCTGGTGCACATTATCTGACTGGACTAAAGGGGATGTGAGTTCTCTCCAGGGCAGGGAATACAGACACGGACTCTCCTTGGTGCTATTTTTCCTTCCCGTGAAGGAGATTGGAAATTTTCTCCCACAGAAGATTTTTCCAAGGTTTTGGGCAGTCATTTCCCCCCTCAGGTTGCAGTGCCCTTATCCCAGCTATGTCCCACCTAGCTGTCCCTCTTTGGGAGTTGGTTTTCTTGAGCCATGGAAAGGGGATGGAAACTCACTCTTGGTTCAGACAGGGTGACAGTGATGGGCTGAAGGCAGCTCTGCAGAGTTGGATGCCTTGCCCCATTGCTACAAAAATCCATCCCTCCCCTTAGAGAAAGGTGTTTCTGGATCAGATTGCTCCTAAAATCCCCCGGGCATTCACTGCTCTTCCTTTAATCATGATGCTCCCCCCGCCACCCTCGCGTCTCCGAGGCTGCGGGGGAGTATTGGAGCCTTGGCACGACAGCCTGAGCTTGAGGCCGATGGGAAAATCCGTGTAAAATAAGTCCTCAACAGCTCAATGGCAGCGGCGTGTGCGTGTGATTACTTGCTCAGCTCCGCTGCAGACAGTGCCGTCTCCTCCCTCCGTCCTGGCCGCGGTTCAGGATGCTAATAATAATCTAGAGAGCGATATAAGGCTCGCGTTGCGGCTCTTAGAGATCTCCTCTCCCTCTGCACGGCTGCAGGAGCTGGATCAGGGGAGAGGATCTTGCTGACAGGTCCCTAATTTAGCAATACGTGGCGAGCATTCACAGCAGAGACCGGCACCAAATCCATCATTTATGAAGATCGCTGCTTGGAGGCCAGGATAGAAGTATTTATTTGTTGGAAAGTCTGTGAACATCCTGATTGTTGTTACAGCAAATGTTTATGCACCAGAGTCAACGCTACGGGGATGCTTTCTTTCTAAACAAACAAAAAAAAATCCCTAAAAATAAAGCTCTGGGCAACGCTCTTATCATCTCCTTAGCACTTATGACGGCTAAGCAAAATTTATGGCTTATTTTAAACTGATTTGTTGGCATCATGAAAAGCACTGTTAAAAAGAGCACTTCTCTGAGACCCAACAATAATGCTGTGAGGCATCAGCACTGAAATGCTCGTGGGTAACAGCGAACCTGTCCTAAGATATCCTTTAAGAGGTGCCTATAAACCGTGCTTTCTGAAAAGGGATGTGGCTAAAGTTATCGTCTGGTAGGTTGTTTTGGTTTTCTTGATGCTTTGTTGATTTGATTTTCCCCTGATTTGAATATTCACTTGGAAGCATGAAAGTAAGATTTTCCATATGCCGGGTAATTAACAAAAATTAAATGTGTTGCTTAAAGGAGACACTGCTAACAAGGACATGTCTAATTACGTTCGTGTACAAGCTTGAATTTGCAAGTGCTATCAATACGTCTGCACGTGCATCGGCACGACAGCGGCATGTATCTGAGCTGTGCATTATTTCCAGTTTCAGCAGCTCACCCACATAAGGAGGTAGCGTAAATGGCCTCAGTGAACTGGACGTGGCCATGTCATTTAAAGCTCCCTTGCCCTCACTTTGTCCCCACCTGATCCAGTGTCAGGGATGACACTTGTGACAGAATAAGATCTTTTCCCTACTCCATTTTTTTTCAGTCTTTTCTTGACTAAGTTCAATGCTGCTGTTTCACAGGGCTAAGCTCCTCCTGGCAGAAATACTGGCAGTGCAACGTCTTAAAATCCTAAGTTTGAGAAGCTCTCTCTGCTTTCTTGTGACCAACACCGAGGATATGTGATCCCACGGCTCCTTAAGTTTTCATTATCCTAAATATTTCTCTGTGGGTCTCATTTGGCATTGCTGCCTATTAGATTAGTGAAGCACTGGCATACCGTTGAAACGGATAAAACAATACCGACGAAAGAATGATAAACATGCCCTTGTCCAAGCAAATAACAGTATGCGAGCCTGAGAATGACAGTTTAGACCTCTGGTTTCCTCCCACCACCGTGGGAAAGGGAAGCAGCCTCTGTCCTTAGACAGCAGCGATTACTTCCTACATTTGTGTGGTGAAAGCCGAGGGTTGGCCCATCCTGGGCTCGGGGAACTGGGACTTCAGTGACAACACAGCTCTGGCGCCGAGCATGGCGCAGGCTGGTTTCAATATATGCCATAAACAACAAGGGTAATTTCCTTTTAACCATCTAAACAGAAAAAGCAGAGCGTAACTTGCACAGTTAAGTTCTTGTTTTTCTGCGAATGCAGCAGATTCAGCCTCCTTCATTGGTAGGTGCAGCGGGGTAGGTGTCTTCACTAAACCAGAAGAAAAATGCTGGATTTTGGCTCCACAAAAACATTTTCAGCGTTGGTTTTCTTTTCTCTTTTAGACATAGATCTACATTGTTGTTTTGCGCAGGTTCCTTCTTGACAGCTCACACTCCACATATAAGAGGAAGGAAACTGTGGTTAACATGTGGTTATAGTTCTGGAAAGTGGCAATACAAATTACAATCTGGGATTATTCTGCATTTCATTGTCTCTCGCCAATACCTCCATCAAATCTACATGGATAGAAGTAAAAAAAAAAAAAAAAAAAAAAAAGTAACAAAATCGTAAAACCTGCTTATATTGGTGAGCCCTGTAAGGTCAGCTTTGACACAAGGAACACTGAACTTTGCTGTCACCACAGCAAAGCTCTCGTTGGGTTTTATAGGCTGTATTTAGTGATTCTGTTGACGACGCAAGACCTGGGTCAGGCCCTAATAGGGGGCCAGGCTCAGGAAGAGGAAAGCGGAGTTACTCAAAGAACTCAGGAAGAGGAGTTATTCAGGCTTTTTTTTCCTACAGCCATAAAAATAGCCGCCTGAGTGGCCCCCACACCCTGTTACGTGGCAATATTTAGTACTTCAAGGCGCACAGTTGAATTTTGCTCGGTCCACCCCCGTTACCGCGGGGGGCCCTAGCAGACGGCATCCCCGGGGGCACCGCTGCGGCGCTGGAGGAGCCCTAGACCCAGCCGCGCTCCCGCAGCCTCCCGCGGGCCGCGCGTTCCGACCTCCCGGACACCGAGCTTCCAACGCGGCGACAAGCGGGCGCTGCGCAACATGGAGGCGCGGGCGGCGCCCG
>JAWLRI010001014.1:1284562-1378675 GCA_034781795.1 Crypturellus tataupa
CCGCCCCCCTGCGCTGCCGCCCGCCCGCCCGGGCCGCCTGCTGAGCGGCGGAGCCCGCCGCGCTGCGTGCGCCGAGCGACGCTCCCCTCGCCGCTCGTGGGATTTTATTATTATTATTATTATTTTTCGTTTTTTTTTATTTTTGTCCTCCTGCCCCCTCGGCTTCGCCAGGTATGACTGCCTCGCTGCAGCGCCTGTGGCTGGTGCTGCTGCTCTCCGGTGCCACCCTGCTGCTCGGCACTGCGGCCGGTGAGTACCGGGCGGGCCCGGGAGAGCCATTTGGGGAAGGGAAGGGGAGACCAGGGAAGGGGGGGGACTGGTCAGGGCTCCCGCAGAGGCGGGGCGAGGGCATCGGGTACCCAGTGCCCGGGCTGGGGCCCCTTGCAAGTGGTTTCATTGTGTAGAGCGAGGTGTATGCTCAGCCCTCCAGTTTTAATCAGAAAAAAAAACAACAAAAAACACATTTTACATCTATTTATGTATATTTGCTCATAACCTTTTTGTTTTGCATGCCTGGCACTTTGCGAGGTGAGGCAGGGAGCTTTATTATACGCTGTATTCGGCGGCGGAACCGTGTGGGATGTGCTGGGCACAGCCATTTTTAATTTCCCCAGCCCGATGCTTCCAGCGGCCTTACCCATGTGCTGCGCTTATTGCAGCGCGTGTGCTGCTCTGTGGGGAGAGGTCGCAAGCAGAAGCGTCGCTATTTCTAATGTCGCTTGGGATTATAGAATAGCAGCGAAAACGCTGCTGAGGAACGAGGTCTGCGAGACAGTCTTCTTTCTTCTCAGTAACTGAGAAACATACATGCCAGGAGCATCCCTACTTGTATTTTGGGGCCTATTTTTAATGTGGCTTGGAAGCTCAGTGTTGGATGCATAGGATATTTAACCATGATATTGGAATTGCTCCGCGTTGCTCCACCATCCTCTGGTTTTCTGTCACGGTGACCGATGAGCCTGTAGAGGCTTCCAGAGGGTCCCCCAGCTTTGTTAGATGCAAGGACTGAGTCTTCCTGGTGTGGGCGTTTTCAGCAGCCTTGGGAGGCTCTGAGGACTTTAGGCTCTTTTTACTAATGGGGAACCAATTTTGAGTGCTCGCCCTGTTGGACCCTTTTTTGTGGTTGGATGTGTTTAGCTCATAGGTGAATCCTGAATTGCTCTGTCTTGCAAAGATGACCTAATAAGATGTAGTTTCCATACCCCATTCTTGATGATTTTCTTTTTAAATTGAATGGTTGTCGGTGCCATTATTTGGAAAATCCTGTGAATTAGACATGGTTAGGCCATTTCTGTATTGCTCTGATAGTTCCCAATCTCCCCTTCTGTGTTTTTTTTTTGTTTGTTTGTTTTTTGTTTTTTTTTTTTGATCTTTGGGGAAGATACTAAAATGAAGTGAATGATGTAGGCTTTGCCTGCATCAGCCTGACCTTTGACCATTGATATTTAGACTGATACCTACTCTGTCTGTCTGCGGTAATTTAAGGGGATTTTCTTTCTTTCTTCTTCTTCTTCTTTTTTTTTTTTTTTTTTAAGGGGACCTTTGAAGGTCGAAAGCCTTTTTGTGAAAGCATGGATGAGTCAAGAATGCCAAGTATTTAACTATTTCTCTTAAAGAGGATTTTAAAAGATGTCGGATTTTCTTTTTTTCCGTTTGCCAGAGCTGCAGTGAATGGGTAAATGCTTAGGCAGCCCAGGAGCAGGTTAGGGAGGGAGCAGGCCAAGGGCTGGGCAGGTGCCCTGCAGCCCATGTACACGTTCTGCCGATTCACCTCCGTCCTCGCTGTCAGCAGTGTTCCTGCTGTTTTGGTTCTGGGTTTGTTTTAGAAGAACAGGAATAATGATGCTGGCTTGGTAGGCTGTCTTGTGAATAGGAACCGATTTTCCCATTGTGATTTATTTCTTAATTGTGAAATTGTAACAATCCATGTTGTAAAGCCTCGGTCATAATCCCCTGTACGAGTAATTACATGAATGATTTGAGCTTTAGTTAAAGTTACTAACGGTTGACTGTAAGTTTACACTGCATTTCAGAAAATAAAAAACAGCTTTACATGGGGAAGCTCCACTAATGTGTAATTCTGCCCTTTTATGTTCATGAAAGAGCCAACATGATTTCTTCTCTTCCCTTCCCCTCCCCTGAAGCATGAACCATGTACACTGTGCAAATGCAGCCTGTGCAGCTCCAAAACCCTTGCCTAGCTGCCTCTTCTTGCTGCCGATCACCTCCTATGCCTTGGCAGCTTAGAAAATTCACTGCTTATAAATGCAAAACCATGACAGCAGAGGGAAAGTGCTTTCAGAACAGGCTGGTAAATTCCTGTCTTGGGAAGAATGTCGTGGCATCCTTGGAGTGCCTCCCCAAAGTCCTGCACTGTGTCAAGAAGGAAAGGGTGCTGAGGTGCCTGAGTAAAAGAGAAAATTCTCAGGGGCGGTTTTTGATGACTGTTTCACTCTTAATCTGGAATCAGAAAGGAGGTGGTTCTTCACCTTGGCAGCCAAAGATATTATAAAGAACTAACTTCAGATTTGGATAACTTTTTTTTTTTTTTTTGCTAATTATTAGAGAATAGTGGCTTCTTGCGTAAAATCTAGATTTTAATAGATATCCAGTAACTCATATTTAAGTTGTATATTGCTCAGTGTAAAGAGAAATGCTACATTTTTGTATAGGTTTTGTCTGATTATTTGTTTTTGTTTTGTTTTTTTTGTTGGAGATGCTGCTTTGTGCCATTTTGCTCCTTCCTTCCCAGAAGGCTTCCATTCTTTTCTAAACCTTTTGCTTAGAGATAGGAGGCACAGTTATCCTCCTTTACGTGCTGGAAGGCTTGGATGCAGTAATCATGAAGGCCACTGCTGAAGAGGTGGCTAGTGAATGATTGAAACCTCTCCTAATATCATTTGAGAATTTTGCTCAGGTGTTTGTATGGACTTAATATAAATGGAAATTATTTTTCTTCTGATGTAATCCTGTTTCATTTACTTAGCTTCTGTGATATGCAGTGCTAACACACTTCTTTATAGACATCCAGGGCAGGCAGCATTCCTTTGTCTGGTGTGTAAGTTATTTGGGGAAAACATAAATTGGAAACTGAGATAGACTGTTCTTTTATCCTTGTGTCTTTCCAGTCTGTACCTGTGTGGTTCAATTTCTGCTTTGCTGGAGACATGCTCATTGCTAATGGCCTATTCGGCTGGCCGTTTACAACTGAACTTTATTGTTCTGTTTGACATGGAAGCTTTTCCAGTAGCGTAGCTGGTGGGAACAGGCAGTTGGCTCGGGAGGCAGCCTCGAGACGTGGCAGCGGGGCCCGTGCAGGTCTCTGGCGCTCCAGTGGAGCTGCTCACACCTCCCAAGCAAACGCTGGTATTCCTCAGCTGCGCTGCGTGGTGTGGGCATATTCTATGAGGAAATGGAAGTCACAGTAATCGCATTGCTGAGGAGCAGGAATTTCAAGCCCTGAGCCATTACAGAGGTGCATCCCTTCTAGCATGAGTTGCTTTACCCTCAAAAGAGCTGTAAGGAAAGAACTGGCTAAGTCACCTGTGTGTTCTTCTTTGGGGGTGGAGGGCAAGCCCTTCTGCACCCTGGACAAGGGAAATTTCTTCACCTAGAATTATTCTTATGGTGAGCTTTGTACAAATGATGGCTTTATTGGCACCTCTCTAGCATATATTACCACCTTTTCTAAAAAAAAAAAAAAAAAAAAGTTTATTTTTCTCATATTTCTATGGGCAGTGTTGACTTGAACTCTGAGAATAAGCATTACCGTCCCCCCATCTTTTTCCATTTCTTTAAGTATGTCGTAGCAATCCATACGGTGAGCGTTACTGTTTCCTTGGCAGGTGCTACCAAATAATTGGGCAGGGCCTTCTGAATTGTTTTATTCCCAGCAGTGGGATGTACAAGTTGCTGTGGCTTTGTGACACCACGTGCTGGGTAGGGCAGCAATTTCTGGGGAGCTTGCATGCAGACTTTAAGTCATGGTTTGATTAAATTGATTGGTTTGGTGGAGCTACTCACTCCTTTGATTTGAGTTTTAAAACTAAGTGAATAATAGGAAAAATTCCTAAAATTCTGGTTTCTGAGGCTGCCAGCGTGACTCAAAGAGTCTGCTGAGTGCAGAGATGGGCGCCAGGATGAGCAGCAGCGGTGGAATCTGACAGGAGAGATCAGACACGACGTGTGAACAGAAGGAGGAAGGGCTGGCGGGGCAGGAGGGATTTGAAAGGATGAAGAATGAAATCTATTTTGCAATAGGATGAGAAGCAGAGTTTATTAGACAGCTAGACAGAGAAGATGACTTACATCTGTCAGGCTTGTTTGGAGAACGAATGTCTGCAGCCTTGTGGTGGAACGGAGATCTGTGCTGGGGCTGAGAAAGAAGGCGCAGTTGTAGGCAGCAGTGTTGAATTCTGCTCTCTGTCGTGAGTATTAACAAGAGATCTGGTCATTCAGGTAATAGCTTTCCTTAGCAGTCTCACAACTTTGGAAATTGCAAGGTTTGGGGAAGGTGATGGTATTTTATTTCAAGTACTTGGGTGGGAGGGTGTCAGTTTTGTTGATTGCCTGTTTTTCTATCAAAACACGTTTTGTGCTGTGAGCTGTAAAGGTGTCTTAGCATTCTGTGTAGCAGTACTTTGTATTTTCTCTTGTGTTTTTTATTTCTGTGCAAGAGAGGGAGGGAAAGATAGGAACTAGAGATACAGATGACTCCCTTTTTATGTCGTTGCCATCTGTGAACCTGCCCGTTTCCATCAGTAACTTCTGAACCTGCTTGCCAATTTCAACCATATGTGAGAGATGTCTCAGAGAGATTAATTTGCTACTGCTTTCATGAAAATTAGTAACTCAGTAGAGGAGAGAAATCTGAGGTAGAACTTTCTTAAGGGCAACTCGGGCGGAACTCAGCCCACATACCTGTGTTTGCTCTAACCGTCTGCCTGGTCTCCTGGTGCATACACTGTTCCGGACTGCGTGTCTGATCTCTTGCTCTCATGAGATGCCATAGGAGAGTTTTATGGTAAGCATAAACTTCCACACTTTAGGAATAAGAGCTCTTCTGGAGTGACATGAGTAAAACTATCATCTTAAGTGATGGATACTAACTGAACTCCTTAATTTAAATGTTGGAGAGTGCAGCACTTAATTAATATTGAAGTATTGGCCACTGGCAGTGTCATCTCCCAGGCTCCCCGTTCCTGGCATGAACTGAATTTGCCTCCACGTGCAAGGATCAGGCTTCCGCGCTGTCAGGAGCCTTAGCGCTGCTCACTGACAATAACCACTGTTTTGCCTCTGTCTCGTCACACACAGTGGGATTGACTTGGCTGCTGTTAAAAATATATTGTTCTATTTCTGCAGCCAAAGCCACATAGACACAGATACTTGAAACCCAAAAAAAAAAAAAAAAAAAGGAAAAAAAAATCCAACTCATTGAAGGATGTTTCTCTGACATCGTTTTTCCAAGGATTCAAACTAATCCCCAGAACTTGTCTCTTCTGGAGTTTGTTAGACATGACAATCATATATCTAAACAAAAATAATTAATCATTTTATTGCTTACCCTGTTTTCTACATTAATGATTTGATTAACTAACTGATAGAACAGTGGAAAGTTCAATCATTCTCAGATACCCTTTCACTTGTTCTAATGAGTTTTTGCTTTTGTTAAAATTTTTAAAGATTTTGTTGTAGATAATTTGTTGCCAAGTTGACTTGAAAAGTAATCCTTCTTTATGGTGATAATCTGCAGAGAGAAATACCTGAAGCTTATGTAGAACTTCTGTAGGAAAAGTAAAAATGATCCAGCTGTATATTTTTTTCTTTCATAGGATATCTAGATCAGTATATAAATATGTATATATTTTTTTTGCGCTCATGACTCTGCTAATTGAAAATGCCAGTTCAGGATGATGATGTTTTTTAGATACCTACAAAATATATATAGACATATAGAAAGTATTAGATATACTTTCTTCTGTCACTTTAGTTACTGTGGAATCTCCATATGTATGCAGAGTAGACACTTAGGTCAAGAATCTTTCTGTATTAACATAATATTTTAGCTGCAATCAGAGAAGAATAAAAGGAATCTTGTCAAGGTTGTGAACCTTGTGGAGCCTGTCAAGACTCTGTCGCAGTGTCTGTCTGTTACCTTTGCACGTTTAAAGCTCTTATTTCTAGCTTTAATCACCCAGGCCTGGGAACTGGAGCTGGAGCAGCTGCCGTGATGTAAATAGACATACACGCGCCGAGCCTGGCAACTGCAGCAGGAGACACCCCGTGTGTCACTGCGCACGCGCCTGGCGCGCAGGGCTTGCGCGTGATACTTTAGTAGGACTTCACCAAGATGTGGATAAACTTGTTCCGGCATCTGGGCTATTCTTGCTGTGCTTTACGGGCTGGTCTGAAAGTCTGGGAATCTAAATGAGTAAGAGAGATGTGAGAGCAGTTTAATTCTCCCTAAATTAGAGTAAATTATTTGACACCCACTGTAGCAGTATTTGCATCTATATTGAAACTTTACAAAGATATCCAAATCTCAGATTGTATTATATATTGCATATATGCAATGAAGACAACTTCTAATACATGTATGGATATCCTTATATACTTGATATGTTATTGTTTCAAGCATATCAATCTGCTTCACTGCTAACAAATAAGACTTTAATATTAGCAAATTAGATGCTTGCCTGGTGTCTCTAATTTCCGAAAAATCCTTATAAACAGATTGCTTTGTGACCAGTTAATTTTGCATTTGACGATTAAATCCCAATTTTACCGGGACATGTTAAATGATTTCTCTTAGTTATGCTAAGTCAAATCCAGCCTAATTAAGTTTTAGTTGAATTTAGATTATAGTAATTAATGCTCTTGCAGCTGAACACAATTATTTGGCCATACTTGTTTAACATTGGTTTAACATTGTTTTAGCTAATCATTTGAAATCTTGCAGTAAATATTTTTTTTCATGCATTTTTTAATACAAGGTTAGGGAGATTTGATATGGTAAATAGGAAGACTTCGCTTTTATTGTTTCCTGTCAGAGAGTTGTATCACTAATGAAGCTGTCAGCAAATGTAGCTTTCCTTACTTTAGGAAGCAGAAAGATTGTGTGCAATACAAATAAGGCCCAATTACTGTCTTACTGGTCTGTATGCAGACTATAGAGTGCTACCTAACACGGTAGACGTGTCTTTTGTGCTCAAGAATACGCAACTAGATATGACAAAATGGAGTAAATGAACTTCACAAAAAAAAGTGGGGGGTAAGATATGGGAGATAAGAAGAATAAAGGTGCAATAATTGCAATGTGTAATAACTCAGGAACGCCTTCATGGTTTCGCTTTGAGGAAGCAAGAATACTTTCTTCTCCTTCTGTGTATGGAAGGATGGACTTTTAATATAAATGAGTGAGCAGAGTTAGTGATCCAGTCCAGGGGCGAGGAAGATGGGAAAGGTCAAAAAGCCCTGCAATTAACAAAGGTTCTCATTGAAAATCGGGCAATCCTTGAAGAACATTGCCTGTGTTACACACAGCGTCAGGCCTGTCCTGCTCTTCTCTGTGTGTCTTCTTATGGAAAGAAGCATCCTTAGCAGAATGGGAGACCTTTTGGAACAACCACTAAGTCCACAATATGCTCCCCAAAATCATGTCTGAAATGCACTATGTGTAGCTGCTGGATACATATGGTGGTGATAAAATAGGAGGAACGGATTCTGATTGAACTGCTTGCAGTTCAAAGAACTGATGAAAACTAAAAATCTTAACTATTTTAAACATTTTCATATTGCAAATAATGAAAAACTATAGTGCAGAATTTATAGTATGAAGGACCTGAATTTGCATTTGAAGAATTTGCATAGAATCTCAATTTGTTTTATGCTTGCATTTGGTTGGGAATAAAGTAGCATCTATGCTTTAATGTTGCTTTTGTACTATTAAGAGAGGGCTCATCTTTGGCAGTTTTAATGGCTTTGTAGTGTTTACTTGCTTATTGATTCTTTTCAGTCAGCTAAGATGTAGTTAAATTTGTATTTTTCATTTTCAAAGACCAAAAATACCTAATTTTTAGGTTTGACATATTCAACAATATTGTTATATTCTGCAATGCATTAAAGCATATATTGCAAAATAAAACCAACCAAAATGCATCAATAACTTTTATCTGTGTTTCCAGTTGAAACCAATCAAGATAACTCTAAGTCATAGTATGGATAAGAATTAATTAAACTTCTTGCTGTATCATCTGGTTTGTCTGCCAGGTCAGATTACTAAAGGCAAAATGTAAATTTATGTAAAAGTTTTAAATTTACATGAAAATTTAAATGAACCGCCCTTCTGTGCTCTAATGATGCCCAGTAACATCCTCTTAGCATTTCTTTTGACATACTTTTGTGTTCCTACTCTAACCTTAAAACCAGCAGCACTTTCGGACAGTATAGTTCAGTATAGTTGCTTAGTTTTCAGATTATTATCTTACAAGATCCTGGTATAATTCTATCACCTTTTTTTTTTTTTTGCTATTTTTTTGTTCTGTGTACTTCATATGTTATACATATATTTATATGCACCTATATATATTAATTTATACCAGTTACCATTAGCATCATGTTAGTCCCATGAAATTTATACATACATTGGAGGTCACACTTTCTTTAGTGCACCATTGAGCTTCAGTCTAGGTAAGCATGAGAACATGTACCAAAAGGGACAAATACCAATCTTTTAAAAAGTGACCTTGCAGTTAAAGCGTGTGCTGGCATGGACTCGCAAGTTAAGATTTTGGTGGGATCACAAGTAATATTCTAACTATAGTTAAAGATCTTGACTTGAAAGAATGCTGTTTGGATTGCAGAATATTGGTTTCTTGTCATTTCTCAGAGATGGTGGGTTTTGAAAGAAATGGTCTAATGAGTTGCTGTAGAATTAATTATATTTGACAGAAGGAAAAGGCTGATACCAAGCTGAGGTGGGCGGAAATTTGCAATATGCTTTTACAGCAAAAAGTATTAGGGGAAAGTATTAGGAACTCATTTCCTTTCTTTAATTGAAGATGAATAGTGAAGGGGATATGTGATCCTGTAAGATGCATTGACATTACAAGGGAAAGCATAATGTTGCACAGAGCTGAGCCCGGTTTAATTAGTTCTGCTGGGGACTGATGAGGGGAAGAAGTAGGGGGATAATGGGGAAAAAGTGGGGGTTCCTCAGGAAATTAGGGGAAGTTCTTTCAAGTTTATTGGTGATAAGAGGGCAAGCAGCAGGTAGCAGGTGCCTCTGATAGCATGGGATGAGAAGGCCCAAATGGTGAGAATCATCTTGAGAGCTTGAGGATAAATGTGAAGAATTTATGAACAAAGAGATGTAAAGAGTGGGAGCTCTTACATGGAAACTTAAATTTGCAGCTGCTTTGCATTAATAGAATATATGTGTGCTCTTAACCTGGAGTAAGTGTCATGTAGTTCATGGGAAGAAGCTGTGAGCATGCATATATGAAGTGGTTGCAGGTTATGTGATGCGCATAAATTGTGCTCAAACTTCATGTTCTATCTTCTGTGGCTTCATGGATATCGTACTTTCTCCACTGGTCAGTTCTTGTGCTTGAGTAGTGACGGAGATGATAATCCCTCCACAGTCTAAGAACTGTCTGATGCTGCTTCAAAGGGAAGTGGTAAATTCTGTATTTAGCAGAGAACAAGCATAATTCTGTAGTTTGCTTTCACTAACAAAACCAAATTTAGCTAAAAGCAATGCATTAAAAAGAAAAAAATCAATCAAGTAAAAATTAAATGACATTATTACAGTTATCTGTCTTAACTGTGGTTCAACCTCTTCAGGCTCTCAATGCATAAGTATTGTGATGAAGTTTTTAAGTGCGTGCTTATATATTCTTATGTCCCGCAGGATCTCTTTGGTAGGAAATGGATTAAGGTGGTTGCATAGAAATATGCTCTTGTAGTTGTCCATCTTCCTGCTTATTCCTCTCTTCTTAGCTGTTATATCCTACAGTTCTTAGGTTCTCCATGTGTGCTTCTTTTTATTCTCTTCTGCATTTTCAATGTTCCCTTTATTTCATTTATCATGAAAGTGCATTTATATTTAATCTTGCACATTGCTGTTTTATGCATTTCTTTGATTTAGTGAAAAGAAACTAATAATATTATGCTACTAAAAAGAGATCTTTAAGTGCTCCAATCAGCTGAGATCCATAAAGGAAGTGTAGAAGACTGAAATTTATTCCACCCTAAAGGAATGTTTAGCTTCCCTGACTCATTTGGTATGTTTTCTAAAAGAGGGGCTTTTTTTCCCTTCCTTTTTTATTTTACAGAATACACACCCTGAGAATTTTAACTGTCTGATGACAGATTCCCCATGAATATATCATTTGTTTCAGGGGGAAATGCAGCAGGATAACTTGCTGAAAAGAAGGTGGATCAGAGGCATTATAAGACAGTCATTGCCTACCTAAACATGGCTGTGTAAGATAGATGACTGTATAACTAAACTTTTTAAATATGTGTGACCTTGAGTAAGTCATTAAAAATATATTTCAGACTCTACTTAAATAGCAATTTCAAAATAATCTTATGACTCCTTTGGTTACATTCTGGGGGTTAAGTGTGTACTGCTGGGTAGGATAAAAATACATGTAAGGGTGACTCTAATCCCTGGACAATCTACAGGTTCCATTCCTTAATTTCTCCCTATAGTGCATTTTATCAAATGTTCTTGAGGACTTTTGAAAAGCAAGATAACAGTATTCCACTCTAAATATAAAAAAGCTCAATTTCTTTCCAATTTTGTCAACTAGTGAATATACTGGAGATAATATTTCGAAAAGAACAACCTCCTGTTTTGGAGGTCTGTATCTCGTCATTAGTGCAATGGGAGGTTGAGATGATAGTGGATACTTTCTCTTGTAGATCTCCTAGAGTTATTTAGGATTCTCCTCTTTGCGTTCATGTTTGTAAGGTCTGTATCGTGCCAACCTGATGAGATCAAGTTCTGGATGTTAACTGAGAACTGTGGGAGCCTTCGCCTGCTCTGCCCTTTCCATCTTTCCAGGTTTTATTCCCCAGATGTTTACAAATACGAGTGCAAGGACCCTCACCATTTCTAGTGCCTCTGTTTGAGAGTAAAAAGAGAGCTTCTAAGAGATTCTCTTCTGACATTTATTCTGTTCTGTAAAGCGGTGCAGAAGACATGTTTTAGCTTATGATAATAGACCTCTCATAGCTTTAAAAATAAACAGAATTAAATTCGAGTTTACATATTTACTTCGAGAGAAGCTCTTAACGTCATGGTTCATGAGGCACCAAATATCTCTTTTGGTCATCAAGGACTGACAGATCATAGGGTGACCTCTATCCCTGTGGATTCCTATACTTGTGTTTAATTGTCTCAGATGATCACCAAGGAGCAGTGCTTAAGTACCACAGTAAAACTGTGTTTATGTGAGAGTTCTATCACATTTGCATTTGCCAGTGGAGCACCAACAGCTTAAATCTGTGTCCCTGACTTGCCTGCTAGTTCACATTCAGAGCCTGTGTAGGATTCAGGGTTGCACTTCCCATGTGTAAAGCAGCGGATGCGTTCAAACTTAGGTTGAGCTGTGCTGCATCAGGGCAAACCTCAGGTTTGAGGCAATACTCTGGTTTTGCTCCAACCTGTCACAGTAATGAAGACAGCACGTTTGTTGCAAGCTTCAAACACAGATATTTGCTAAGGCTGAGGAAAAACGAAGCAGTAGTTACTACTACCACATAAGATGAAGAAAGGAAATGGGAGTCTCCCTCAAGTGCAGCCACTAAGCAAAATAGTTAAAAATAGCTATTTTTCCCCTCTAAACAATTGTCTAAGTTGCTATATTGTTGTTTTCTTGGAAGTTGGATTGAAGTCTGCTCCCCTCGATTAGCTGTTCTGGTATGTCAATTGTGTGTTGAAAAGTTGTGCTCTGTGCACAACTGATTGCTGCAATATTGACATTTAAAATGACAAAAAGTGTTGAGGCCTAACTGATTATAATGAGGAAGAGCATTTCCTGTAGAGTACTTAAAACTGCCCTGAGAAGGATGGCAGGAAGATGAAGCACCTCGCTGTTTGGTTCTTAGCATGCCAGCAGCAAGCAGCAACAGATTCTGCTTTATGCCCATTGTGTCACCCCTGTCACCATTTGGGGTTTCTCTTGTTACTCCAAACTGATATTTTTGAGACACCCTGTAGTTAAAAGCTGGTTGTGAAAGCACTACAATTGTTAAAGGTACGCTAATGCAAAAACTTGTGAAAATTAGCGAACTCCTAGAGGTGCCATTTTCATTTGAGGTTTTGTTTTCAGAAGCTTTATAAATGCTTTTCTTAATTTCTTAGAGCTGTTGAATACCCAACTTCAATTTTATACAACTACTTAGAAAGCAGAAAACACTTTCATTTCACGTAGCTTTTGGAGTGTTTTACCTTGCAAAAATTACACACTGCTGTACTTGTCTTTGACTTCTACTTAGTCAAATTGAAAATCTTATTGTCATTTCTTGACCTCTCAGTTTCTTCTGTTTGCTACCGCAAGCAGTCCGGAGATCTCAAATAGCTGTTGTTTTATGTAATCCACTTGTCCTCTTTGTCTGAATGAACTGGTCTTGTGAAGCTTTAATAAATAGCTGAACAAGTGCCCAAGTGGGGATTTTTTTTTTGGTAGTGTGCACCATTACCCAGCTGTGTGAATATATTTAATTATTCAACAAAAATGTGGTGCTTATTTGGTAGGCACATGGTAGATGTTCCTCCTTGCAGGTGAAAGTGAAATTCTAATATCAAGCTGTATCTCTTTCTAAATTAGCAAATGCGAGTGTCAGCATACTCTGACATGCTTTCAGTGCAGCTAACAGCAGCAGCTAGATACAAAATTCTCCTTATAATCCACTTTCCTTCAATACTATTACTGCTTTTTTATTGCAAATGCAAACAATAAAGTGTATGGACATAAACAGACTGATAAAATTTCATTACCCTAATTTCCTTTTTGTATCTTCTGCATTTCCTTTGCGTCTTTTCACTTTTTTTCCTCTGTCAAATGTTCTACAAGTGCCTATCCTGCCTGTGTAGGAGGGTGAAGAGGTAATTTGAACCACAGCTTTATCTAGTTACGTTGCTACAGTGTTTTGATGTCTAATAAGTATAATTACTGAATCCTGCCTTTACTCTGGATTTTAAGAAACTACTAAGCACCAAGGATACTTAGGCAAGTGTAGAAAATCTTACGAGAATTTTCTGTTCACCTTTTCTGAAGCTACTCTTTGCTTGCATTGAAGGAATGAATGTATGGGACCGTAGACCACCAAATATATGCTTCAGAACTTCTAAGTACTAGTGGTCCAAATATTATTTAGTGAAAAAAAAATGTGAATTTAAGAGCTTACCAGAGTGTTTGCTGCTTGTTTTTTTTTTTTTTTTTTCTCTTCTACTTTGTTTTGTCCTTTTGTTTTTCCCTGTATAATGGCATTGCTGCTCTGCATTTTGGTTGTTCGTTGCTCGAGATAAATCCAGGTGTATCCTTAACCGAGGGTGGCAGTTAACCAATCTTGCCGTGTTTTTGCTTTTGGTGAAATATTGGCATGTTTAGGTATTTCTTCACTTTGTATTCTCCAATTTGCCACCCTGGGATAAAGAAAAGTAGGTAATACTGTAACAGAGAAAATATTAAATGTTGATACGATATAATGATTAGTCACTTTCTCCTGATAATTCTTAAACTGAAGATATCTGAGAATCAATAAAGCTATTATATGAACTTAGCAAACTGCAGACTTCACAGTATATTTTGAATTTTAAGATGTATACAAGGAGATGAAAGGCTAAGGTAGTTGTGGTTGTTTCTTTTTTTCTTCTCTTTTTACCATGTAATCAACTCAATTTCCCTTTTCCTCCTGTTTGGAGTAGCTATTATTTTTACTATTAAGGGGTTTTGTAAGTTCTTCTAAGGCTCAGCGTGAAAGAGAGCGGGATGATTAGGTTCTTAAAATTAATGACTTTGGAATTAGGAGAGGAGGGTGCATTTTAAGCCTTGGGCAGTCAGAAGCTAGAGGAAATAGGATATACTAGGAGCTTGTTGCTGAATTCTTGTATTAAAGTAACCAAGTTGCAAAATCCTTATATTCTTGTCATTTAAAATCATTAGGAATGGATATTGGATGCTAGACTATGGTGTTTTTTTAATGCAGTAGAAGCATGCTACCTAGATGCAGATTTTAATATATTTTAAAATATAGCAGGATTAAAAGCATCAAAACCTGTTTTGCCATAGAAATGAATAGTGAATAGTAAAAGATTGGATGCTAGTTGTTGGTCACGGATGGAAAGATAACCTTTTCTATTACTGCTCTCAGTTATTTAAATAATTTTCTACTTGGAAACAGGGATAGTGTGATGGAGGGTAAGCTGCTTTTTCCTTCTTAATTTCCTTCTGTGACCGAAGGGTTGAAGCTGTGGGCAGATGGGTCATCAAGACCTCTAAGAATATGAAAAAGAAAAATCAAATTTGATGTAATTCTTGGGAAGATTTGGAGAGAGAGGGCTATATAGTCTTTAATTTTCTGAGTAAATCTAAGTACTTTTGATGTTAGCCTGATACATGCAGATACATGACACAGTTTATGCATAATTACCTTTGCTGCCTTTCCACCTGCATGTTTTTCCCGTAGCTTTTCCTGTGTATGTAGTTTTGCTTGATACTAAACACTGAAGAATCCCCAGAGAAATAATATATTAACTGCAGGTTTTCTGGTTCTTACTACTTTTGTTTGTTGGTGCAATTCTTGTAGAATACTGCCAAAATACAAATATAAGCTAGTTACTTAAGGAGCTTAGTGGCATTCCCTAAAAACAGATGTTTGAATCCGTGGAAATGCTCCTCAGTGAAATACTAGGGCTCCATGTGGTGCTCTCCTCTGTAAAGGATTGAGCCTTGCCAGGCATGGACACTTGCTTTAACAAAATGCCTGTAAGTTATTTGTCATCTTTTAAAACAAAATATTCACTGCTGCTGCTGTCCCCTCTGAGTGCTAAGGAGTAATAGAATTCTTAGTCCTTATTGTTTGGATTGCTACATAGCAGTTGCTGAATATATACCCATGAGATAGGGCAGTGTTATCTACTACTTTTGCTTATAAGGAAAAAAGAAATAGTTTTTACAGTGCAAAGAAATTGGAGGCATTTTCAATACTTGTGCCCTGAGCTGCTGCTTCTCCTTGATCTCTTCATTCATTTCTGCTTCCTTGGCTTCTCGCGGAGCAGCAGCGTCCTGGCTGCCAGGCTTTGGGCCTCTCCCTGCTTTTTGCATCTTAGCATTTGCAGTATTTTTGTCTCCTCCTATTCTGCGTGCTTCCTGAGCAAGGAGCTGGCCTGATTACTTTTAGTTCCAGTTTTACCAGACTCGGCACTTGGCTGTGGCAGGAGGAACTGCAGCTAAGTTCACCTCAACTCGTCCCTAAGCAGCTGAGCACATTTTTTTACCTGCCTGTGTAAGTGGCATGTATGAAATCGCATGTCCTAGGGAGGCTGTTGCGCATGTCCAGCATTGCTGCTCTGTGAAAAATGGCACTTCCAAACTAGCAACTTCTGCAGCTTTTTCAGAGGCCTGTAGTTTTGGTGCTTTGTCAAGAAAATGAGCAATCCTCCCTCCATTCCCCTTGCACTTCCCTAAAAGAAAAAAAGAGCTGGCCACAAAGCACCCCAGAGGCACACCCTGGCCGCGA
This sequence comes from Crypturellus tataupa, assembly GCA_034781795.1. Lineage (NCBI taxonomy): Eukaryota > Metazoa > Chordata > Aves > Tinamiformes > Tinamidae > Crypturellus > Crypturellus tataupa. The sequence goes on from JAWLRI010001014.1 coordinate 1,300,319, forward strand.
GCCTGAGCCGCTGCCCCGACGCTGCCAGGGCTAGAGCTTGGCAACCACACGCCCGAGGAAAGCGCTTAACGCTGCGCTCCGTGGGCTGCCTTCCTACTTTGGGACACGATAGAATCTGCTCTTCAGCTCCCCGTAAAATGGCAGGAAGGCACCTGCCATGCAAAGTTTCTGTGCACACTTATAGTTTGGCAACTGTCTTAAGCAACTGAAAATAGAGTTCCTCTAAGATGTGTCAGAAGCCGTAATTAGAGGCAGAGTCCAGAGTTGGTTGTAATAAATATGTAATTATTCTCTTCCCTCTCAGTTTAAATTAAAAGTTAGTAAATATAAATCATGTCAGGCCAAGTGTCCCTCAGTGCTGTCCTTAATTGACCAACACTGAGAAGATGGTTAACAGCGTAATTAGTTCAGCTCATGTGCAAAAACTTGAATTTCAGGTTGTGTATACAAACATATTGAGCTGAACAAACGTGAAGGTAAATGAGAAGAGGAATATTTGTGGCGGTGGTCAGATTTCAAAAAGCAAATCCTGATTAAGAGACCAAGAACAAATCAAACGTGGTGTGTTAATGTAAGTATTTCTAACCTATTTAAGCTGAATGCCATCATGCCTTCCACTGTGCTTCGGAGCATTGATGAAAACTTTTCTCATGTTTAAATTTGTTTTGCAGTGTTGCAAATTAATAAAAAAATATGAATAGAATACTCAGTAAAATATTTCCATGGGAATGTTAGGGGGAAATGTGTAACTCTTGGCAAGGATTTTTTAAAGAAGATAAGCCCTGACATTATTTAAAGGCAGTGAATTCACAGGACTTTAGTTTTCCAGCTTCCTCCCATTTCCCCAAGAAGCTGCTGGCTGGGGTGGCCTGTATTCCAGTTGGCTGAACGTGCTCTGCTCTCTGCTCTGCGCCCAGTGAGACTTGCGCTCAGATGAGCGTTTTCAACAGGTTCATTCACTGCTTGGGCGTTTTCTTGTAGCGCGTGAACTTTGCTTCAGAGCGGCGTGTGCTCCAGCTGTTGCAATCGGGCTTTCAAAGAACAAAACCTTATGTCCTTGTGGAGAGATTTGTGCACTGGCTCTCCCGAACTGACACAAATTGTATGTTTAACAAATAATTTTACATATGTAAGACAGAAGACCTTTGTAGGACACGCATTGCTGAGCCAGGCTGAGCAGTTGTCCCTCTTGGAGCCATGTCCAGCTGCAGCACTTGCAAGGCTGCTCCTTGACAGCATTTGCCACCTTGCCTGCAAGTTATTCCATAACTTACACTCTTGATCCCTTCTTGGACAAAATGTGTGTTTGGGGGTTTCTCCTGCGAGCTGAGGCTAGGTCTGCCGCCCCAGCACAGTGGCGTGATCCAGCACTGGAGAAGGTTCTGGGAAGCGACCGTGTCGGCACTCGGGTTTGCAATTACAGGGGACTGTAGTCCTAGCCACTTGCTAGGATGAAATCATAGAGCTAGTTTAGTAAATTATTTACCGAGGCAGGACGAGATTGGTGGCGGTGCCCGCATTGTGCAGTGAAAGCTCCCTAAAGCGCCGAAACACTCGGGGGCTGAATTAGAGCGGAATTTAAATGAAGGCAGGATTTGTGGCAGCCAGCCAGGAGGGCACAGCATGATTCCTCGGCGCGATGCTGCAGCTCTTGAAGCTCGCAGAGCTCTCTGGGTTTGTTTGCAAGGTTACCCAAGTGCACAGTTGTCCTCATGTCTCTGTTAATAAGTGGTACCAAGTTTGTGTTTATCCAGAGCTCGCAAGGGACTCGCAGACTCTCTGGTATTCTGAGCAAGCCTGCGGAGCCAGTGTCACTTCAGTTTGTCAAGCTCGTTCGTGTTGGCCAAGCTTGACCTGGGTGAAATGGCTATTGGAAAAGCAAGCAAGTAAACTCCTCAAGCCACTGTGCGCACGCACCCCTCTACCTCTAGACACCCTTGTGCCCTCAAAGCTTTTCCTCCCTCCAGATTTGATTGAGTCTAGCTACTTTAGCAGATGAAAAGTTCTGCCATGAGGCTGGGACATGGACATATGGCTTAGGAATGTCTCTGAGGTTCCTATTCTGGCCATCACATGGACTGAACAGAATACTGGGCAGTGCTGGCCATCTGGCTAGGGTGGAAATAAGGGATAGAAAACCCCAGCAGAAATAAACAGCTGTATCTTAAGGGAAGCTTCAGGGGAACTTGGGTTTTACCTCGTCTCATGCATGTATCTTACTTTTCTCATTCATTTACCCCAAGCTTCAATTTATTATAAAGAATTTTCTTAAATATTCAGTTAGCCCAGATCACTATCTTTAGTGCAGTGTCAGTGCATCACTTTTTTGGGGAGAAAAAAAAAAAAAAAAGCTTTGTAGAACTTTTTAGGTATACAATTTAACCATCCTCAGGATAAGCCTAATCTATTGAACAATGTTTATTTCTGTTATTTACATATCTACTTTCACAGGGAAAGTATTTTTGCCCCTAACCTGTTTAGGTGACTTATGTCTCTGGTATGTCTACACAAGTTTTGTGAAGCTGCAAGAATTACGTTTTGAAAGTAGCTCTTTTAGTTCTTTCTAAAAAGGCCCCTGAAGCAAGCATGTCCTTCTGGACCTCTCAATATTCTTTGTGGAACTGATATCTTGCCTTTTTTTTTTTTTTTTTGACCATAGCTCTTTACTGTTTCTTCTTGATTTCCTGAAGTCAACCATTCTTTCCTCCCCTCTGCTCCTCCCAAAACATTTTCTCACTTATTTTGACTTATTGTGACTCATATTTTAGATGAGACATTAATAGTCAAATAATTTTTGAACAATTCTGTATAATTTACCCTTCCATGAATGAACCACATTAAAAATATCAGTATGTACAAATCATATTATTCTAAGTTTAAGACTCTTATCATGCAAGCTGAAGTTCTGGCTCATTAAGTACTTAATTATTTTACATGCATGGACATTTCTCATCATCTTCCTTAGCTTTGTCATTCTTACCAGCTGCAACTGAGCAGTCTCCATGGAATATTAACAGTGGAAGCCACTCTCATCTATGAAAGGATGTTTTAATATCCTTTCTGCTGCAGATACTCATCTGGTAGGGCAAAAATCTCTGCATTTCCACAGCTGAAAAATGTAACCTGCTCTGTATTTCTGATGCTGTTGTAGTGGGGAGGGAGGGGGGAAGAACGACGGAAGACTTGAAGATCAATATACGTTAGGTAGCTAACAACAAGCAAAAGTTACATTTCATTAATTTGCAGCAGAATGATGGTTTCCAGGATCTTTGCTAGTGTTGTGGTCTGCAAATTGGGTACACTGTCAGCATTGAGATAATTTTAGTTCTAATGCGCTAAATGTCATGTTTTGGTAGAGCAGGTTCACTGTTACCTTGAAAATCAAGTAAGCAACGGATTAAACTCCTTTCAGTTATGTTGGAATGTCATGTAGGAACTGCCGGAGATGCTGTTATTTCCATTACATAATGACTCTGTAGCTGGGGAGAAAACTGTCATTTTTTAGTTTAAAATAATAATGTACCATAATCATTGCACAAACCTTTGTGTACTATTTTCAGTGAATTTTGCAAAATAATGCTATTCAATTTACTGTCACAGTCCAATGTTCTTGGGAGTAATTGTGGATAATGTTAGTATTTGCAGTTGTTGTTTCTGCAACCTCCACCTCATTTTCATATTTTTGCATTTCTTGGAAAAAAAAATATGGCTCAGGAATATGTTAAAAGCATACTCTGCACTACTGCTTTTTGTGCACTGCTCTGCATTTAACTCTCTCCCACGAACGCCAAGAACTTGCTCTGAGATAAGTCATATTAGAGCTGGTGGTTATTGGTGTTGCTTCTGAGACTTAAAAAATAGCGTCTCTGCTCCTGGGAAGGTTCAGAGCTCACATCCTTATTTTGGGGCACGTGTCTTTGCTGGTGCAGTGCTTCTGTGCCTTTGCTTGCACAGGGCTAAGATCTTGGTCATCTGCAAGTACTCAAGGCTTGTCCTAAGGCTGTGTGTGCTACAGACTGCGAGCAGCAATCTTGAAATAGCAGCTGATTGCCCCATGATACAGTCTATGTTGTTCTCTTCCTTGAATATTTGCTGGAATATTTGCACAGGGTTGTTTTATAGGAAATATCTGCAAGTATTGGTAGCTCAGATTTGATCACTCAGATGGCCTTGAGTGGCACTTAGTATGAGTGGCTTAAGTTTCCTGGTGCCACGTACCTGTATCCTATCTTGAGTATTTAAGGATCCGAGATGCTTCCTTTCACTCCAGAACAGGCTGTATTACTTTCTTAATTTCTTGGACCAAAATTTCATAGGCATTCCCAACCTCACCCAGTAAAACATGAATGTACCAAAGTGATAGGCACATTTATGACCATTTTTCAAGTGAGATCCTTCTGCATTGAGATGAATGCTTCCAACAACATAGAATCTTCTATTCTAAACACTTTCATATTAAAATTTAATGTAGAATTTTATAGGATAATGTGTAACTTATATGATGTGCAAAGTGGATTATGAGATATAAACTGATGTAAGAAATGTTTAGTAATATAAAATCTGGGTGATTAATTTTAAGTCATCTTTGACTTGTAGAAAGAAAGTACATTAGTTGTTGTATATTTTATCTATGACAGTTAATCTTTACATTTGAATTTCCTTCATCTATAGATGTAATCAGGTATCTTCCAAGGTGGAATATTTGCATTTTTATATATATATATATCTTTGTTTAGCTATTTACTTTAATTAGATTGAAAAGACATGTCCTGACTGATCAAACAACCTTTTTATCCTCCATCCTTATAAAGGTTACTTTCCATAAATCTAGTTTAGTGTCCTTTTCTAGTATGAATGTAATATCTTGCTTAGTAATCTGTCCTTGTATACGAGCTTTGTTTTGAAACTCTCCCTCTTTGCAGTCCCTTTACCTTATCTTGGAGGAAGACATGAGATGTTTGTGTTGGACTGCAGCACAAAGTTATCTTGAATTTCATGGATATGGGTATGTGAGGAAGGGCAAGGCTGGTAACCTAACAGTGCTGGAAATCCCAAAGTCCACTGGTATTTGTCCAGATCATTGGGAATGAAGTTACTCAGGGTCAGTACAAAGAAAGAAGGGGAGAAAAAAGGTGGAGGGAATTTGGGGAGCCCCCAGGCACCAGGGTGTAGCAGACTGAGTTGAGTTTTCTCCTAGACTTGAGGTACAAACACCCAAAATTCAGATATTTTTTTCTTCCTCTTCTCACAGAGTAATTTTGTCCACAAATAAATATCCATGGCAGATTTTTCTGCTGCTGGATTTCCTTTCAGGGGTTTCTAGTGGCTTGTCAGAGGTGAGCATAAAGGGAAGAAATCAAATTGCTAGTAAATAATCCTGTTAAATTTTAATGCACAGTGTATTTGGTGTGTAATTTTTCTGGGACAGCTTCTGTCATTTGTAGATACTGAAATAATGATTTTTTTTTCACTGTAGTTTATTTAAAAGGATTTTCAGAGAACCTCTTTGCATATTCTATCAAAATGTGTGTGAATTCCATGGACTTCCAACGAGTCCATTCACTGAGCTATCCAAAATGTGTGAAAACACTTCATAGGAATTGAGGCAAGTGAAGATTTTGTGTCCTGGAGCTATATCACTAACACAACAGATTTCTTTCCACTTTTTTCATATCTGTATCTCTAAAGGGGAGGTTTAGGATTTCTTCATCGCTTAGTTGACATCCCTAGTGATGCGTCGCTCTAAGGTAGATGGCACTGCCTTTTAAGTCTGCAGCGCCTGAAGAACAAAGTGCTTTGAAATTTACTCCACAAAGGTTTTCTTCTTCCTACAAATATGTACCAAAACTACTTAAATGTTAAACTCATGTAAAACAAAAACACCTTGGTATTGATAATGCCTAAGGAAATTAAAGATGAGTAGATACAGCTTTTTTTTTTTTTTTTTTCCCCACTATAGCTTATTTTTCTCCTACAGAATGTTATTTGTTCTAGACAGGTAAGAGAGAGAGAAAAGAAAAAAAGAACTCAAGTTGCTGATTTTAAGAGCAATTTCTCCATTAAAATGTTCTTATTTTTAATTCTTGGAAGCGTGGCTGATATTACACAATGAGATATCAAAACAATCAGCTGACCACAACTATTTTTTCCTTATTTCCATCACAGCCCTTCCAGGGCTCCTCTGCTCAGTGTTTGGGGAGTCCAGTTCTTTATTTCAAATGTCTGATCAGTGGCTCCAAGGCGCTGGTTACTTTACATTTGTGGGGTTATTATTGAACTGACTTCTTTTTGAGGGGAGAAATGAAATCCACGGTGTCATTCTGTGTCAATTAAATCTTACCTAAATGTGAGCAGCCCTTGCAGCCCTTTTTCACTGCCTGCCTTATGCCCTGCTGGTCCCTCGCTCTTGCCTAGCCCTGCTTTCTTGTGCTCACTGTGCAGTGAGAATGCTGAAAACTCATGTACCCCTTCTGTCCCTGTTAGTGTTTCACCAGGCCATCTCTGCAATGGAAGAGGCAAAATAGTGGGGGGCAAGTTCTACCTTGGATTGGGTTAAGAGGCAGTGTAATGGCCCTAGGAGGCCATTTCAGGATTATTGAGTAACAGGGCTGGCTAGTTATTACAGCACAGAATAAGTGGTCTACAACTGATACAGAGCCAATATCAAATTCAGGTGCTATATTCTATACTATAGAATTCTGCATTCTATACTGATCCAGAACTGGTGCCGAATATTAAGCAGTCGAAGGCTGCCTTTCCTTATTGAACAGCTTGGTTTAGGGGTTGATCTGGGGGGCTTCTTGTCTTAAGAGAGAGAAACTTCCTTCCCTTTCCCACTGGTAGTTTCCTTGATTTATAGGAGGACGACGTGCATTCAGGACTTCACCCTTAGGTTTACAGTGAGCTGCAGAGTAGAAAAAGTGAATCACACAGGAAAAAAAGTGAATCAAATAGATTTGAACTGGTCACATATGATACACTGACTTTAATTACCATCTTTTGAACTTCTGCAGTGATTTTTTTTTTCACTCTGTTTTTGTCACAGGGTGGATAGCCAAGTGCTGGGAATGCATAAGAGGTTTCTTGGTTTTCTTTTGTTTTATTTTAAAGGGCCCATTTCTAGGAGGGCAGCATTGCTGCCCAGCCCTTGGCTTTTGTTTCTCCCCGGCCTCCCTAGAATGCTTAAACATGCTAATCCCTGGCAGCAGGGGGTAAAGGCTTTATAAACTTGGTGGTTTTGTGAGCCTTTAGTTACTTAAGATAATAAAAATGTAAATATGAAGATATGTAAATGATGTGTGTAGATCTTTACTAACTGGTAAAGACGGTATAGATCACCTTTAATAAATGTTCAGAATAAAGTGTTCGTGGTAGTAAAAGTTGCAGGATATTTTTAATAGCCACTTTGCAAAACTGGGGAAACGTTCCTGGCCCTAGTACTGCCTCAATTATAAGTTTATAATTTTTACAACTTTTACTGAAAACACTTGTTTATGGTTTTTTGTGAACACTTTCCTTCTCATCTGTTGCTCCTTTTTGGATTATTTGATAAAATGACAGCTCTTTCTGGACTCAAGCTGTTGCTTTATAATTTTACCCCATATATGGAGTAAGCTGTAGAGATATTACTGAGAAGAGCCCACAAACAGTATCTGAAGAATCTGAGGTTTTATCAGATTCACTTGCGTTTATGAAAAACATAAGAGACTGACTGATTTCTTGCTAGAGAAGTCTATAATCTTATATCTAAGTAAGCCACAGTATTGACTTTATCTCTGTGTATTGACCTTCTACTGCAATCTTACTAAATTATAAATACAGGTCAAAATCTGAAGTCCTTGGGGCTCATACAACAGTAAATTGAAGGATCCTGAATATTAAGCGGAAAGTTAAGGATATACTTACTTTCTGCTGAATATTGACCTTGAGTGCTAAAAAAATAAAATGAAGAAATTTATGTTTTTATGCTTGGACTTGTAAAAGGCCACATTTTTTTCTCAGCAGTTAATTGCTGACTTACATGCAGTTGGATTTTTTTTTAATGTACCCTAGTATCCATGTGTCTCTAGTGCTACATTGCTGACGTTTTAAACGGGAACCTACACACTGGAAGGCTCTGATTGCCTCTTCCAAACCTAGGAAAAAGTAAATCCCTTGAAGACCTAGGGAGGTCATTGCTAGGAAGGTGGGATTTTATTGTTTTTAATGAAAGCAATTTTATGTCATTTCCTTCCTGAAGAGCAAATTGACTAATTGCATTAAAAGCTATTGAACTGCATTTCACATTTCAACTTAGCATCTGTTTTTTTACATTTTAATTGGGTAAAGCCTATTGATGCTTTAAGATAAAAATTATGATTGAATACAACTACAGGTTGGGGAGAGTTAGAGGATTGATATACATATGAAGGAAAAATAGATTGATGCAAAGCAGAAATATACAATATTATATATGTGAGGTCCCCTCGCTGAAGCTTGCCTGCTTCATTCCCTGCTATGAGCTTTTTGCTGCCTTTTTGCTCAGCCTTCTCAGTCTGTCTGCACCAGGGTCACAAAAGGAAAAGGTCCTTGGCTGCTGCCTCTCTCCATCTAGCAGATACTCAGCCATGTGCTTATGCAGTGATGTTGGATAGCTGCACCGTCACCAAGACAGCTTGAAATGAAACCCTGATTAAAGTTTTAGTTTGGTGAGAAAATGGTAAAGAGAATAGCAGGTTTGTTATGATAACCTCCTAAATTACAAGTTGCTGGATGCTAAGGAGGTTGAATGATGGTCTCCAGCTTGCTCTTAATTATGCAGAGCTGCTTTTTTTTTCTCAGAAGTCTTTACATATAGAATCTTAATTTTGCATCTCACCAGTGTTGATTTTTGTGTGTTTCATAGTCTGAAACCAACTATGGGTGCTGCTGATGTGACTGCAGGACCTTAACTCGAGTAAAAATGAGCTGCATCTTAACATAAAATCAATATTCAGGTATAAATGTGGTGTTACATTTCAGCTGATGGCAGCGTTATGGAGAAATGGCAGTATAATTTGTGATTAATATAGAATCAGAATTGTCACAGCAACGGTCACCTAGGCAGCACTTGACCAGCTTTGGGAGAGCTGGACCTCAGATCTGCCTCTCTGGGGCGTGTTCTCCTGCGGGTCTCTGCCCTCCGTGCTACAAAGTGCCTCTCCTAGGAAGCCAAACCTTCTTGCTAAACCTCAGGCAGAGGTTCCTGCACCCCTCTCTGTCTTGCCAGTATGGAGACATTAGGTATCACCTAGAGCATTTTTTATTCTTCCACTCGGTGCTTGTTCTAGCTTATCCTCATGTATTTTTTCTTTTAGGCACAATCTCCTCTTGTATTTCTGCAAGAACAACTTGCCTCTAGTTCAGCTTTAAGTCCTACATGATCAAGCAGGAAGCTTCTCCCTTACCTTTGGGTAGAGCTTGTTGTGCTTGGACACAGCCTGTCTGGGTGGAGAGAGCAAACGCATCTTGACAGCAGTGACAGCTCCTAACGCGGGACTTGCTTAGGGTGTTCATTAGATATTGCTAGCAAAGCACAGCCGTGCCTTTCGGGGTCAGCTTTGAACAGTCGATCCCTTTGCAGAAGCTGTATGTGTCAAACAGAAGACTTGGGTCAAGAGCTGCTCTCCAAAAACGTTGCATGAACCCATGTGTTTGAGTGACTCTTTGGAAAGGAAATATTTCAGGCCTTGTTAGCAGGGAGTTGGGTGATAGCCTCTGATATGATAGCAGGTCAAAACCAATTAAGTTACCCTTTTAATAGAGTTTGAAATTACTGTGGAGAAAAGTCATATTTATTTCTAAATAAATAAACCCATGACCCAACCAGGAAAGTCCTCAATAACTAGATAAGAAAAAGCACTTTCTGTGCACAGCTCACTGTATTCCAGTTGCTATCTTTTGTACTTGATGCTCAGTGCTGGTATAACTGGAATCTAGTAAATTGTGGTTAGTTTTTTTTTTAAAGAAGCTTACAGTCATTTGTAAGAAGATGCTCTCTAAAAATGAGTATGAAGTTGACTATAATTAAAAGCTGTGGAAGTACATGTTGACATTACAATCTCAAGCAAGGTATGTTGAGTACAGCACTAATGTAATTGCAATGTTTTATTAGCTGAGACCATCAGCATTTGTTGAAAGGAAGAGCCTCCCTCTGGTTGAATTCTTTCTGCCTTAGCAATTTGCCCAGTCCGTGGCAATAGGAACATAAATTAAAACTCTTAAACGGTTCCTGATTTTTGTTTTGGTTAATAATAGATATGTGGAATTTTAAAGAGTTAAGGTAGAAGGGGTCACTTGTACATGGGATGTTAATATTTTGTGTGTTCTGTGATCTGCATAGTGCTGTATGTTAGCTGTTAGTTGTTATGTATCAGTGGTGGCTTTGCAGGACGGAAAGGAGGTGCAATGACTCCGGTTTAATTAGCAAAGTGTGAGCTAAGCGATATTCTCGCTGTGTGTTCGCGTGGAGGCAGTGCGTGGCACTGAGGCCACAGAGCCCGGCAAAGAGCATCAGGAAGGGAAGAAAGAAGAGCCACCTTCACCCCCCGTGCCACCGTGCACTGCGCTGAGCGGGTCAGCCAACCTCAGGGAAATGAACTTGGGCCTTCCCGTCTCCAAGCTGTTGCAAAGCTCAGTGTGTTCCCTCCTTGTCCCTCTCCGTTTCCTCTCTGCCTCAGTGAGAGCGAGTAAGGGACATCAGGAGCTCTTTGTGTGCTCAGTAAAGGTGACTTCTCTCTTGCTCTACAGTATCTTGAAGATTCAAACATCACTACAGTGCAGAACAGGATTTTAGCTGTTGTGAGGCCTCTACTCAGTGTGGTTTTGGTTCGCAGCAAGCTGTATATTCTTAGGAAAGAAGTATTTGTTTGTCCTTGTTCCTAAACTGTAAATATCATTGATGAAATCATAATTTATATAGATCCCAAAGACTTTTTTCTCCAAGAAAAACAGATACCATCCATCAATCACAATAATGGGGAAAAACATTTGTTTTGTGTGACTTACAACTCTTCTGAAATACTCAGTATCTGAAGCAATTGTATCTTAGCAATGCAAAAGGAAAGCCTTCTCAAATGAAGTTCTGCTAGGCAGAACAAAAAATCAACTTAGATGCCACTTTTTTTTTTCTCTGCATTTAAACTGTGGTCATAATCTGAATAAAATAGAAGATTTTTAAAGAAACTAGCTAAAGAAACTAGCTTAAACTAGCTCTTAGTCCTATAAAAATAAAGCAAAACCCAAAACTTTTCATTTAAGAGTCATCATGCTGAATGTTTTGAGCAGCTCAGATGTCAAATCCTGCCCTGTAAAATTGTGCAAAAAAGTCCCAGGATAATTTAGTGTTCTTAGCAGCCTTACAGTTATAGTGTGAGTTGATTTTCTAGACCAGATTGCTGAGTGTTTAATTTGGATATATCTGGTTTTGTCTGTTCTTTCTCCTGTCTGTTTTACCCAGAGATGTCCCAAATTTTGGGTTGGGGAGGGGGAAAAGAAAGACATAAAAATTAGTTATTGTGGGCTGCAGCCCGCTCTGTCAGCTCTGAGAGCTGCTGTTTGTTCATGTTAGCTGGCTTGTTTTGCAAAATTGCCACTGCGGTCCTTTCCAGACTTTATTTTTTAGTGAGAAATGACACTTTTCTTGTCAGTTTGGTAGTTTATCTAGGAAAATTATGGCTTGCTTAGTGCATCTAGAGGGGGGAGTTGTCATCTTGGTGAAAAAGTGACTTTGTTGCTTGACTGTATATTCGGCCAGATTTGCAGAGCTGTTTTTGGTTGTAAGAGCAGAACTTGGTAATGAGTCCTCAATATATTCCTCAAACTAGCATGTGGCCCCTCGAGCTTCCCTTGCACCTAGAGTGGCACAGTCTGCTCTTTTAAACCTGTAAGTGTCTTTTTGTGTCGTAAAGAACATGCTTTCAAACTACTGATTATTGTTTTTCAGATACTGGGCTTATTTAAACTTGCAAAATTGCTACAGAGTGAGATGAATTGCAGTGAGGGCTGCTGCCTGCTGGTAAAACCCTGCTGTTCCTACAGCTGCCCATCACTGAACAGCTTTGTGCTCCTTTCTGTAAGGAGCCAGTCCTGTCTAGCCTGAAAACGCATCCGTAGTCAGCTGGGTGGGATACGAAGAACCTACCCTGTGCTGTGCCACATGGAAGGGGAGCGGAATGGAGAATTCACAGATAGAAAAAGTATCAAGGGACAAAATACCTTGGAGGCACCAAAGACATTACAAAAATATTTTGGTTGACTTTTTAAACACTTGAAAATGTCATGCATCTTTCACATTTATCTCAAAATACCTGCTTTGCTATGTGAGAAGGTTGTGGCCTTCCTTGACGTGCTCAAAATCATGCTGCAGGTCTTCAGAACCATTTTTGTTACCTGGGAACTCTACAGCCATAGACTTCTGCATGCTGTCCTTACACCTGAAAGTAGCTGAAATAGAAGTAATTTTATTAATGTTTTGTTCTTTTCACCAAGTATCCACAGCTAGGGAATGATTTCCTTGGACTTGTTTAGATCTACTAAGAAAAATGAGTCTTAAAGATTCTGAATAATTATGGTCTGAATCATTTCTGTTTAGCCAGGCAAGTCTGTAGCATTTTTTCTGTGCCTTGATTGCATGCCAGAAATGTGTAATCAAATTTACATGTCTGGATTTGCAGTTGGTAACAAAATTCTCCTGTACATCATCTAAAAATAATTTTTATTTAGAAACTCAATTTAAGAATTTAGACAACAATTTAAGAAGTGTTTATGGTTACTGTCTCTGTTAATCCTAGTCTCTTTTAATTGCTAACTGCAGTAGATCTTGCAGTAGAGCGGACACTGTCATCTATGTATAACTTAAAAATGAGAAATTATTATCCAAGAAAAATTTGTGTAACTATAGACATTTGTTAGTTAACTGAGAACAACATTTTAAACTCTTTCACTGCAGTTTTTTCAGTAGAAACGGTCAGATTTCTTGGAGGGAGAGAGAACACATGCTGTCCCCATCTTTACTGTTCCTGAGTTATTTCCATAAGCTTGCTAGTGTCAGCTAATAAATAGGCATTTTCTGCTTATAAGAACTGAACCATCTGTGAGCCAGGAGTCACTGTAGCAGGAACTTGTGATAATAGCTAGAGAAGGTATTTATTTGATGTTTTAGCAGATAAGCTTCTTTTCTTTTACATGAAATAGAGGCAAAAGGAATAAATCTCCAGGGCACAACCATATTCATAATACAGAATTATTTGAAAACCAAAGCTTGCAAGAATCCTATAGATTTTGGTGGCAGTGTCAGCATAGGTGAGTGTACCCCAGCCAGGGTGGTCTTTGCGAGAGCAAGTGCTGCCCCAGCTGTCCCTGTGAGCGGGTGGCCGCGGCGTTTTGCTCCCTCTGGAACCCGAGCGTTGCATCGACAGCGCTTTGAGAGCTGCAGTTGCTATAGTGATGCTCGCGGGGATGTTTTTCAGTACTGATTTTCTTTGAACACATGTACAAAGTAAAGCCTAAGAAAATAAAAATTGACAACCTCAGACTCACAGTGTTAAACTGGGACTTGCGTGGAATCTTTCTGATTAGTTTATGCATATCAGGAAAGCAATATAAAATGAATGTGTTATTCTCTCCTATTGTAAAGGACAGAGGAGGTTTCTAATTCTAAAATTCAATTCTATCCGTTTTGACGAAGCTCTGCTCATACTGCTCCAAGGAATATATATATATTTAATAGACAGAGGTCTGTATTCTCTTAAAATGCAGCCTGTGCGGGGTTGGATTAGCACATACTTCAGCAGAAGGGGATAGGGGGAAGGGGTATAGATCCCATAGGATTCAAACGCTTGTAATGCTGTATAAACAGCCACTGCTGTGAGGAGCTTATGTCTGATTTTAGATTATAACACAGCAAGACAGTTAGTGTCCTACTTCTTGCATCGCCTTTGCTCTTTCTTTTCAAAGTAATTATTCAGGTTTGTGCTGTTTGTTGCTATGGGGGGCAGCCTTGGGACTTTGCAATAGCTGAAAGGAGGGAACTTGTTTTATGTGATTGTGGAAATGTGGTAGAAATAAATTTCAGCGCAAATTTGGATGAAGAGGATGGAGGGACTCCATGACCTGGCAGTTCATGGGAGGATGATGCTGTATGTATAGAGAAGCCATAGGAAAGGCGTGCTGGCACTGAAGGGAAAAACTGGCAGCTCCTGTCAAACACAGTGGGTGGAGCAGGCAAGGAAGCCATAAACAGAACGCAAAAAAATCAGTGAGAGGATGAGTTACATAGGGCTTTGAAAGGAAAAATGGGAAGTTAATGAAATTAAGCATTGGAAAACTTCCTCTGTCCAGAGAGACAGTGGTGAGTGACACACCTTGAGTGACCAGAAAGCTGTTAAGTGGATATTGGGGCAATGAAAGGGGCTATAGTTATATGGATAGAAACTGTTGGTTTGATTGTTGGACAGAGGTGCTGTGGAGGAGGGAACAACAAGGCAGAGCGCCCTACTGTGTCAAGCCAAGAAGAGAACAGAGGAGGGACCGCGACGCTGTGGAAATGCTGCCGTTTTCATCCCATTATATGTTATGGGCCAGATTCTACCCTCACTGTCTCCATAGCTATTTAAGTACAAATCCTGCTCTTCTAAAATTACTATTTTCTGAGTAAATTCTGTTAATTGTATTCAAAAATTGCTGCATCTGACTCTGCTCTTATTTATATTATTTGCGTTTTTCAACTGTGAGTTAGAAATGTTTCAAAGCCTGTGGCCTGTCTGGTTTTGTTAGCGTTCTGTTCTAATGTTGAAAATACCCTCAAGCTTGATTTTCACATAGAAAAGTGGATTCCTTTTGTTTAGGACTTTATTTCCAGGCTTCGCGTTCCTTATTTGGCTCTGCGTGTTGTGCCGGAAAGAGCTGGGCTTGGGGAACTGGTGGCTTTTGCTGCAGGACTTGCTTTTCTCTAGTTAATGTGTGTGTTCTTTGCATGCAGAAATCTTAGTCATGATGAATTAAATGTCTCTTCTCTCGTCCCTGGAGCACTCTTCCTCCTCCGGAGCTGGTTTTTGCTGCCTCGCTGTGATTGATGCGAGCAGTTGTGCGTTTCCTCTGTTGGGATTTCTGCCTTTTATTTGGCTATTATCCACCCAGAAAGAGAACCTGGCCTGGATTTTTTTTTTCCTTGTTTAGTGTTGCATTTTCCTTTTTACAAAGAAGAGATTTGCACATCAGCCAAAGTTGCTGGTGTTTTACTTCCAGTTTTGCGTGGATACCTAAGTAACCCTCACAATGGGAAAAACTTCAGTGGCACTGAGTAGAAAAAAGAAGGATTCTTAATGCTTAATTTGAGCTTTATCTCCTTGGTGAGTTGGTTTTGCTGTTGGGGCATCTTTATTTTAATTTTGTTTTCAAAATAAGAAACCAAAGAATAATGAATGTTCCTGAGTGTAGACCCTTGTGGCAGCCTTTATTTTCCTCGGATTGGGTTCAAGAGCTCTTCCATAAGGACAAGGAAAAGCTTGCCAACCTGGAGCACCTTTTCCAGCACATGATGGAGGCACCAAGAAGATGTGTGTGTATGTGTCTGTGTGCGCACACTTTAAAACAACAGTAAAACCCCCTGCTCTCAGAGCAGAGTGTTTGTCAACTGACTGGCACTTGTTTCATCTCCTACAAAGGATGTCAAAAGACCTTGAAATCCCCAGAAGGTGAGTGAAAGAGGACAAACTAGAGAAGCAGCAAGTAGAGGGAGAATAATCTATCTCATCTAAAAGCCTTCTGGAAAGCCCTGCTTTGAATAACTGGTGCATAATTGCAGTGCTGTAGTCACCCCCAGGCAGGCTGACTGTGAAATTCTGCTTGTGCTTCCTCTCCTGAGATACGGAGACCATATCAATGGCTAGAAGCTGCTGCAATCAAAATGATTCTATTTTTCTCAACATACAGGAACCCTAGAATCCCCTATCCTATTCCAAATAACATTGACCAAGCCAGGGATAGTCAAAACAAAACCCACTCCATGAAAATGCCACATCTGGGCTTCTCATAACAAGCTACAGCTCTATTCTGTGCATTAGAACTGCCACTTACCAGCTCCCAGAGGGGGGAATTCAGGCGATTACTAGTCTGGGACTTACATCAGTGTCATCTGCAAGGAGAGGTTTTACCAGGTGAATGAATCACTTATTTCTTACCACATCTGCATTTTCAATATAGTTAATAAAGCTGCAGTTTCCTTTATAACTGTATCAAGTTGGAGTGATGCAAGTGTTCTCCTGTTAACAATGATGCAGCTCAAAAATACAGTGTTGATAAGAGCAAAATGCTGAACTGTTAGTAAGAAGTTGGTTAAAAAGACTTAAAAGTCCCTAATATCTTGTTAAATGCTGGATTCTGCTGATGTCCTCTTCTGTGGTGTCTCAGGAGCTCTTCCTCTTGCCCTTCAGGAAGATAGTGTGGCAGCACTGCCAGTGCTACCGTGCTACTTAAACACTTTTTGATGACAAATGTGCTCTATTCATTGAGGAGAAGTGAAATTTAAAGTTTGCAAATCTATTTTTTTGGACATATGCATTGAAAAGCCATTTGAACGCTTTTTGAGGGGGAAAAAAAGACAAACCTGTGACTTCCAAAAAGTTTCAGTTTCTCCTGCTTTCTAGATTTTTATTTTGGTGTCTTATAGGGTGTAAGAATTTTGCCCTAGGCTTTAGTTTTGGTGAGAATCTAGGAAAATTAAGCCTCAGCTGTGCATCCGTGCTTACAAATGGCTGTGGTCTGTAATGCTCTTCACATTTTCACTTCTGTTTGTTATTTCTGTAGATGTAGTTTATTACTTAACATTTGCTAAAACAACCTAGTAATTTATATCCCATAAATTATATTTCTTGTATATAATAAATAACTGGGTAAATATAACATTATTTTCCTGTGGCAGAAATGAAGTGTTCCTGCAAATGCTTCCCAAGCAACCTAGCTGTCTGCAGTCTATGATAATCACTTGTAAATGCACATAGGCAGCTGGTTTGCTAATCCTTTGATTGCAGTATTAGTTTGTCTCAGAGATCCTGAAAACTTGTCTGATCCTGTAAATGTGTTTAGTGAATATTATAGAATAAATTATCTCTTCCCTTTAGATTCTAAAGCATGTGCTTAGGTTTTGAATTGTATATTTTCCCTATGTGTGTGGGGTTTTCCCTTCTTTGATAGCTGTGTTTATTAAAAAAAAATTACATGTTTTAAAACTATTAATCAAAAATCTGGCCTTACATTCATTTGACATTGAAATAATTTGTAATTTCATAGCCAGAAATTGTTCTCATTTGGCTTATCACCAACTAATGCAGGCACAATCTCTTATTTAGGGATTTATTGCAAACAGGATTTCCATTATATAAATCTATTAAAAAGATCGAGAAAACTACTTTGCATGTATGTATGGCTTATTTGAAATATCCAGCATAGTGGCTGTTTATATTAGAATATTCAGTATGGCACCAGTTTGTTGGACAAAGAAACACAACTTAAAAAAAAAAAGGCATGCTGAAACATGATTGCCTCCCCTTGTTATACTTTTCATAAATTAGAGCCAGCTTACTAAAAAATCAAGTGAATTTATAAAACCTGAAGCTCTTTGCAGAAAACAGTTAAATACCAGCTGTAAATTCTGTTGTTTCCTAATGTTCCTTGCTTGAGTTGATGAGAAAAACTTGGGTTTTTGATTCCTAAACCATCAGTATTCTCACTGCTCACTGACACAGAGCTCAATTATAGCCTTTTTTTAGTGGCACCTAAATCAAATAACTGGTACTCGTTCAGTGCCCCTGAAAGGTAGAAATTATGGAAAACAAATACTGGTGAGCAGCTGAGATGGCCTCTCAAGCATAACTGCCGCTGGCATCCTCAGGGGTGCAGTACCAGCTGCTAAGCCCGTTGATTGGGGTCTGCCCTTTGGCAGTCTGAATTCGGGAATTCTGCTCCCAAGGCACCCAGCAGGAGCACAGGCTCCCCCCGGGGTGCCCTCTGCCAGGACTCGGACTCCCCAAAGAAGCTGAGCTGCAAACAGAAGGAAGCTTTTGACCCGTTTTACAGCAAAGCTACCACAGTGCCACCAATAAAGGTCATTAAGGACAATTTGGGATATTTTCTGCTGTGTAAAACGAACATCTTATTTCCTCCTGCTCAGACATTAGTTTCTTTACAGGGACCCCCGGTACTTTGGTTCCACAGACAAGAAATCCAGTCCTAGAGACAAAAGTACGTTCAGTAATTTGGGCTTCTCTGCATGTACCAACGATATCCCTTTCTAGCTATGGTAAGTTTAGAAACCTGCGTGAAGTTAATGAAAAGCTTGTCTTGACTAGACGCTAATTTTTCTAAATATATTAAGATTACCGAAGTTGGCTTAACTATATCAACTAAGATGTTATTAGTACAACAGAAATGTAAATGTGAAGGAAGGAGTGAATAAAGAGGACCTAGAAATTGATTTTTACATAGTTCAGTGCTGTGCCCATAAATTGCTGACAACTTAAAAACTGAAACACCAAGAGCTAAATGAACCATCCTGCTGCTTAGCGGACTCATAATTTTGCAACCTAACAAAAGCAAAATTTTCGTTCTAGAAATGTGTTTGAGCAGAGTCTTGTGATCCATGGAGGACAGAGAAGTATCATGCATGAAAGAACATTTCTTATCATGCAGGGACATTTGTAGGAAGTATTTTTATTTTTGCCCTGTTCCCTTTGGAAGGATGCATGGGCATATTTTATGCTGACATGCTGATTCTGGAGCAGAGGGTAGCAATGTTCACCCGCTCCTGCAAGCACCCTGTAAGTCCTTACAAGGGCTTGAAAGTCCTCCATCCTTTGCATAAATTGGCTTTCACCTTATCAGGGCTAAATATAAGTTGCCTAGGGAGTGACTCTACTTTGGGCTCAAGATGATGATTTTGGCCACAGAACATCCCATAAACCATCAAGTGCCATGAAGATAAAGACTTGAGCTGTCTTTGAACGTGAACACCTGCTTTTTGAGGAATCAGGAGGAGGTGAGAAGCGTGACAGATATAGGCATGTTGGAGAGGAAGCTGCTTTCCGCATTTTGCTTCTGTTGTAGTTTTTGGTAGATTTAAGCATTCAGAGCCAAATAGCTTGTGTAATCAAAGATAGCATAATGTATATTACTGGGTCCAAAATATGATTACAAAATTGGAACTTAATTTGCTTGTAGGTTCACATCAGAGAGTATTTGCCACTTATCAAATGTTTCAGCAGAGCATCAGTAACCCAAGTTTCCTAAAAATATTTCTAGAAAGAATTTTTGTAATATACTATAAAAGACAGGCTGTGCGGGTACTGTCTTTCTCCAAATTAAAGACACTGAAAAGTTTCCAAGAAAATGTTTTAATAATATACCTAGTGGAAATGACATCTGTGCTCGCTAGACAAGTGAGTATAATTAGATGTGTGAGGGGAATATCCAGTAACAGACTTGTTTTCAATGGAATCTGAAATAGACACTGAAATAATTGATTTTGCCATGGGAAGTTTGTTCCATTTGAGTTTGGGTAGAAATACCACATCATTAGCTTGCTTTACTGTTGCTTTTTGCTGCAGTTTCCTGTGTTATTCTGTGCAGATACTTCACTTTGACAGCCCAGATAAACAGAATCCAGACGCTCATACCCAGAAAAAATCCCTGAACTCCAGTTTAGGGCAAAGATAAAACTTGAGGCTTTTTCAGCTCTGTGAGTACATGTTGGCCACTGCAAAGATTGTGTGTGCCTGAGACTGCAATGATTTCTGGTCTGACATGATTGCTAAACAGTAACTTCAATACATTTTTTTTTTCTCTGGATGCAATCAGATTTGGGAAGTAGAATAATATTTTTAATAATAAATTGAAAAAAAATACTGGGTTTGTTTAAATCCTGAAATATACTACTCCATGATTTCCAAAGATTGAATATAGGCTGTGATTTTTGCAGGAGATCTTAAGGAGTTGGATGTTCAAAGTTCCACAGAGTCAATTAAAAACAGCTACTTCTTTCCTTACATTTTTTTTCAGAAATCTGAGCTGAAATGGCCTTTGGCTGGAGTTGTACTAACTCTTAAAGTGTGAGCTATAGGTGAGAGCTGACTTATAAATACTTTTTTGTTGAAAATACAGCATTTTCTTTTGCTGAATGTCCTGAGCCTGAGTAGATTCTTTGGGCAGATCCAAATACATGTAAACATGGAAGTTTCTATAGGTCAGGTAGGATCTTCAGGCTTGGACATGAGTGCAGATGAGGAAAGCCCTTCAAGGCAATTTGCTTCAGGGTCAGCTCGCTCTAAGGGCTGTCTGGGGAATCATTTAGGGATTGTCACTGGGAATCATTTAGGTTGCAGAAATCCTGAAACATTTTTAAAAAAGGAACTACCAGATGAGAAAATATTAACTACTGTAGTGCTTTCCCCCCCACTATACTTCATTGTTCTTATTTATCCTGTGTTTTGTACCCATTGTGGTTATCAAGTATGGCTGTCGCAGGGCTTGTCGCATGACCTGTTTGCTCATGGGGTAAAATATTTAATTACTTTGAGTCATAAAAGACTGTTAAAAACAGATAAAGTTTTTGGAGGAAAAGATGGAAGAACTGGAGACTGTGCAAATCGGACAGTATCCTTGGAAGCTCCACACATGTTCTGTGCCACATGAGCCCTCACAGCAAAGCTCTTCCTGCAAGTTTGGTAAAATTGCTGAAGCTCTAAAATTACTGTAAAGCCCCAACATTAGGAGTGCGTTATAAAGTGAAGTCTCATTAAAAAACTGTCTGATAATAACCATTTCTTAAGCGAAGAGTTGTATGAGGAAAAATTCCATGATGTGCAACTGCTGAACTGAGGTAGCATTATCTTTTTTAACGTGCTAGAGGGATTTGTCACTGTTGGCAGCAGAAATTTCATACTGGACAGATTGATAATGTTCACCTGCTACCTATTGGTTATACCCATCTCCTTTTAGTTCTGTCTTGTTAAAAATCCTTTTAGGGAAAAAAGTTGGAAAGAAAGAACCTGCTGAACTAGACTGAATTACACAGTAAAAACTAGACCGTAGGGTACTTGGGTTTAATTTTCTGTTATATCTTTCTGTGATATTGGCCAAGTGAATAAGATATGTTCTCATTCCCGATTCAGCTTGATTCCTTCTCAAATCAGATGAAAAATGTCTCAGTCTTGATGTGAGGTGTGAATGGGTGATAACTCTGCTGGTTCAAATAGCAATTTTTGAGTTTTGTCCCAAGCAGGCTATGTCAGAACACAGGTATCATTAGCATGAAGCTGGTGTAATTGTTTGTGCTTTTGCTAATTAGAAAATTTTGCTTCTATGCTACTGCCCGATCCAGGTGAGCTTTGCACAGCTAGATGGTATGTTATGGGGGGGCAGGATGCTTTGGTCTCAACTACATAAAATCTATCAAGGTGTCTGGACCTGAGTTAACATCATTTGTCGCTGCTGGCAATAAATCTGTGCCATAATTCTGCTGCTCTCCTCCAGGATTTCTCTCCGTTAAGCTGGATGCTGCGAAGGTAGCCCTAACAGATCATAGAACCTTCAAAATGCAGGCGAAACATCAGAAAACACGGGCACTCTGTATAAAAGCAGGTGTCTCTCTCGCTGCTGGTGGTGCTTATCAACGGACTGCACTCTATTAGAAAGCGAATAAGGAGAAAAGAGTTTAGCAAGTTGCGTTCTTAGAAATTGAACCTGAGAATTTGAGAGACTGAAGTATAACCCAGCACCAAAAATAAAACACTTGAATTCTCTAGCATCATGTATTTTAATGGAGAAGAATACTCTACCCAACATGAATGATTTAGTCATGTGCATGCTCAGTCGCTTAATCTTTTTGAAATGGCTGTTAGGACTAGCAATCATTTTAGTTTGGGCACTGGTTCTCAGTCAAAGCCTGGCTTTGTGTAATTGCCAGCATTTTGCCCTCCAAAGATAGGCAAGGCTGAAAAAAAAAGTTCTCAATGAAAACTTAATTTTCCTTGGTGAAAGCAAAGTACTGCAAGTGAATAATGCCAGATTCTAACGCAGAGCATAAACTGTGAGGGGTTCCTTGTCAAATGTTCCATTCTGATGTTTTGACCCTTGTCAAAGCATGAATCCGGGGTGATGTTAGCGGAGCCCCCCTGGAGCCGGCTCCGCTCTTCCCGGCTCCTCATTGTGCTCTGCTCTTCAGGACTTCTGCCCAACACCCTCCTCCACCCTGAACTGTTCCTGCTCATTTCAGCCCTTCATGCTCCCGCACCCAGACCTCCAGCAGTGGGTTCCTCTTCTGGAGCAGTCAGGCCAGCTCTCGTTTGGGCAGTTGATCAAATACACTACAAAACAAACTATTGGAAGTGCAAATACAAAATAGAAAAGCATTTTAGCCTTTTTTCCCCCTCCCCACTCTAGTTGGGGTTAAGGATTGTCTGTAGTAGCAAGTCTTTCAAAAGACAAAAGCTTATGATGTTAGTTTTCTGTAAGCGTATACATTTACATATATTTGTAGTTAAGGCATACAAGGGGGAAAAGATGAAAAAAGCAGCTGTCAAGTGCATGTGCTCAGAACCTACTGATGTTCTTCTGTTTATCGCATGTCAGAATAGCATCAGGAGGTGAGAGGATATGCTTGAAGGAACCTGCTGATAGGCACTTCTTTAATCACCCTCTTTTTAATAGTTCCCAGTATAAAGAGATGTCCTATCTCATAACCCTGCCTCTGGGGCGATGATGTTTCCCCAGAGCAATTTCATGGCTTATATGAGTAAAATAACCGCACAGAGACCTTGCACATCTTCCCCCAGGTGGTCATGGAGACAGGTGGCCAGAATTCCCCAAATGGTAGCCCTGTTTGCTGCCTGCGATGCCAGCGAACCTCCTCTTAGGGCAGCGTGCAGGTGTCTGTCCTGCCTGTCACCTCAAATTCTGTTACTCCAGGTTGTTGCATTGCAACATACATTGTCTGGCATTAATCTCTGAGGAGCAAACATTGGTTTTATCCCGACAGTCAGAACAAGGAGTAGAGGAATTCTTTGAAGCACTATCAACACTTGTCTGTTTTTCCTTCCTTTTCCCCCTCCCTTTGCAGTCACATACACTACGCCGCATAGACGTAAGAACAGGAAATGTTGATTAAATACTAATGGATTTGACTTCCTATGCTATTAATGAAAACATGACTCATGTTCTAAGGATTCGCAGTTGGATTCCTGTAACTTTTGTATGTGCGTGTTATTGTTTTAAGCAATTATGATTTCCTATAACATAAGATAATCACAAAAGAATCAGTATATTAAAAAGTAGTCACAACATATTCATTTGTTTAAAACTCATCCAAGTATGGATGAATCATGTGTTCATATCACAATAGCTTTCCGGGAACAGAAGCAAAAATTCAAATAGTAAATGTATGTCGGGTTATTGTTGTAGTGAAACAATGTAAGCATCTAGGATTCACGTACTCGTGGGCCACTTTTCTGTAGTTGAACAGTTGGACATAAAAGTGTATTTGTAAGGGTGGAGTATTAAAAACATCAGTATAGTATGTCTCCTATAGTAACTTTGTTATCTACCAGCAGTTAAGTCTGGTAATTGCCTGCAGTGACCAGATACACCAGTGATGGCAGCCAAGCAAGAAAGCTAAAAAATGTAACGTTTCATAAATTGCCTTTTGAAACACCTCATCTTCCTCTGTAATGCTAGTCCTGAGCTAAGCACATCTTTGAAAATGGCCTATAAGGTTTATTTATATAGAAGTGTTGGTGTAAATGGGCTATAGAAGAACAGAACACTCTCTTTTTTTTTTTCTTTTTTTTTCTGTTTGTGATAAGGAACTGAATATTCATTTGACATTTGTTCCTTTGAAAATCTCTTCTGTAGTCTTTCATTCAGAGCAGATTTGACCAGACTTGGATGTATAACAATGAGTTCTATGTGACAAGTATATTTTATGAACAATTTAGCTTTTTATAATGAAAATAAAAATACTAGAAGTACTCCTAAAATTGTAGAAACCATCACTAAAAAAAATTGCCTTAATTTCTTACTTATCTGTTGTGAAATTAAAATGATGTAGAACTTTCCCACTTCTGGAGGACCCTTTAACATGACTTTCTCCATTTCTTAGTCATAAGTTCTCTATTTCCAAAATTATACTTTTATAAGGTATGCATTTAATAATATAATTGATTCAGGAGGTTTATGATCTTTGTGAGGTCATATGTATCTTTGGCATTTTTTTCCTATTTGCTGTTTTTAGCACTACGATGAAAGAACCATTAGAGTTACACGTTCATGCAGAAACCACCATCCAAATTAACTTTAATTATCTTAGTGCAGTTATTTTTGAGCAGCTTAATTTGTGTAGGTGTAATAAGATAGATGGCTTGAAAGGCCCTGTGAAAGGGTTGATGCCGGGTGACTTCCCTTCGGAAGAGAAGGGGACTGTCAGCGCAGTGGTGCCCTGCGAGGGCTCTGCTGCCGCTGCGTGCCCAGGGTTTTGCGGCATTCCCGCTGCGGTGGTGAAGCCAGGCAAACATAAAGTGGCTTTTGTTGAGCATCCCCTGCCCTCCAGATGTTGCGGCGGGGAGGGGGCAGCAGCCCGTTGCGCTGGGTACTGCTCCCGGGGGAGCATTCCTGGCCTAAGTTATAGGCAAAGCCTAAGTTGTAATCGGAGGAATGTGCAGAGATCAGCATGAAAACTCTAGTTGTTGGGTGAGTAACCTTTATTTTTGTTGGAAAAGTTTCCCACTGAGATCGTCTGACGTGAAATTGTGGCGAGTTAACTTGCATTTTTATTAGTTTGCTAGAAAAACGACAGCGAGGCCCTCCGGTCTGTGACCCTGAGCGCTGTGCTTTCCATGCTTCCCTCTCCCAGGTCTTCTTATGGGGCACTATTTTTTTTCTTTTTTATCAAAAAAAGGCCTTTGGTCAGAACAGTTATTTTCTGTATCGTGTAGCTTGATCTGCAGAGACGTGAAATGGGGTGAACAGGCCAGAAGAGCCACCAGGTACAGCTGCCCGTGCGGCGGAAGCACAGACACAATCCAAGGAGCTATGTTTCTGGGTAGAAAACAAAACCAAAGCAGTTTCCTCCATTAGTTCAAAAGTTAAAAGATTGAATTATGAAAGTATACCCTTCCTCGAATTACTTCGGTTTTGTTTCTTAAACAAGTCCCCGCTTTTTTGTTTGTTTTTTGGATGAAGAAAGCAGCTGAGCACAGCTGATTGGGGCTGCCTCGATTGTGTTTGGTTGGTTATAATTTATTTTTCACAGTAAAAGGGGATTGCGGCAGGGCTTACGCTGCAGCAGGGCTTACGTTGCAGCCATCTGAGCAGAGGGAAAACAAAGCACTTCCCTGGGGACCTCAGGATTCAAACGCCTTCATTGCGTCCCTACGAGCAGCCCCATCACGCTTCATAAGGACATAAAGTTCTCTCGTATTTCCACGGTGCTTTTTTCCCCTTTTTCCGTGGAAAATGAGGGGCAGCTCTGGATCCCCAAGGTGGTGGGGCCGCGGGATGGGACAGATGCTTCCCGCTGGGAATGCTCAGCTGTCGGGGAGCAGAGGCAGGCGCTGCCGCGTAGTGCGTGACCTCCCTCTCCTTAGGAACCCGAGGAACAGCGCGTTGAAAAAGGAGACCTTACACGAAATCAATACGCCAGCCCACGGGCTGCCGTGCGGGCACACGGTGGTGCGAGAGGCTCCCAGCCCCGCGTGGTGGAGCCGCCACCGCCGAGGTGACGCGCAAGCCAGCGCCGCCAGACCGCTCGCAATCCTCGGAGCAAGCGCTGCTATTTTAGTGGCGGCTGCCGTGCTGCGCGGGGCAGCTGCCCCGGCGTCTCCCGGCGCGAGACAGGCTTCAGCCTCCCTAACAAATAGTAACAGTCGGAGACGTGAGACATTTATAGCCGAAACCCGGTCCCGGTTTGTCTTGCTACTAGCAAGTCATCTGCATTAGGGATATAGCGAAGCAGCCTTTCTGCTCTGGCCTGCTTAAGAGCTAACAATTGCTTTTTCTACAACTTTTAACATTAATTATCCCAAGAGACTACTTGCCTAGTTGACCTTATACTTTTTTGCTACAAATGCTTTCATGGCAATTAAAGATTTGGGATGAAATCTGATTTTTAAGATACATTGTACAAGTTCTTATTTGAAATGTAACTTTAAGCTGTGCTGCAGCATAATATTGAATAACTGCATGGTAATTATGGACCCGCCTTTCCATGATTTCTATAAAAGCATTTTCAAGGGAAGAATGAAGATATTCTAAATGGCATATTCACCACAAAACTCAAATTTATGTTGGACTTTATGCCTTTCAAAAGCATTTACTGTTTGAATATATTTATTCTTCTCTTACTTCTCTTTTTTTTTCCTGAAGAAAACAGCTAACAGTTGTCTTTAAATTCTGCACCTGTGGATTTCCAACATTTGGACATTCCTTCTGTAACATCTGCTGAGCTTTTCTTGTCCTCTTTATGAAATTAACTGTGTGGCTAAAGTTCAGGATGGTCTTGAATGTTATTTTTCAGAATAGTCATAATAATCCTTTTTATGAAAGATAATATTTTTTAAATAAAATCAATGACAAAAAAACGCTTTCTTCTTTTATCTTAAGCTACACAGAGTGAGGAGCGGCTGTGTGCGTTCAAGGACCCCTATCAGCAGGACCATGGAATCAGCGAGAGCCGAATCTCGCAGGAGAATGGCACAATTCTGTGTATGAAGGGTAGTACCTGCTATGGACTTTGGGAAAAAACACGAGAAGGAGACATACACCTTGTAAAACAAGGTACATAACTTTCCATTTAAGTGCAGTAATTTTGCTAATCTTTTCACTTTTTTTTGATAGAGAGCTGATATGTAGATGCTTCGTTGCAAAGCTAGATAGTTTGTTTGCACACTGTATAAACATAACTTTTTATCTTCCCTTTAGCAATTTTAAACATGAACAGAAAGTTTGTTCAGAACAAATTACTTCTGAAAGTGACTGATAAGCTCATTTTCAGTGCACAGTTCAAGGAAAGAAAACTCAAGTTTCTCATTACTTAGGGTATGCAGAGGAAAATTATTTTCTTGAGAATATTTCAGTATACTTACTGATGTGGCTCTAAATGTTCTTATTCATTGGGCATGTTTACAAAAGGAAATTTCAAATGTGTCACAGAGCGGTCACGTATCACAAACTATCAGTTCTGGTGGGAATACAGTGGTAAGGAAGGGTGACGGGTTTTGTTCTTACTAGAGCTGAGCTCTGATTTTTCATTCTCACAGACTCAGCTCTTGATTAATAAATGTTAATGTAGTATAAGGGTGGATGAAAGATGTGGTACTTTCCCAGGCCATGTGTAGTTCTCCCACTCAGAGCTGTTGCTTCGTGTTTGCTCTGGTACTGCTCTGAAAGAAGCAGTTCTGCCTGTTTAACTCTGCCCTCACGTTGCCACTTTTATTTCCACGTGTTTTTGCACAGACAACGTGTAACCCATGTTGTCCATATTTGAGAAGAGGGAGTTGGCGCAGGGAAAAGGGACTGGCCCTAAACCAAGAATAACGTGTGATACTGGAGAAGACTCAAGTGATGTTGACAATGAAGGACAGAGGTTTTAGAAATTGCACAAGACATATTGAATTACAGATGCAGTCTTGTTTCCTGGCTGTGACGAGAGGGTTAGGTCATGAGTAAGTCCCAGACTGTGGACCAGAGGGTGGTAGTGTTGTCTTTGTTACCAGAGGAATGGTGACTGGCGTGCATCTGTTTAGAAAAATCAATCATTGAGGTTGACAGCTGGATGCCTCTGATGATGGTGTGATCCAAGGCTTTTCCTTGGTTGCAGTAAATTTTAAAATAAATTATTCATTTGTGAATAGTGAAGCAAAGCAAGGAAATTATGTTAACCGTTTTCACCCCACTCATAAAATTTAATTGGATAATATGGTATTGTTAGTATAGGTATGTTCAAATGTTAATGCAAAAGAATTTAATGCTTTCTTATTATAGTTATTTTTTTTATTTTGCCTCTTTTTACAGGATGCTGGTCTCATATAGGAGACCCACAAGAGTGTCACTTTGAGGAGTGTATAGTAACAACCACCCCCTCCTTGATCCAGAATGGAACATATCGCTTCTGCTGCTGCAGTACTGACTTGTGTAATGTCAACTTCACCGAAAACTTCCCACCTCCTGACCCTACCGATACAACACCTTTCAGTAAGTCGGACTGTTCTGTCCTTGTTATTTCAGGCTTCACATAATATAAAGACCTTTATTTTGTAGTATTGTAAAATGGGAAACCTGTGACCTTTCTATTTATATACAACAGAAATAACAAATGGAATAGAACATTTTCATGTGAAGTTTTTCACATCTACGTATTTCACAGTGCTCCTCAAAGAATGCATTAACATCTTACTAGGGAAGTATTTGTGTAGGCAACTGTTGAGTGAATGTTTTGTTTTGTTCCTGGCTCCCCCTCCAAAATGGTCTCTAGTGCTGTGTTTGGATGCCCAACTTCAGAAGCCTCTGGGGACCTTTCATAAGGATTCAGACTTCTGTAAAAACAGACCAGCAAGTTCATTAAAATCATGGCATATTTGAGAAGTCTGGTGTATCTAATCAGCCATAGTTCACAGATAGCTTTGAGCAGTAGAACCTGTCTCAGTAAGAGACCATAAGGTTGCTGAGATATTTTTCAGCCATCTCAGAGTGCTTTGAAATCTGACTTCTCTCTTACTTTCTTGTATCTGTGGCAGGATTAACTTTGGCCTAATATTCAAAGCATCCTAGTTTGTGCAATGTAATTTTCTTTCAGATTAGATTATCTATTATTTATTAGAAAATCAGCATAGCATATAGATAGAAGTCAAGGTATCAGATCCTATAATCTGCTGTGACAGAAGCAAGATCATTACTCCCCCACACACTGATACGATGTGTTCCAAAAATTAAAAGCATGCAAAGATTAATTAATAGCCCAATCTAAATTTTTGGGTAGCCTCTCCTAAGAAGAGTTCAGATGCTGCATGATAAGATCTCCAAATAAATCTTATTTGGAAGTTAAGTGAACTTTTTAATACTGAAAGATCTAGCCTGACTAGCACAGCATGTGGTAGGGAAAGATCTCAGAATTAAACACAGTCTGTTCTAACACAGTCCTTAATTCACCCAGCTGTAATTGGGTATTGCAGCCTACCTTTCTGTTAACTCACAGTGTTTCATGCGAATGTGTCATCTTCCATTTTGGTAGTGTGCAGATCTGCCTGTAAGCAGAAGGGGGGTAGGTTCCTCACCCAGTTGTGTCTCTGCTTTGGCTCTGCTAGAAGTTGGGATTGACCAGTTAGGAGCTCCTGCAGCCTCCCATGCTCACATACAGCCTCATGTGCTTCTGTGCTGGGTTATTTGTACAGTCCTCAGAGGCCACGCTGGCTCTAATAGTGTCAGTCCCACACAGACTGGTGGTTTAGGACTGTATGAAATAAAAAGATTTGTCTATATAGTTTGGAGCCCCAAACTTGTAGATAGTCAAAACCAACCTCTCATCCTTAG
This sequence comes from Crypturellus tataupa, assembly GCA_034781795.1. NCBI lineage: Eukaryota > Metazoa > Chordata > Aves > Tinamiformes > Tinamidae > Crypturellus > Crypturellus tataupa. Next base: position 1,329,908 of record JAWLRI010001014.1, read on the forward strand.
GCTAAGCTCGCACTTCTTGGTGGGGAAGGGGAGAATACTTTTTCATGCTTTCCTAAATAACCTATGAATAGATTCATTATTTCTGCATCCTCTGTGTTCACCAAAATAACCCTTTGTCCAAAAAATCTCCATCTTGGCTTCGGCCAATATATGCATGCTTTCCCAACCTGCAATTTAAAAGGGCCAACTGTGGGTTCAGGTAAAAGTTTGGGGAGATCTGTGTTTCCTAGCTTTGTCAAATACTTATTTTGAGACTTGCAACACATCTGCATAGCTCTCATCTATACTAAATGCTTTCCAGATTCTAAAAATATTTCAAGGACAAAATGATTAATTTTACAATAGTCCATAATGGCCGTTGAAATAGAAAGCAGGTAATTAAGGAGGAAAACACTCTCGCTCTTAGGTCATAGATATATTATAATGAAACATTCAAGATAAAATAGCTTCAAGTGCAAAGTAACCATTTTTTAATTATTATTTTCCCTCAAGGCTGCATTCCAGTACTGCAAATAAATTACTCTTCCAACAACATAGTATTGTTACTTAGTATATATTTTTCCATGATGGGCAATGGGTGTATGTGCAGAACATTTGTAAAAAATCCCTGGCAGCAACTATTTGAGCATTGTACCAGTTGAGCATTACTGGTACAATACTGTTGACATTTGAAAAAGAGGTAGGGCTTTTTTTTCCCCATAACAACACACAGAGCCTGAAATTTTGAGAGATTTAGAACGTTATTGTCAGGAAGACAGTTTTTCTTGAAAACCCTGCTAGAATGGCTTGTTTTTGCAGTGTCATCCTGGCGTCTCTTTGAGAGCGTCTTGCTGCCGCTGTAAAGGCCACGCTGCATCTGGCCCGCAGCGCGCGGAACCCTCTGTGGAAACTTCAGAGGAAAGCTACAATTTGTCTAAATGTAATTATTAAGGTATGCGGCTGGGTCAGGTTAATTAAAGTAGTAATAGATTGTTTTCATTTAGCTATTGCTTCTGAGAAGCTGCACTTAGACTCCTGTTGCTGTGGGCAAATGGCCCAGTCCAACTCCCACTGAAGGGGAATGAGATCACACCGGGCTAATCTTGTGAAGCTGCAACCTTGCTCGCTCCCAATGTTATGTGGGCTGCTTTTTCCCAGAGAGCAGCATCCAGTATTAATTTGTAGCTGAAATGCCTTTTATTTCCCCTTGATGGTGTGTGGCAAGTGCGGCACCTGCTCAGCTCAGTTTTCAGCCAGTGCTCGAGTGCTTCTCTCATCTACAATCTGCCTAATCAAAGGAAACGCTCTGTAAATAAGCATATTCCCCTAGGTGTACTTGGATTTTTTGAGGGGGGAGGTGATTTGGGTATTATAGCAAGGCAGAATTTGCAAACCTGTGCAATTTTGCTGATTTTGCGGGGAATGAGCCGCACAAGAACTAAAACTTGTGCTTTTGAAATGATAGGGCGTCATTCCAGAGCTCTTTCCTTCAGCAGAGATACATTGGCAACGCATTCCCCCCTGAATTGCGAGGCAGGGAAGCGCACCTGAGGGAGTGCCAGGAGAGGAAGTCTTCATAGAGTCAATAAGGAGCCAAGTGCCTCTTTAAAAACAAACCCAAGAAAACCCCAGAGGAGCTGCCTCTGAAGCGGCTGAGCTCGTGCAAGAGACCCCCTGGGATCCGAGACTCCCAGAGAGCTTCTCCGCAGTGTGGGGACGTGCGGGGATTCTCCGCACGCTGCTGCGGAGGAGTTGCTGGGAAAGGAGGTTGTATGGAGAGCAGCCAGCAAAGGCGCAGAAGGACAAGGGGTCTTAGAGGCTGTTCCAATTAGGTCACTGATGTGGTCGTGAAAGATTTTGCATTTTTGTCAGTATTTGACAAATTTTTATTTTACTTGAACCTTCGATTGCTATTCCTGTTTTTGTCTAAAATGTAGTGAATACTTAAAAGAAATCTTGTTTTATTATTTTCTTTTCTAATGGTCCTTTGGTTAAAGGGAATGAATTGACTGTGAGGTTTTTACAGAGGGGAGGTCGACGCAGGATGCAGATTACTGCAAATATTGACCAATGATATTGTGGAAACTTGTGCAAATTGGGGCTGGCTCTTGCATTGTTGTAGCAGGTAAAAGAAGTGATAGTCAGGACTATGGGAGGGAAGAGTAGAGAATTGGAAGTTCCTGCAGAGTGCCAGTACCGAAGACAGTAAAACAATTAGTTACCTGTTAGAGGCATAAGTAGAAATAGGAGTGAAAGCCTCATTTTTGTAAAAGTGGTGAAAGGTTTTGCGAGTTACCCAGGACTGTGATAACTGCTAATGCTTTTTGGGTGGCTCCAGTGATTCTCATTAGAAAAGGATATGTCAAAAGCAGAATCTCTTGAAGGTTGTTATTAGCAACATTTAATATTTTAACTTCTAAGACAGCAGTCTCCCAAGATTAAAGTAGCATCTTTACTGAATTTAAAAGCAAAGCTTTGATGTGCAGTTGGACTCTGAATATGAAATGCTAGCTGTGAAGGCAAAGCGTAGGTAGGCAGAAGACTGTAAGTTATCCCTCTTGGAGAAACATTTAACCAGGAAGCTGAAATCAGTGTTTCATTTCCGCTGAGGCTGTAAAGCTTTGGGAATGTTTGGAAATGTTCGTATGCACCAGAACCACCAAGCGCTGGAATCATTGTCAAATAAAATAAGAACAAATACAGCGTAATAATATGAAAGTGTTTATTTGAAAAGGGAGAAAGACTTCAAATACCACTTCAAATACCATTTTTAGGAATAAAAAAGCAAAACCTATTTTATAAACGCATTCCTTATTGCTTTATCAAACTACTGCTTAGAGTGCATTTGGTCTGAGAGCAGGACAAGATGACTTTAATAAAAGCTGTGCCAGCAGGAATTGGTACTGTGTTATGATCTGGAGGTCAGAGAACAAGGCCCTTTCCAAATTGTTTTAAAAACCCACTGGAATCCAAAAAGGATGGAAGATAGGGTTTATCTGTCTTATGAAACTGCAGAGATTTGTTTGTGAAGTGCAAGAACTGTAACTGCACATTATTTCAGAAGACTAAAAATATTTGACTTTAGTGACCTTAGAGATATCCAATCTTCATGTAGCTGCGCACACAACTTAGCTTATTCATTTGGTTTAAATCTCTAACCTCCATCTTTGTCATGTGTATTTCCAGTACTACACATATAATGTTTTATTTAACAGTTTCAGCTCTAGAATGAAGGAGGGAAATCTCGCTTTCTGCAATGCAATCTGTGATTTTTGCCGCCTTCAATAAGAGCAAGCAATTAAGTCAACTAGTGTCCTTAAATGGGCAGTTCAGTCCTCTGCATCGAGGAGAGCTCTTGGGGCAGGAATCTGCAGCCCTGCTGGAGATGACCTTCTTGCAGTCGGCATCGCTTATCTGCTCTTGCTCAGAGCTTAATCATCTCCAAGTATCCTTGGGTTATACAAATATTGTAAATACGTTTTCCATTTACTGGAAATACTGAGTATAATCTGCCTATAATAAACTTAAGCCATAGCTGTGACAATGCACATTGATTCCTTGCGAATGCCTGGCAGATGCAAGGCAAAAGTAGATAAGGCTCGTGAGACCAAGACTCTTTCAACATGTTTTAGTGAAAAATTGGACTGTAAATAAAAAAGGTAGTAGATAAGGAGTTGCTTCACCTCCTCTATTATTAAGGTTAAATGGAGAACAGGCAAGGATGATGAGCTTTTTTAACTGCAAAACACGTAGTGGTAAACATTATTCTAAGGAAATTCTACTGTGCTATTTAACATACTTGAGAAGTATTGGGAGCTCTCTGGAGCACAGATACACTTAGCAGTCTGCTCTTGGGGAATGTTCTGGATCAACAGGCTTTTAAAGTACTTTCTGAAAGTAGTAGTAGCTTTCTCAACCTGGATACCCGTGCGAGTAAGTTCCCATTGAGGGCAGGTAATAACAAAATCTGCTTCTAGGAAATCAACTAGAAAAAGAAAAGCATCCTAGGAGGTAAAACATGCCCCCCGTTATCTTCATGTCTTGACTTCTTGTAAAGTGTTTCTCTATTCATCTTGAATTTATTAAGTTTGAAAATAATTACAAGAAGTTAAGTTATGATTTAATAGGAGAAATATATGGAGATTGAAATCTGACTAAGAACTAAAAAGCTTCATTCTATAACAAGACACTGACCATGGCTCTATATTTGAAGTTTAAACTTCATTTTTAGCTTTCTTTCTGTGAAATTCTTCCTTTTGTGAAATTCATAAAATCAGATCTTCAATGTAGATTTCAGCTCGAGCATGTTTTATATAGGAATTTCAAGCACCTAGTTCATTTTCTGTGGTTGTACTTTGGTCAGGAGCAGTCACTTTTGGGGCAGTAATATTGGGAACTGAAATGGTTGTTTTTATATCCTTGGTGAAGTGCAAATGCAAAATGAGATGCAAAATTCTTCAGAGACGCATTCAGCAGCTGAGCATTCATCATTATCTAGTGAAATACTATTTATACTGTATATAAGTGTTCTCCTTTTCAGCTGCTGTGTTGAGCATGTGTTTTCACGTGGGATTTGTTGCAGTCTCTGGTCACTGTGGGAGGACTGGTCATTCTAATCCACTTTTTCCTTCTCTGCAGTGCTAACAGCACTCATCATACTTGATCTGATCTGATCTGTGGTCTCATTAAGCTTATCTGTGCAAAAGAATGGTTAGTTCATGAAAACCTTTCATGTCTTTTCCTTGCTCTTTAATTAGGTGCCTCCTATAAGCCCCTTATTTGTTCTGGTCTCTGCGCAGTTTGCTGACAAAAATCTGATACTGTCTGAAATACATTATTAATTTCTGGATTCTATTTTATGAAATAATGTGCAGTGCAGCTTCATCCCCCAATTCTAGATGCTCCAGCAACACAATTGTGAGTACAATAAAAATAAATAAATCAAATTACATGAAGAAGAGCCTTTTAATGTGTATTTCCATAGATAAGCCCAGAGAGGCCCGTGCTGAACCTTGGACCACAGCAGAGGTGGGTGAGAGGGAGCCTGGAGGAGGGATTTGGGATTTCCCAGTGCTGCCCACTCTCTGGAACTCTATGAGGAAGCCCCTGGACTGGGGCAATTCAAGTCACCTGAACACCTTATTTAAAGTAATTCAGCTGTTCTTAGAAACATCCTATCACATTAGTGTAAAGCTTTATTTGTCGCCACCTCCAGAGATTGTCATACTGAAATACAGCCTCTGTTTTATGTGCAGATACTCTGCAGGGCGAATGAAGACGCACCTCATGTTATTTCATAAAACAAGAATTCAGTTAATAACATGTTTCATTCTCAGGATCATGGTGTTTTCCAGAAAAAAAAAGAAAAATTTGGATTGAAAAAGACTCAAAAAGGAACAGCAATTAATAACTTCATCTGAAAGCCAACATCTTTCTAAATATCTGTCAGATGTTTTGAGTTTTCCTTTGAGTCTTTCCATTTTAGCTTTTAAGTTTACCTGGATGTTACTCTTTCCAGTCATTTTCCATTTTTCCTCTCTTTTCAGAGATTTAGGAATGTTGCCTCTTTATGGAAATAGCTGTTATTGATATATCATTCCTTATTATTATCATCATCATCATTTTTGTTGTTTTTGTTGCTCTGTTTTAATAAATAAAAAGAGCAGTGCCCTGTTGCTATGGTCACTAACACATGGCATTTTAGCTGGTAGACTCTGTTTATTTGCGCGTGTGTGGGCGTGTGAGACAGACAGACCTTTCCCTTGCTGCAATCCCAGTTATACTGCATTTGTGGTAGGAAATCTGACTTTTAATGCCAGCTGTTAGAAATCTGCAGAACATATTTTTTAGCTTCTGTGCTTTCATTATCATTATATAACTATACATCTTTCTAAATACAGAATGTAATCAGATTTATGTAGCATGTCCATATATTTCCTTGTCAGAAGACTGTTTTGATCATTTACATTTCCTTTTGAGACACCAAAGTATTTATTCTGTAACACATTTGATAATTGGAAAGGAATTGATAAATTCTTTAGTCCTCAAATCTAGTTTAGACCAGTTTTAATTCATTTTTCTTAATTTGAGGAGCACCCTCCCTTAAAAATTCGATTCATGGAAGAACGCTTAATATGTAGTTAGATCTGAGGGAGAGAAGTTAGAGATTCAGTCCCTGAGGGCAGGTAAAGAAATTGAAAGAGGAAATTCCAGGGAAATAAGGGGTTTTCTCTTGTCTTAGCTCCTGCCTTAGCTTTTTCTTGTTTTAGGGTAATAAGAGATTTAAGTTCTTTCTAACAGGTTTGAGGAAGGATTGTTTTTCCTAAGGCCTCTAACATCAAGTTGCATTGGGATGCGTGGCAGTTGCTTGTGATTTAATTTTAATAGCACCAGAAGTGTTGGCGAGATGGTTTCAGTGTTTCACGAAACAGTGAAATTCAGTGTTGCACAAAAAAACCTGCTGTTTTGTGTATTTGTTCTAAAGCTTGATCCTGCAGAGCAGCGTGTTTTATTTGGGGTGTTTAGCCATCAATTTCCTTCAAACAGGTACAATAGCTACAGGTGACACTGGGCATTCCCTATGGGGACACTCATATTGGCTTGAAACTGTGTCTATATCCCATTAAAGCATTAGTCCACCTGATACCAGTGTTGAAGTACTATCTTAAAACTCAAAAATTGCCTTACAAAAACTCAAGAACCCTGCGCGCTGGTGTGGATGGCATGGAGCAATGCTGCTCCGTTGAATGCAGGTCCAGACATTCCCATTCCCTGGCAAACCAGGGAAAACTTGGTGGCGAAAGCTTATTGTGAAACAGCACAGAAAAACACCAAAAGTCAGCCAGGCCTCCGTGGACTTCCATACCCCTCGCACCTACCGTCGACGCTCCCAGCTGCAGAGCACTTCATAGCGTCTTTGGAGAAGGGAAAATGTGTGTGGGTGAAATAAACACACACTGCGAGCCAAAAGCATTACCCAGCCGTGCCAGGAGTGCTGCGAGGAGGCAGCCCATGGCCAGAGCAGCCTTGCTGAGCCTGGGAGCCTAGAAAGGAGACCAGCACTAAAGGAAATCCAGCACTAAATAGCAAAAAATACGTGTTGAAATGGCTGTGGGGCAGTGGGCATGAAGGAGGAGCTTCCAGCTCTTGTAGTGAGCAGAAAGCTTTGATCATAACCCAGTGTCAAATACCTGTTGGGAATACAGTGCTTACATTTGTAAATGGGGAAAACTTGTAAGTTGGGAAGCCTTAATTCCACTTCATATTTCAGAGGATATCAAGCGGTCCGTGATGTCACCAACTCAGTCTGCATGAGCTTTTCCCGACTGCTAAATTTGTCCCTGCCCTGAAGGAGTGTGTGGTGCTTCATGTGAGCCAGACCACGGGGCGCAGGGAGGGGCGGCGAGCACAGTCCTGCATTTAGTAAGAGCCCGGGCGTGTGGTCACCGTGTTGTGTGCTGGGCAGCCCAAGTGTCCCAGGGCTCGGGGGAGGCAGGGCTAGCTATTTAATTAGTGGGCTGAGATCATACTGAATGGTTTTCCCAGGAAATGCTTATTTTATGCCTGCACACATGCTAACTTACAAGAGAATTGGCAGGACAGTACAGAGCAGTAAGTTTTGAGATTTTTCTAGCCATTTGTATCAGAATTACAATTATGAACATATTTCCACATTGATGCCAAAAGTCTGTCATGAATTTGTTCACCCTGGTGACGTATTTACAACCATCAGAGCTAAGAAGACAGAGTCCCAAAATGCTACTGCACTGTGATCTTACATGTTGATGGAGCTGTTCAAATAATACTGGAGGATGGTCTTTTCATTTTATATTATTATTAGAAAATAATTCTATTCTATATTATTATTTTAAAATAATAATACTAAGTAAAAGCTGTTAGTTACTTTTCTTTTGCATTACTTTTGAGAAGCAGGTATATACTTGCACATGGCTTTTTTACCTGCAATTTGGCTACATTTTTACTGTTAATCAGCCATTGGTGGGAAGTCACAGAAATCCTACAATATTTGTGTATCATTTTTGAAAACATAACCTGGGATCAACTTCCTTCTCAACAACTTCAAGGATTGATTCAATATTTTTTTTCAATTACATTGGAAGGAAATGCTTAAAGTGGCGCAACTGCAGACGTTGCGTTTTGGGGATGCCGGAGCGTTTGATTCCCTCGGTGACAGGAACGTAGGGAGCAGCGGAAGGCGAGGGCGGCCCTGACGGCAGCTCAGCTCCGTGGGGTTTCATCATCTCCCAAGTTTGCGTTGCTGCAGCAGTTTCTGTCCCGAAAAAACCTGCGACTCGAGGGGAGCCGGGAGCGAGCAGCATTCACTGAGTTTCTGTGAGCCCACGGTGCGGCACCACGGGCACCTTTGATGCCCCCCTCGGTGCCTGCGTGGCGTGTTTGCTTCAGCAGGAGCTGCCTCCCTTCCTTCCTTCCTTTTCTCCCTCTCCCTCCCCAGCCCTTCGCGAGGCGCAGGGTGCTCGTCGTGCCAGCCGGGGCACCCGCCGCGCGCCCGGGCTGCCAGAGAGCAACATCAAACGCAGCCCTCGTTTCATCTCAAATCAAGCCCTTGGATCTGTGGAGGGATTTTGCATAAATGCAAACTGGGGGTTGCGATTTATCGCTATTGCCTTTTTCATCTCTGTGCTATTTTGAAATAATCAAGCGCCTTTGAAGTTCGGGGAGGTGCTGTGCCCCCCTCGCACAGCTGGGAGAGCAGAGTGCACAGCGGCCTCCTCGCACCCCTGCTGCACAGCCGAGGCAGAAACTACGCCTGTGCTTCCCATACCTTTGTATTTTAAGTCCTAAAAAGCATAATTTCCATTTTTTAGAAAAGAGCAAGTATATTCATGTGTGTCTAGAGCAGAACTTACAGCATTGGTATGAGGTTGGCAACCGTGGTGGTGTGGAGACGGGTTGCGCCAGTGGGGCCTGGCACAACCTTGTGCTCCCAGCGCGCTGCGGTGCCCGGATTTCCGCTCCCCTTTGCTGTTTTCCTCTAGATTTGCTTCCACTTGAACACGCTTTTTTCTTTTCTTTTGTAATTCTGCACATTTCGGCAGGGTCACCCTGAGGCCTTTGCATGCCCCTAGCCAGCCGGCATCTCCTGGCATGCAGCGAGATCCCTTTTGGAGCAGGAACTGCTTCATGCCCTGACACCATCCTGCAGGAACAGACACGTGAGGGCGCGGAATAGTGGGAAAATGGGACCTGTCCTTGGCAAGTTGGAGTTTTTCCTTTTAAATAAGGATACAAGTGTTGGGAGCAAATCTAAGTCTTTGGTGCATTCGTACTGTTTGAGGTGGCATTAACCAGCCATGCAGGAGCCCTAGGAACTGTACACGGTGCAAAGGCAGGTCTAACTCACAGCTTTGTAGCACTGGTCTTCAGGTGTAAAATTGCAGGAACATTTAGGTAGAAGAATGTGTCTGCACAGAGATGTTTTCAATGTATGAAATGTGTTGTTGAATTCAAAGCAGGAGAAGGAGCAGGAGCAGCCTTAACTAAGGAGCCAAAATATTTGCTAAATTTAAGAGAAGGATGACAATATGCTGCCTCAATATATTAATATGTATTAGGCTAATTTAGGCCATTAGCCATGAAGTACTAGGACACAGAAATGTAATGCAAGGTTTTTATCATAAACCCATTCTCACTGTATCTCTTTATAGTGCTCCTGTGTTTTCACTTGAGTCAGTTGTTTAAATTACGCTGCGATTCAGTTTCTATTGCATGTTTATGATTTTGGATGAGTCTGATGTACAATTCCATCCATTAAAGCAGGTTATTTTTCATTGCCTATTGATAAAGCTGAAGAAGGAGGAAATGGTCTGGAAGGGCCCTCCAGTTGCGGCTCCATGAGAGGGGCCCTGATTGCGGCGTGGGGCCGGGCCGAGCCGAGGGCAGCGTGGCAGGCGCAGCCAGCGTGGCCTCTGCCGCCACGAAACACAAACATCCGCCGCTCCCTCTGGCCGGAAAACTGGCGGAGCAGCAGGGAGCGCGGGGCTGGAGCAGAGAGCCCCGACCTCCGCTCCTGCCGCCCCGGCGTCCTTCCTCTTCACGGAATCGCTGCCGAGGTCACGCACCTGCATGAAAATACACATTTTTGTGCCTTGTTGGCACTTTCGGGCGCTATTTTTGGAGCAGCAATATTCCCGGGAACGATATGCGTATGAAACGCTTAGCTCTGGAGCCGGTCGGATTTAAGGCAGTTACCCAGGGCTTTGGGAAGTGCTCACTTTTTGTGCTGCAGCACTTGCATTTTTCTTGGTCTGATGTTTTTGCAGATGCAGGAAGAGGGCCATCGTGTGAAAACTGGTGTTGCCAGTTGATCGAATAGGAGGATGACTTGCTGGTCCAACATCAATGCAAAGGGATAATGCGAACAGTTTTTCAACCTCTTATTAAAAAATATTTTTATGAGTATTTTATTTTGATACATATGATGTTCCCAGCATCTGGTTGTGTGGCCGGACTATCTTGCAGCAGATTAACATCAAGCACGGTTCAGGCATGTTCAAGTGCAGTTTGCTTGTAGAAGCAAGATATTCCTTTTTATCTCTTTATTAACCAAGTGCTTATCTACTTGTAGGCGACTTCAGAAAGATTATCTAAATATGATGGTGCTTTTGCATTGCTAATAGTTCTGCATATATCTCGGTTGTAAGGAATATTCACTAGTATTAAAATTACTCTGAAAACTTCTGATGTCACAGGAGAAAAAAGGCAGGTAGAGCAGTAGAGATTGGGTTTTACCAGCTCAGGGGTTATTTCTTTACAAAAGTGACAAGCTGCTAATTCATGACTTCGTATCGGGTTATCAAAGGGAGAGCTGTGAGAGGTTGCATAACCCAGGTCTCTGCCAAGGCAAGGATCACACATTCGGTATTTTTATTACGTTTCATGTGTCAGTGCGGCCTTCGCTTTTCAAAGCAAACTACAAAAAGGCAAATCTAAGACAGACGGCCCGGATCCAGCCTGGGGCTTGCTACCAGAGGTACCCCGGGAAGCAGGGAGGATTCCCCTTCCCTGGCCGTGGTTGGAGGGCAGCAAGCTCGGATCCCGCTGTCCCCAAGGCACCTTTTCCTTTGAGAATGAAGCTTTCATAGCCCAAACCTTGCAACATTTTTAGGCATTTTCTGCAGCAGCAGAGGAGATTGGAGATGCAGCACTGCCAGGTCGTGAGGTTACTGCAGGTTTCAGGAAACTTTGGTGCTTTCTTAAAGCCTGGATTTGGTTCTGCTGTGAAAAATGAGTAAAAAAATCTAGTCCTCCCATAGGTGGAGAAAGGCATGAGAAAATGTGTGGTTAAGGACACACCACAAAACACATATCTATGATTTCATATAAGAATATAAAATCAAGAAAATATGATCATGCTAGATGTGAAATGGTAAAATCTTGGTGATGGTTTAGATTTTCCTTCAAATAATGGAATGATTGGAAATAAATTCAGACTCTCTGCTTCATCTCGGCCTTGCAGGCTGGAACAGAAACCAAGGATTTGCTCTGAAGTTTAGAGAGAAAACATCCGTTTTCAGTTACAAAAGAAAATTGCCTTAGGGTTACTGGTTGGCAGGGCTATTTTGTTAAGGAATGTCTCCTCGTCTCCCACAAAAGCACTGTTCCCATTAACTGCTTTTTATCTTGCAAGCGCAGAGCACTCTAGTCTTTCTCTCTAGCCCTCAATAGGTGTTTCCTGGCTAATTTCAGGGTCTGCATTTGGATACCTGCAAAAATTGTGTGTGAAATAACATTTTTGGCCTTAATTTTGGTTTAAGTATTGAAGGTGGTTGCTTTGATGAGTAGCAGATATTTATGTTCTATACTATTTCATACTATTACAAAAATGTCAACATGATATTTACTTCTCTAAATAATTTGTCTAGTACTGATGGATGCAGTCTCATGTAGACTCATGCAGAATTAAGATAATAATCATTTTAGAGCATGACCCTATGAAAGCTTAGGTGAACTGTAAATATTTAGGAAAGGTGATACTATAGAAATGCTCTTCCTACTGCTTTTGTTATTCTCAGTGTCTGGAGTTTTACAGAAGGCTGGAAATAGCTCCTGCTAATTTGTTGTAGAGGTCTCTAGAGTATAACTTTAGGTATTCCAATCTTGTAGCACTGACTTAACTAAAAATGTGGCTTAAAATCAGGATGTGGTTTAAATCAGGGTGCAACTGTGGTTCTTGTGTGCATGTACAAAAGGGTGACCTCGTCCCTGATACCCAACGGGCTTCTAACGTGCGTTTCTTCAGTACGCGCGTATATTTTTCTTCCATCTTTTCTTGCCTACACCAAATGAACTTGAGATTTGCTTAAACTAATGGGAGTCATTCCGGGTGCCTTGTTTCTGTTGGAGGCCTTCTTGCCGTTTGCCTGAGCGGGATGGAGACTGCAATCTCTTGTTGCAGGACCCTGAATCAGGAAATGAATCAGGAATGAAGCAATGGGCAGTCAGTTGAAATGCTGATTGCCATCCAGAACAGAGCTGAAAAAGGAACTGATTAAGTGTTTTGGTTCGGCTGGAATGTACAGCTCGAGTGCAGTAAGGAATGAGTAGGTCTTTTATCCTTTGGGGAAGATTCATGAGACACATGTGATATAACCCATGCGTAGACTGAACAGATGAATTTACTGCTGCTTGTATATTATTCAGTGGAATTTCATAAAAAACTACAAAGCTAGACTATAGATTTTAAATATACGATTGAAATACTTTTTTTTCTATTATTAAGTAACTGGGAATTAAATCATCCAGGCTATGTCTCTGTCACCTGGTCAGCAAATACAATTTAGAGTTAGAATTGAAATCTGTGAGTCCTTAGAAAAGGTTGGTAACAGTGTTTTTTCCAAAAGATTCAGACCTTACCCCGTGTTAAAATGAGTCCTGCTGGGCCCCTGTGAAGGATGTATGGTTTTAAAAGCAAGAAGAATTACTTATACTTGAAAAGTCACTTTTATAATTTCCAGAACATATTTGCAGTCATCTGCAGCTGAAGGCCATATTGGCCACACGCTTCATAGCCCATCTTGCGCTGTGTTTATAACTTCACTGTAAGGTTTCCCTCCTGCTTCTCATCTCATCCCCAATATCATCTCGATTCCTTAATAGAAAAGCAACTCCTGTAGCAGATTGGCCGTGAACATACTGAATCTATCACATCAAAGAAATAGTTGGAGGATGGGGTTAAGACTCGCTCCTTTTTAAAGCAAGCTGCACCGGCAGATCTCTGCGTCCCTGTGTAATTTCCCTGCCTTTGATCACAGTCCCTGCAGAATCAGATGTAGCTGGAGCGCTGTGAAGGTTAACAGAGAGTCTTCCTGCTGCTTCTCGGGACCAGCAGTACTGGAAACCTGGCGATGCAGCAGTAAACACAAATAGTGATATTTTTGTACCTATTCAGCAGTTAGACCTTTTAGTTTCTACAACATATTGATACCAATATTGTTCTGGGGGAACATCAATTATTTAAAAAAAAATCTTTTTGTAGAATAATAGTAGTATTTCTCAAAGATGTTTTTATACAAAAGTCACCTAAAGTAAAATACACACGTGTGTTATTTTCTAGACTTATTTACTACTGTTTATACGTGATAAGTGCAAGCTATCAGTATTTTAAAGAAGGGAGACTATATTAAAAAAAATCTCCCCAAAAAAGTTTGAATAGCAATATAGAGATCTGGTGGTAAAATTACTTTTAAAAATTGCTGGTAAAAGTTTGTTTTAGATCCAAATGCCTTTAATTATATGTCCCCCTCCATTTCCTACATACTGTTGTTAGAATACAAATGACTCCAAGTATTTTAGGTTGTTTCTGCGTGTGTGAACCACATTTCAAAGTGCACCGTTTCATGTTCAAACATTAAAGTACAAAGAACCAACATAGTCACTCGCGGAGTTTTAAGGCAATCTCCTTGTGTGCCTATGTCCTGATACAGCTTTTAATTATACAAGCAGCTCTTTCCCCATGGTTTCTTCCTTTTCCAGCGTGGCTACCCCACAGTCTGCTGCAGCTGCTGCACATTTCATTCTTATTTTCATTAGTAGGTGGCTGCAGGACTTATTTACTTGCATATCCGTAACCCAAAGGCAGAGCTTTATTTTCACATAGGCTTTTTTTTCAAGATCTCTCATCACAACAGGGATCTCTGGAGTGTCTGGGGTTTGGTTTGTGGTACGGAAGAGCCTTCAGGACAGTTTTCAACTTCTGTAATCAGGAAATCCTCTCCATTTCCCACTAGTCACTCGGTACTTTCCAATTTAAATAGCAGTATTAAAGGCCGCAATCTTAAAACCATAAAGTGAAGAGCACAGCAGTGCACATGGATTCTGCAGAGTTCCTCAGCCAGGCTGCAGGGTTTCCCCTCGCCGCTCGCCTGGGTGACCCAGCAGCCGTGGTGGCAGCGGGTGACTTGGGCTTTCCTGTCTGGGGCGGAGGGAGCACGAAGGGAAGAATCGTCTGCGCCTTTCCGAGTGTTTGCTGATGGAAAAGGAAGATACAAGGAGCTTGCATCCTCCTCTGGCTCCAAGGAAGGAATTCTCGAATGTTTACAGACTCTTGCCATTGGCCATTGTAACCTGTTTTTGTCCCCGTTTCCTTTGATTGCTCAAAATGTTCTTTGGTAATAGCGTAAGTGCTAATTTTTTAAAAATGGAAACAGGAAGCATACGAGAGTCTTTCATTTTAGCGAGTTAAATTACAGAGAAATAGAAGAAGCTTCTTGAGCTTAGACCTAGATCAAAATATTTTTGCATTAATTCATATTAAAAGCTTATGTTTATAGTGGAAAGGTTAATTTGAAGGAAAAATATTATTCCCCATGATGTCATCAGCCCTGTCGGCGTTTTTCACTCTGTGTCATTCGGGAGGACATCTGGGAAGGCGGCAGAAGAAAACCTCTGTGTGTGGCAATACGAACGCTTAATTTTAAAAAACTAGTTTGCCCAAATCATTGACTTTTGGTAAATATTGTGGCAGAGGTGCCTTAGAGCACCTCTCTCTGAGCAGGAAGAGCTCCGGCCTTCATGGCTGCCTCCAAATCTCCCCCGGCTGCCTCTGCGCTCCCTTGGGAAAATCAAAATCCTCTCCCTACCCTGGCCCTGCTGTGCTTGGGGTCTGGGGCAGCAAACGGGCTCCTTTTTGCTGGGGCGCTTGGCAAGCCCCTGGGGCCGGCGTCTGCTGCCGACTGCTTTCGGGAGGAGCTGAGCTTTAAAAGAAAAGGCTCCTGGTACCGTTTCCTGTGATTTTTCCCTGTGATGGAACTGGTGGACTTCATGCAGAGGTAGAAGTGTCATAATTATTACCAGAAAAGAGATCTGAGAGAGACATCCACTAGATGCCCTGGAAACATAATATTAGCTTTACTTTCCTTGCCCAACTGAGGGGGAGCATAGGTCAGCTCCCAGGGTATTTTCAGGCCTTTCAGTGTTCTTTTTTATTGTTTTTCGGGCTTTTTTATGTTTTGGCAGATTTTACTTCAGATCAGGGAGCCCAAGAAGGCTGTTTTAATCTCTCCTGAACAGAAGCTGAAGCCTCGTATCGAAGCAGCAGCGAGAGAAGGCAGTGCATAACCTCTGCCGGCAGCTCCCGTAACATAAACTTGCAGAAGCTCTGCTGATAGCTTGTGTATACAAGTTGGGCTAGAATTTGGCTCAGTAATCAACTTCTTAACCATTAGATTGCTCTAGTCCGCAGCTAATTCTGCTCAACGTGTCTTTGTACAGACCCAGCTGGTTTTGCTGCGTGTGGCACCTTGGTGCAGGGGAGCACCAAGCTGGCCCTGCTCCATGTCTGTGTTTGCAGCCATCCTAGAACATGGAAAATAAAAAGTCCCGCAGCTGTGGGGCAGGAGTGTTCATCCTGTCCTTGTAAATAAACTTTTGAAGCAGAACCCGCTGGTTGGGGATGGGGTTGCGAGCAGTGGCAGGTTAACTCGTTCTCGCTCTAGTTACGCACCTGGAGCCAGGGCTGGGAGGTGTCGCGGCAAGTACGTGGCCAAACGGAGCGGCCTCGTGGGAAGCAGGGCGGGCCGGCTCGGGCACGCCACGTGGTCACGAACGAGAACACAAGACGACGTGTGTATAGCCTGCTTTTACAGGACTGCTGAAGAAGTAGCTTACGTAGGTAGTGGTGCACAGCAACGTGCTTCTCGATGAGTTAGTTCACACGCGTTTTCATGTAATTCCTGGGAAGATGTGCGAGGGAGGTGTATATGTGTGCATAACCACGTACACTTGGGCAATATACAATATATTGGGTCTAAACTTTATATATCTCTGTGTATGTATGCTTGTATTTGTATCTGTATTATTATACTTAGCACTAGAGGAAGGGTTCATCTCAGCAAACACCGTCTCTACGAGGCCCTGTCTATTTTTAGCTGAAGGTTGGTTTTGCTACTGTTTTCCTTCTAGGTGTTTAAGTGCAAGTCAGCAGCTCATTTAAAAAGCTACAGATGAAATGCAGCCAAAGAACAAGTTAAACGAAAAAAAATTCTAGTGAGAAACTTTTTGTGGATTCAAGGGAGGATAATTTAGCAGGATTCTTGTTATGCTTTGGAAGGATTTAAAACTGGTGACCTTGCCCTTTTGCTGAATTTAAAAAGATTGATAATCTCACGAGTAGAACAAGTGTCATAAAAAGCGGATAGAGGGCAGGTAGACGTAATCGCAGAAAAAAATCTGTATTCGTTCTTAAATTTATAAATGGTGCTCAGCGACCTGACCCTGGTAGTTTATGGTGTGGGTCAACATTGTTTTAATGATGTTGAGATGAAAGAATGGTGCAAGATAAATCATCCAGCAGCAAACACTTAGGTTTTGTTCAGAAACAACTTCAGGCTGCTTAAAAAGGGGGAATGAAGGGTTTTTCTTCCATTCAAAAGAGAAGGTCCCAGTGACACCAGCGCGGCGGACAAGGCGTCGCGTTTCCTCTTTGGCTCTGTTGGAACTTAAAGTGAAGAGTGAGAGCTGGGCACTGGGTGATGGTCACTGTACGGAGGCTGTAAGTGGCTGTACCCTAGTTGCTTGATGAAACAAAATAGTTAAGATTATAGCCAAAAAGCCCAACCTCTCACGCCCTGAATTTTCCAGTGTGTACCAGACACTACCTTAGACTAAGACAAAAACCTACTTTTAGTGTGTTTCAAAGATACGTCAATAAAGTGTAAATAATTATTTTATTCTCAGAAACATCAAAGTTGCACGTCCGCTGCTCTCAGCTGCTGGGCCTCTAGCGCTTGCCTAGTAATTCACGTAGCCTTATACAAACTTCCGTTTGCTTTAGGATGCTGTGGTTTCCATATATGTATGTACATATGCAAAAATGTTTTGAATTTATAATTTAGATGAGCGCAGTAACTCGCATTTTTCCCAGTGGAAGCGGTGGATGTTATTCCTCAACACGATGCTCTGTGTCAGGAGCCTTGTCGTCCTGTAACTAACGTTATTTTATCAAACCCAGTCATGATGGTACTTCTGTCTATGAGCAGCCTCTTTGCATATGATGTTGCCGTGCTCATTGTGAACTCCCTATGATTTATGGGACGGATCTGATAGGAGCCGCATATTACTGATAGGTTACTTTGCACACATCCAGCTAGAACTCCCTCTGGTATATTGTTTTACATCTTTTTATTATTTCCTCTTGCCATTACAGATAGGTAAAAACGGAAGCTGTCATCTTTTAAATTTGCTTTCTCTTCCTATCTGATTCACTTAGACCTCTCCATTGGCAACTGGAGTAGATGAATCACGTTTAATTTCCTTTAAAAGCAATTGTTGATTTACCCCGCTTGTGTAGGCTTCAGATAAGTTTTATTTCAGTCTCACCTAAAAAATTTGCCCAGTGTTGAAGCCCTGTGTGCATTTTATATTTTGTGGTTTTAACATAGTTAGGCCTCATTACAGCCTTTAAAGGAGCACTTTTAGCAATATATAAAACAAGTTTAAACATAGTTCTCAAGCTTGGTTTTAAAGCCAATGTAAATGAAGTCTTGTAATGCCACATTCCAGGCATTCTGACATCAGAGGAATATCTACAGTAATAAATTTTCATATTAAAGCTGCTGGATTTTTATATGCCTGAAAGAAGCAAGACTGGGGCCTGATGTGGAGAAGTAATAGGCTAAGCATTCAAGGCGCTAACATTTCTTTTTCATGAAATGCTTCTCTGCTGTCTGGAAGATAGTTGTGACGTATAGTTTTTGATACAAGAAAATTCTTTTTTAAAAAAAGAAAACTTCAGGAAAAGTGAGCATCCCTCATTGTTCCATGTTATGTGGTCCCGATTCCTTTGAATTTACAATTAAAGAGTCTTTGTCTTCTTTTGTTCCAGATTCTTCTCATTCCTTTCATCGAGATGAGACTATAGTTATTGCCCTCGCATCTGTGTCCGTGCTCGCGGTGCTGATTGCTGCACTCTTCTTCGGATACCGCATGCTTGCAGGTAGTGTGCTGAGAATATTATTTTTTTTATTCTTTTTACTCTTTCTCAATGTTGTGCTTAGGTCTTCTTGCCCAGTACCCATTGTATGCACATATACAGCGTTCCCCATCTCCTCTCTGGGATATTTTCTCCAAGTGGGCATTTTGGGACCCATTTCTCTTCAACAAATCCTCTGTTCAACGCAGGCAGTTTAAGGGAAGCTGTACAGTTATTGCAGTGACATTGAATTACCTAAACAGCAGATAGCTCGTGGGTGCTGCCCTCAGTGCCTCCGCTGCTGCTTTTACTGACTCCGAGAGGGCTTTACAGTTTTCCTTTTGAGTGCTCCTGTCCTTCCCTAGAAAGAGGGTTCCTGGCCAGTTCCAAGTGAGCTCTATTGTTTTCATGTGTCGTATGGCAAACCCCCGAACCTGCTTCCCCCTGCCTTACAGGAGACCGCAAGCAGGGTTTGCACAGCATGAACATGATGGAGGCAGCGGCGTCGGAGCCCTCGCTGGATCTCGATAATCTGAAGTTACTGGAGGTAATAAACGTTCACTCGCTTTCTCAGTCCTCCGGCGATCGCAGTGCTTGCCACACAGAGTTACAGAAGTAAACATATCCATACGCTTCTGTAATGTTTTCTTCAAACCTATAGTTAAGAAAGCAAACCAAACAAAACCCAAAGCAAAGCAAAGATTTCCTTGGTTGCTTTGTCTGTGTCAGCAATACTGCTGGGGTCAGCTTGACCGTGTTCTGCAACACTCCGGGTGCTGGGGGAAGGGGACTGTGCTGTGTCTCAGTGTCACGTGCGAAGTCCTCAGTGTTTGGCATGGGTGGCTCTGCAAGCGCAGCGCCCTGCGACGGTCGCTCCCGATGCTTCTTCACCACAGGTAAGGGCGGAAGGTTTCTCTGGTGGTGCATTTCCAGGTGTCACCTGTCACCCGGTGGTACTATCCCTCCTCACAGCTACTAGAGGCCAAGCACAGAGCTTGGTGTGAGCGGTAGCCTCAGAAAGCTGCAGAATCTTGTGTCCTCAAGGGGCACGCAGAACTTGCATGAGATTTTTTAAAGCTTTTAGCCAAAAATCAATCAATCAATAGCAATGGGGTGATGTCTTTGTGAGTGGGATGCAGAGGGTGGCAGTTTTCTTCCTTTTGTCCCTCCAAAGTAATCCCTGGAGACACGGGCTGCAGTAGAGTCATCCCCCTGCACTGGGAGGCTGAGCAAATGGTGGCAGCAGGTGAGGCAGCCAGGAAGGCTTGACACCTTCTGGCGAAAGAAAGTAGTTGAAACGGAGGCTCTAGGGCTGCTAAGACACACACTGCAGAACCATGCGGATCCCCAGGTGCAATTATTGCTCCAAACTGCTGGAAAAGGCAGCGGCGCTGCTGGAGGAGAGCTCTCCTGCAGGGTCTGCACTGCCCTCTCTCAGACATGCAGCGCCCCGCTGTTGGCCCTCGCTCTGCGCTGCAGAACCAATTGCCTTCGTCTGTATTTGCCTTCTCGAGAGTCTGAGTGAAGAACATTTTGTCTTTACACCATGAGGTGACTGGCTGCCTCTTTGCAGTCCATTGCGAGGAGCGCCTGATGTGGAAAGACTGAGAAACAAAAAGTCTGGCTGTCAAATTATGTAGACATTTTTATCATCTTGAGAAGCATTAATTTATAATCCCTTTATCCTTTCCTTTCTAGTCCATTTGTAAGTATTTTAAAAAAGATGTTTGTCCAGGAAATGGCTGTAATTTCATGTCAAGGTTGTCGTGTCAGGGTTTGAATTGACTAAACTCTTAAATCCTGGTGAAGTGAGATTTTTTTCAACTTTCAAAGCTAGGACTGTGCCCTGCGTTCAGGGTCAGAGCAGGGATTGCATCCATCTCAGTTGCCATGGAGATGGGAAAGGTTTTTCTGTGACAGCTCCCTAACAGAGTGGGCTCTAGGCAGAAGGTTTCCAGGTAGCACAGAATTATTCCTGTCTGTAAAATATCTGGGTATCTCCTTTGGACTTTATTTTGTGCTGCAAATGCATGTATTACTGCTATTACTATCCTAGAACATACCTAGTATATAGTTTAATACCTGTGCTCTTGGGAATGAATTAAAACTGGTTATGGAAAAGCTAAAAAATGTTTGGTAGGCAAAAACTGAATAAAGGAATTGTCAACGCAAGACAAATCACGGGTTTTACTCATCATAAAGCTGCTTAATAGATTATTTATGATTTATTTATTGAATATTTAAACTGTAGATCAGTTTAGTGAGATCTAATTTGGCCTATCTTAGTATTTCCAGTTCCAAACTAGCTTTTCTGACAGTGTTTTACTGCTGGCTTTCAATACAAAATATTGACTATTTTGTACAATGTAATGCAGCATAGAAGTTGGCGTATATTTCTTGTGGAGTGAAAACTTTGATATTTGTCTTCATTTACTAATTAGTGAACTAATAATTTTTTTTTTTTTTGCAGTTGATTGGCCGGGGACGATACGGAGCAGTGTACAAAGGCTCTCTAGATGAGCGCCCTGTTGCTGTGAAAGTGTTTTCCTTTGCTAATCGCCAGAACTTCATCAATGAGAGGAACATTTACAGAATTCCCCTGATGGAGCATGACAACATTGCCCGCTTCATTGTGGGAGATGAAAGGTTCACTGCTGATGGACGTATGGAATATTTATTGGTGATGGAATATTACCCCAATGTAAGTGCCCCAAACAAAAAAGAGATAGGTTTAATTTCCTAAGAGTAGCTGAATAGAAAGGTTAGACTTCATTATTGTTTTTCATTAGTTCTTCTTGCAAAGTAGTTATCTTTGTCTGGTGTAATGTAAAAATAATCCATATAAATGACTGTTTTATTGAATCATAATGGATCTACTGTAATACACTTAAGGCTTCCTAGTGAGAGTTACTGAATGTAGGCACATGAGTGCTTGGCTGTAATACTCTGCTCTTAGTTATGGTGCACTTTTTCATTATTGAGGCCATGTCGTGTTCAAGGATGGCATTTGAAGAATTTTTTTGATTAAAATATTTAAGAAAGTTGAAACTTTTTAATATTAAAACATTATGCTTCTGTTATGGTAGACTCAGTGGCAATAAATGACAGGTTTTGATAGTGAAACTTAATAGATCCAATACTGTATTCATTTTTTTTTTATGCTATAAATTGCTTGTTTTTGTTGTTCTTTCTCCTGTTATCTTTCTTGGACTATTCTGTGACGTAACTTATTTATTCTACTACATCACGTACTGTTGATAAAGGAGAAGTCTTAGGCAGCCCTTCTTCCCTCAAATGCTCCTTGTGCTCCTTTTCAGAGCTCCGTAGCTAACTGAATATTTTACGTCCTCAGATTTGCTGACTTAGTTCAGAACTCTCCGCGTGCACACGCATCCATGCATTGAAGCAGAAATTGTTTAAAATGTACAGCATCCATGTGAACTGCTTATCATGAAGAATCATAAAATGTAAAGGATGTGTGAATGTATAAATATGCATTCATTTCATACTTTTATATTTCATATCTTTTTTATAGAAAATGACCATCTTTTCAGCTAAATATTTTTTACAACATTCTTTTGTTTCAACTAAGTTAGTTTATGTTGTATTAACTACAGTGTGTGAAAGGGCTGGCAGAAGCCTGATTTGTTATGGAGACAACTGGACAAAAACTTCTTTTGCAAGTAGCAAAAATAATCTCAAGATGCTTAAGATATATGTGTGTACTTAAAGTTAAATATATATACTTACACATATAGCTTGGCTGTATGTAAAAAAAAAATTGTATGTAAAAAAAAAATTAAGACAACATAACACTAGAAGATAATGTAAAAAGTATCTTAACTGAATCTTAAGTATGTTAACCTTTCTAAAGTGAAAATAAGCAGTGTCATTTTATAAGAGATGGACATCCAAGAGATTGCAGAAACTAGAAAGAGCCACAGAAAAGATCAGTGAAACACACAGCAAGTAGCAAAGTACAATACAGTAGCAAAGAACCTCAGCTCTAACTGCAGATGCAAAAATAAACCCCCTCACTCTAGCTTATCTTCAGCTAGTCAAGCAAAATCAAGTGAGTACCATAGCTGTTGTAACAAGTGAACTGGTTTTGCTGTTTTCTTGTGTGAACGGGATTTTCAGTTGAAATATAATTTGGCTGAAAAATGTTCCTTGTTTCTATAAACTGTATCTGCCAAAGATCCGTACAGATGAGGCTTACCACATCATATTACCAGGTTCTTTCTCGGTGAGGTGTTAAGAACAAGAAAATTAGCCCAGAATCAGTCCACGAGTGGTTTGGAAGTTACTGGAAAAGTGCACAGCAGGTGTAATTAATTCTCAGGATGAGCTTTAATTTGGTGAGCAGATGTTCTGGGATATGTTGAGCTAACAGCAAACAGAAGCAACCTGCTGCGGAAGCTGCGCTGAACGGGAATTGTGTGGTTCAAAGTGCAGCCACAGGATTTGTTTCAAGGAGGGACAACAGTGCAAGATGTCCTGCTGGAATATTGTTGTAGCCTTCCAAAAAGTGCTTCTCCCTGGAAATACCTTCTTGGAAATAGGTACTCACAAAACACAACAATTTTAGAAAGAAAACTGTTCTAGGTCTTCCCTCAGTGCAAGTAAGAAAAATCCAAGCTGTGCTACCATCCAAACGCCCTCAGGTCAGTGAAAGTAGCAATAACAAAAGGGAGGATGTGTGTATATTCCTCACCTGCGTGCTGTGCTGATGGTGCTCGATTGCACACCGGGTGAATAAGCAGTGGGGAGAAGTCACAGAGTAGCTACAAAATACCTGAGTCACCCATTTGTTCCCCTGCAGTCAAATGTTCCTGTCTTTTAAGAACAATTAAGAATAGGTTAAACACATAATAGAATATTACAATTGTCAAAACAAAACTGTCAATTTTATCAAAAGTCATTATCAGAAAGAACAAGTATCTGTGATTTAACATGTAATTCGTGACACTGACAAGAATAATCTCAGTTAAAAATATGTATCTATAAATCTTGACTGGGACTTTTCCTGAATTTTACTTATATTGAATTTCAATAAGAGCATAAAAATCACTGTCATCAGCCGGTTTTTAAGTACGTAGTGGTTAGCAAGCTCTGCAGCACAAAGAGCTTGGAAGGTGGTTTGAGATCCTTCTGCGTTTTCCACTTGCACCATGCCAGCATCCCTGTTGTCTTCGTTAGGATGGACCAAAATCTCTACCCACTAAACCAAGAAAATCTTTTACTGCACCCAAGTTTGTGGCACTTGGCTGGGGTTTAGGCTTACCACATGATGTTCATTTTGAGTTCTCCTTATTTCATCTTTCATTTGTTCCTGCGGTGGGAGTTCCCATGTATTGACTGCTCTTCAGCCCTGAGCAGGTTCTCGGGTGTGAGGGGGATCATCTCGGTATCCCAGATCAGCTGGAAAGCAAATGGAGTTTAAAATCAGGGCAGACAACAGGGGGCCTCAGGAGTCGGGAAGCTGCAATTGTGATTTCCTAGCGTGGCAGGAGCAGCTAGTAACTAGGAGCAGCTAATGCTTTACTGGATAGATTCTCAGTTTTCTTAATAAAAATATGCTACAGATATTAAACCTTGTTGTATTCTAAAGATTTCATATTTAAATAGTCAAAAAGCGGGGAGCCTGTTCTCCTAAATAAACATGGTGTTGCAGTATTTTTATGGAGAAGGCAGAACTTGTTATTCATTATACATAAGGTTTTGGTTTTTTTAAATTGAGTCTATTGTTGCTGGTGGCTACGTACATAAAAACTGCAGGGAATGTCGTAGTTTGCAGCATCTGGCTCTGGTTTGAGGTGGCAGTTTGAGTTTCTAGAACATTTCAGCATCATAACTGACATCTTTCCTTCTGCTTTTCTTGGAGATTGCACTCCAGCTTACTAAAACCTTATTTTCACATAAAACTTTTCTTCCAAGAATGGGAGAACATGACATTATTTTCCCTTTTTTCTTCAGAGCATGTGGACAGTCTTTTATTTTGAACTATATCAAGCTGTTTTGTTTTGTTCTTTGCTTTTATGACTAAATACATTAGAGCAGGGGAGGTGCCAGTGAGAAGTGTTCAGTTTTCTGCCAATGGGTCCAAGTCCACCGCTTAGGAACCTGGGCTGTTAAACTGCAGTTTCCTGGGTAACCTGCACTTACCTTTCTTCTTCTGTTATTCAGCTACAATTTCTTTGAAAGAATAAATAAAACCATCATTTTTGTGTTGTAACTAATCTCATTCCTCATGAAGGCAAGGTGTGTTATTTTTCAGTAAATAGCACATTTTTTGTTCTTCATATAAAGCCAGTGACAGTAGTAAAGACCAGTGAATCTTGTGCCTGAGCTCGTGATTGAAAACACCTGGGTAAATACGGACACGGTTGCAGGATTAGCCCTTTCTGTGGATGAAACTGAATTTCTTAAAGATTTTTGGTTGTTAAAGATTTTAATCCAGTGTTTATTCTTTCTAGGGCTCTTTATGCAAGTATTTGAGTCTCCACACGAGCGACTGGGTGAGCTCCTGTCGCTTGGCACACTCGGTCACGAGGGGCTTGGCGTACCTGCACACGGAGCTGCCTCGCGGAGGTAAGGCCGGAGGGACGCCGCGCTCTGCCACGGTCCCTGCTTCCTCTGCTTCTGTGCAGCGCTAGAAATGGTGAATTAAGATAGTGATTACTCAGATCCTCTTACACAGAGCAGGAGTTGCAACAACACTGATTTCCGTACCTCTGCTTTCAGCTTCACTCAGGAGCTGAGGAATTCTGATTGTATGGTAGATAGTCTGTGATCTCTGATGTAACAGGCTGCAGAATATGGCCTGGTACTGAAGCATTAGTGTTCTGGCAGCAAATGAAAGGAGTAATTAGTATAGTAGCATTAATTCTACATTAAGGTCTTAAAGTTTGAATTAAAATCCTAAATTATATATGTCAAATATGAAGCATTGTCTCTAGCACAGACTGAACACTGGAGATACTGCTAAAAGAGCATGGCTCATACTCCCTAATGTTGCACTCCTGTGTGCCATTGAAACGGCAGCTTTTATCTTAATTTTGTCATTCTGAAATGTGCAGCCAGGTGTGTCCATTAGCAGCCAGAAAACGCGTGCCCTTTCCATCCCAAAGGAAGATGGAGCCATAAACTGAGCTATAAATGCTAGGAAGGAACCCAGGGAGTAAATTCTTGAGAACAGTAAAACCAGTTTTATAGTCCTCGCTGGTTTACTTTAAAAAAACAAAACAGCTTTATCAAAAAAGCATATAAACTAGGACAACTGAGATTATTCTTTGGAGGTCAAACCCACTGCAAGGTTAAAGTGTTCAAACTCGGGCATAATATTGACTTCGTATCTTCTGAATATGTGCTGGGCGCTATCAGAATGTAAACAGCTGTGAAAAGCCTCATTTGACACAGGTTTGTGGATATGAAGGAGCACATGGGGCCTGGCTGGCCGGGCTCTGATAGCAGGTTCGTATTTGAGCGCATCTTTTTTCCTGTGATCTTTCCTGATACTTCAGCATGATAGTCCGTGCTGAAATATCTTTTGAACATGAAAGAGGCTTGTTGGTGAACACTAAACTAATATACTGTGTAGATCCAGTCAGTTTTCTATACATAACATACTGTGGTGCTCACAAAGAAGCAAAAATGTCAGCTTTCTAAAAAATAGGTTGATTTTCTGTTTACAGTAACTGTGCAGACACAGCAAGGTCTTATTTTGGCAAACAGTGCCACTGCTCAGATAACAAGTCCTTTCGCATGTCCAAACAGACCATTACAAACCCGCGATATCCCATCGCGACCTCAACAGCCGCAACGTCCTGGTGAAGAACGACGGGACCTGCGTGATTAGTGACTTTGGGCTGTCCATGAAGCTAACTGGAAACAGGCTGGTGCGCCCCGGGGAGGAAGACAACGCGGCCATTAGCGAGGTAAGCACAAAAATAAAGGAGCTGCTGTGTAAAGGGAGAAAAGTGAGGAAAATGAGTATGGAAGTAAGGTTGATACTTGCTCGTTGCTATGGTCGTAAAGTGGTTATTAAAGTGGTACAATTCCTGTTAGGGAGGATTGCTGCAGTGTGGGGAGAAGTGGCTGAAATCTTGAAAGGGTGACACAGGTTCTTATGTCAAAAAACTTGAAAACGAATCCAGCGTTATCAAAAGGTGACAGAACTGCCATTCTGGTAGGCTGAAGCGCTCTGTGTCAGGAATTAGTTGCAGTATTGGTTGCAGTGATGAGGATATAAATCCCTTGGATCTTGTATTGAAGATATTACTTAAGTCCAAATAACTCTTTGGAAAAAGAGTTCTTTTTATTTTCCTTTTTTTCCCCCCTAAATGCTGCCATATTGCATTCCACATTTTCTGACTATTTCTGTGGGTGTCATCTGTAATTTCCTGGACGTGAAATGGGTGCACACGGCGGGAATGAAAGCATTCAAAAAGACACGGAGCAACTGAGAAAGAACCAGAACAGAATCAAAGGAGGTGCTTGAAAATGTGACCTAGGAAAAAAGATTGAAAGAATTAGGGTTGTTTAGTCTAGTGAAGTAAAGACAGAGACAAGGCTTCAAATATGTAAACAGCTGCCACAAAGAGAAAGGAATAAACTGTTCGTATTTACTGTGGATGGGACAAGAGATAAAGGGATTACATTGCAGGAGGGAAAAATTAGGTTAGATATGAAGAAATCTTTCTGATCTGTAGAAGGTCAGCGAAGCTCTGCAATAGATAACTAAGGAAGGCTATAGAATTTGCAAGATTTTATGATTTTTAACAACAGATAGGAAAAACAGCCCTCAGGAGACCTGGACAGAAAGAAGTTACGGAGCTTGTGTTTTTATGATGCTGTGATTCAGAGAGGGCTGCTTTGATTTTTTTTTTGTTTGTATATGTCTAAATATAGGGTTCTCTACTTCAGTGAGACTGTTTTAAATGAGGTAAGGCCCAGAATGCTTGAGGGTATCTGTCCTCTTTTAGCATTAAATCTTTACATTTTATTCCAAGAATGTGTTGCCCAGTTCTGACAACTTCCCTTAGAGAGGAAGAATTCCAGGGGGGCTTCTTTCCTCTTGCTGAACGAGAGGATTCAAGGCTGCGGGTGCAGAGCGGTGCTGTGACCTGTCCTGCAAGGACTGGGCAAGAGAGCTCAAAGCTGTCAGATTCCCCGGTGGAAATGAGCATCTTCCAAGGCTGTTAATCACCTGTAACCTGGAAGGTGTAGGGGAGAGCCTGGCCAGCAGTCCAGGAATAAAGAGAACAAGTTCCTTGTTCAGCTATGTCCTCTCCTGTTATGGTACCTACTTGGCATATGCTAGAGTAACTTTCCAAAACCAACAAACAAACAAAAAATCTCTGCTATGTGGACAACATATATGTGAGAACACTGTGTAAGGGACAAAATTATTATTTTGTTTAGGTGCCAGCAATGTGCGACAGAGCACAGGAAGGGTTTTATTATGACTAGAAAACTGATAAAGAGGCTGGAAGCTAAGGACGTTGATTAGAAGAGAACTTCATTTTCTGCTAAACTGTAGAAAACATGAAACAAAGTTGGATAAAAATAAAAAACGTAATAAATTAAACACGGTGAAGGAGCTGCTTCCCGATTTGAAGCTTTGATTTATGTTTTTCCAGGTTGGTACGATCCGCTATATGGCCCCAGAAGTGCTCGAAGGAGCAGTGAACCTGCGGGACTGTGAATCTGCCTTGAAACAAGTAGATATGTACGCGCTGGGCCTTATCTACTGGGAGATATTTATGAGATGCACAGACCTCTTCCCAGGTAAATAAAAGAAGCAGGAAAAAAAAAAAAACAGAAAATAGTATTGGCAACCAAAGTTAATCCCTACCCAAGCTTTCTAAAGTGAATCCTTCATAGAAAAGAATTTTCACAAGTGTTTTTCACCATTAGGTCAGTGCCATCTAGTGTTCAAGAGCAGTGTTGTTAGCAGTGAATAACTGAACCTGTTTGGCTTCTCCTGAGCGGCTTGCAAGCCTCGTGGTAGTGCAGTCTGAGCACTGCAGTCACTGTCCGGAGTTCACGAACACTCTGAGTTGGGCTGATTGCAAAAACAGTCATTCGGCCCTCAAAACTGATACAGCTCCCAAGAGCCTCCTCTTGAATAAACGGATGGGAAAGCGTTATGATCTGTATGTAGCCTTTAGCCATCTGGACTTGCTTTATTTACGTTAGTGACATTGAAAATGCAGGGAAAACCATATCTGTAACATAAAACAAGAGGAATTAAAGCAGTAAAGATTGATACATGATTAAGTGCCATAACCACCCTTTTATTCCTGAGGTATAACCTGAAGAGTTCATAGTCTGACATGCTATATCCCTCTGTTGTCAAACAGCTGCATCCTGCATGCTGGGTCTTGTAAAGTCCTTGGGTCTCCTCCCAGATGAAGCATGTGTGTATTTTTGGTCTGCAGTGTTTCAGAAAATTAGGTGTCATCTTCAGCTTCCAAGATATTCTGGATGTGCCATTCAGCTAGCAAGGTTTTAGGACGCTGTCCTTCAGAGAGGCTCCCAACCACCACTTAATTCATTTGCACTTCATCCAGCTGTCTGTGAAGTCGGGCTTTGGAGGTGGAGAGCATCCTGGTAGCCAGCAACTTTGTTTGTGCCCTCAATCACCTGATAGCCCTTGTTCTGCTTTTCATTTTATTTACTTATTAATTTTTTTAAGCTGTGGGTTTTTTTCTTTCTTTTGCTACCAGGGGAATCTGTGCCAGAGTACCAGATGGCGTTCCAGACAGAAGTTGGAAACCATCCCACTTTTGAAGATATGCAAGTCTTGGTGTCTAGGGAGAAGCAAAGACCAAAATTCCCAGAAGCGTGGAAAGAAAACAGCCTGGTGAGATAGAATATTTACAAAAAAACACTGGCTTAGCCAGTTTATAAGGTGCTCTCCTTTCCTAAAAGCAAATCTTGAGTACATTTTTTGTGTAATTTTTGTTAGTATTTAAGGACTGTGAGCTGTTTCTGTCTGAACTTCTTAAGTATTGCACTCAGTTTTAAAAAGCCAATGAGATGTGTTTCTTTTAAGGAGAAATTCTATCATTGCTGTGAGATTTTGAAGTGTGATAGGCTGATGTTTACTTGTTATTTCAATTTGCACGTAGTGTCTGTTGCACTGTGCATAAAGTGCCCACATATCCTTTCTGAAGCCAATGAAAAACATAAATGTATTTTCAGTCTTTTGTTGTTTTATAGACTAAAAACACCCTAAATTAGTTCTGAAAAATGTAATTGTGTTCCTCCAAAAATGAAATTTCATCAACATCGTAATGAACTTCCCTGAAGATGTATATTCCTCAGGACTTGCAGAGCCTACAATTTCTAGCAAGAGTTTTATTCTAACTGCATTAGACATGTTGTGTGGCCTCATTTGATCCGCAGTTTCTGTTTCCAAAGCTGTAAGCAGCTCCTGTTTGTTTTGCATTAGTGCAGCCAGGGCTTAGAGCCTGGCCGCTGCTGCAGGCCGACAGGTTCCTGCAAGTCGGCCGAGCTCCGGCGCCTGCAGCAGGCGAGAGGGGAGCGAGGCCCCGGCTCGGAGGGCTGCTCGTCCTTCCCTGCAAGCAAAGGGAAACGCAAACAGTAGCAGGATTCATCCGAGGTGTGCTAAATCATCTGGGCTCAAATAGCCTGATCACAAGTTTAAAAGATGCTTTTAGTTATTCCTTTTCTGAAATTACGCCCTTCAACCTTCAGAGGCTTCGCTAGTCAATAAGTTTGTAGCTGCTGTGCAGATAATGGGGAGCCTGAGGCCTCATCTGTGCTGCTACTTGTAAATATGTATGAAGCCGTTTTCAGAGAGGAGCGTAGCCTGCAGTGTTGGTGCTGTTATAGAACATGTTTTAACCAAGTTGAAAGCTTCACAGAGAGATTATTTTATTGCAGTTTTGGCCAGCCAATCCTAAAAAAGTCCACACCCAAACTATACAGGAAATCAAGCAGCGACTGCTCTAGCTATGGCCATGCTGGCAACCCAGGCTTGGAAGAACCAAACTCGACAGCTGTTCTTGAAGGCAGTTAGAACTAAAGCAGTTCAAGAAGGTTTAGTTTTGCTGACTCGCATTTAAAATGTTCATTATGCTCCAGCACGTTGGTAGCCTCCAGTATTACTAGACACTGAGCTAGAGCGATCCCCCTATTTAAGCTGCGTAACAATTTGTGTGTTTTCTGTAGTGTTTTGGCAAAAACCCAAAATAATATTTTAAAAAGAATGTTGTGCTCTGGGGATGGATCTGCACCAGTGCCCGGAGAGAGGCGGGGAGAAGGAAGCAGACGTGTCTTGTGCGCTTGGGCTGCGCTCGAGTAGAAGCGTTTGGTGCTCCCATAGCCCCAGCTCTCTCTTCCCCAGGTCTCTGACCATACAGCCAGGAGCACGTGGAGGTTTTGAGCTCTAATCCTGAGCACCAGTCACCCGCTGTGTGATCGCGGGAAGGGGGCTCTCGCTGCATGTGTAAGACGAGGGCAGCAATAGTGTCCCCCGTAGCGCAGACAAGTTCCTGGGGTTTGAGAGGCGCTCGGGTGCGACTGCAGCGCGCGGGAGAAGGGGCCAAGGACACGAGCACGGCTGCGTGCGGGCAGGGCGGGCCGCGCTCGCCAAGCGGAGCATCGAGGGTACCAAAGACCTCTTGAGAGCATCTTCGACCCTCTGTACGTGGCCCTTGCAGGGCAGGGGGAATGGCCACACACACATCCACGAAGGTGTTTTCCTAAACAATGACCTTCCCACCTTGTGTGTGTGACACGATGGTGTTAATCCTGCATATTGCTATTATGAGGATAAACTGGCTGTGAATTAAATTATGTTGTGTATCTTACATTTGTCTTTCTCAGCAGCTTGTGACTATTTCCCTGTGTACAGAATGCTGTTACGCAACAGTAAATTAGAAGCCCAATGCAAAGGGGCAGTAATGCAAGGCAAGGGATTTTGTTTTGTTTCCCCGGCAGGCTGTGCGGTCACTTAAAGAGACCATCGAAGACTGTTGGGATCAAGACGCTGAAGCTCGGCTGACAGCGCAGTGTGCGGAGGAGAGGATGGCAGAGCTCATGATGATTTGGGAGAGAAATAAATCCGTTAGCCCAACGGTCAATCCGATGTCAACGGCCATGCAGAACGAGCGGTGAGGACGAAAATACCTGTTTTCAGTCAGCAGGGCGTCGTGTGCGTGGCTGCCTCCAGGAAGGAAGCTGCTGGCGTGGTGTTGCTGCCTCTCTGCAGCGGGCATGTGTTCCGTGAGCTGGTCTGCCTGTGGGTATTGGGGGACACGATGCTGATGGCTTCATTTTACTTGAATCCCCGTTAGGAGGAGTTCTGAGGTCTGGACATCCCCAGAATTCACCCTTTAGGTAACCTGGACTTTTCCCAGAGGGGGCTTTCTGACTGAACAAACAGGCTTACACAGCCAGGAGGTGATCTGGAACAGTCTTTAAGGTCTCTTGCTATATGATGTGCAAAATTTCTATTTAAAACTTAGTAAAAGCTGTACATGTTCAGGAGATACAAGTTCAGGAAATCACCAAGTCTCAGACCTACAGTTAAAGAACCACAAGGCCAACGTTTCATTCCGACCCCAGCAGTAGAGGTGCTGCACGTTCCCCTCTCTATCTATAAATTATTTAGAGAGAATGAGTATTAGTTGAACTGGCATTAATACTTAGTATATACTAGAGATTTGGATGTGAGAGAAGAGGAATATTGCTATACAAGGCAATGGGTCTTGTTATTAAAGATTTCTGTTCAAAACATGGAACACTTAAGTTGTTCAAATAATAGATTTGTTAAGGGTTTGGAACCTTGTGACGTGTCCCAGGATCACTTTCTCCATCCAGACGGTAAAGTTCTTAAGTTTCGAGTTCTCCTGCAGTTTCCCTTCTCTGCAGTGCTAGATTGTGGTGCCTTAGCAGTGAACTGCCAACACAGTGTTTTGGGCAAATAGAAGAAAATTAATAAGCTCTGGCTTAGGTGTATAAATAACATTCATGATAAAAATTCTGTCTTACTAAAACAATTTTCTGCTGCCCAGGATTTTTCCAGAAAGTTACAGCAGGATCTCAGTTTGAACTATATCTGTCCGTAGATTATGCATGAAAAGAAACAGAAAGACATTCAGCTTTCTTAATTGAGAGGCTTTGTAATGTAAGGTGATTTTTACATCTATGGTCTTAATATACGTTATTTTTTCTTAAAGGAATCTCTCGCATCACAGGCGAGTATCAAAGATAAGGCCATACCCAGATTACTCCTCTTCCTCCTACATCGAGGACTCAATGCACCACGCTGACAGCATAGTGAAGAACATCTCCTCTGAGCACTCCATGTCCACGACGCCGCTCACTTCGGGGGAGAAGAACAGGAACTCCATCAACTACGAGCGGCAGCAGGCCCAGGCTCGCATCCCCAGCCCCGAGACGAGCGTCACCAGCTTGTCCACCAACACGACCGCCACCAACACGACCGGCCTCACCCCCAGCACGGGCATGACCACCATCTCGGAGATGCCTTACTCGGATGAAACAAACCTGCATCCTGCGAACGTCATGCAGACCGCCGGGCCCACCCCTGTGTGTCTGCAGCTGACGGAGGAGGACCTGGAGACCAACAAACTGGATCCGAAGGAAGTGGATAAGAACCTGAAGGAGAGCTCTGACGAGAACCTCATGGAGCATTCCCTGAAGCAGTTCAGTGGGCCGGATCCGCTCAGCAGCACGAGTTCCAGCCTGCTGTATCCGCTCATAAAACTTGCTGTGGAGGTGACAGGGCAACAGGACTTCACACAAACTGGCAATGGTCAAGCGTGTTTGATTCCTGATGTCCCATCTGCTCAGGTCTACCCTCTCCCCAAGCAGCAAAACCTTCCGAAGAGGCCTACGACCCTTCCGTTAAACGCCAAAAATTCCACAAAGGAGCCTCGGTTGAAATTCGGTGGCAAGCACAAATCCAACTTGAAGCAGGTGGAGACGGGAGTTGCCAAGATGAACACCATCAACGCGGCCGAGCCGCACGTGGTGACAGTTACCATGAACGGGGTGGCCGGGAGAAGCCACGGCATCAACTCGCACGCCGGCACGACCCCGTACGCGAATGGGACAGTGCCCTCGGGCCAGACGAGCAGCTCCGTAGCGCAGAGGGCCCAGGAGATGCTTCAGAACCAGTTCAGCGGAGAGGATAGTCGGCTCAATATTAATTCGAGCCCTGACGAGCACGAGCCCCTGCTGAGGCGGGAGCAGCAGGTTGGGCACGATGAAGGCGTTCTGGACCGCTTGGTGGACAGGAGGGAGCGCCCGCTGGATACCGGCCGCACGAATGCCAATAACAACAACAGTAACCCGTGCCCAGGGCAAGACACGGCCGCGCTCGGCGTCCAGAGCATAGCAAGAAATCCCGGGCAGAGCCAGGCTAGAAGAGCACAGAGGCCGAACTCGCTGGATCTATCAGCCGCAAATAGTTTGGATAGCAGTAGTATGCAGTGTAAGTGCCAGCAGGGCTTCAACAGCTGCTCTAACCCTTTTTTACTCAAAAACTAACTGCTTTTATCTACCTCTGCATCCCCTTCCCCTCCTCAAAGCATGCCTACTAAATCCCGTGTAAGTTTAATTGCCATCAACAAATGGCGTTGATGTTCAGTCTTGTCAGTGAAAGGTTGTCTTCTGTCTCGGTCACCTTCAGAACGTGAGGCTGCTCTTCCTTCCCCGTGCCCAGGACAGTCTGCCCCTTGTGACCCAGCTCCTCTGGCCCTAGACACGGAGCCACTTCTGCACTCACTGCTCCCTGCAAGGCACCGACCTGGGCAGCTGCCAAACATCCTGAAATACCCTCCTCCTTCTTCTTTCAGGGGCATATTTTTCCCTACTTTTCCTCATTTTCTTAAGAGTAGTCATCTGTAAGATGCATTGATTAAAATAATTTATTAAAATAACTACTTAGACATTTCATTATTTAACGTGACTGACTGTACTGTATTATTGCAGCGGAGACAGACATTTGGGCGTTCTGCACTTTGCTATCTGGGCTCCAGGAATTGCAGCACTCATCAGTTTCCCATGTGCATATTAAAAATTAATCCAAGTAGTTAGAGAAGGAATCAGTCTTAACAGTCACCACCAGAATAGCTGCCTTAGTGCTCTGCAGGGGAAGGTTTGAGAGGTTTTAGTGGCTCTCCTGCCCGCGGTAGGCAGGAGCTGACGTCCTCGGACACGTCTCGTCCCTGGGCGCGTTGGAGCCGCTCCGGACGCTTCCTTGGTGTGTGTGTTTCGGAGGCGGCGTTTCCGCAGGGCACTCGGGTCTTTGAAAGATCCTTGCAAACCTTTGGCCAGGTTTAGATAAGAGGCTGTAATTACCTGTGGAATTGCCCGGCGTGCCAGGCATTACGTGTATGGAAATGAAGGCTTTAGAAACAAACCAGAACGGATCTTGCAGGAAATGTAGTTGAATATTCAGCAGGGGAATGTTCGAGCTTTTCAGGTTTTCCTTTTAAACCTTAATTCATTTGCTAACATGGCGATGTCAGTTGAAATTTTAGTGAATGGGGAGAAAAGTATTATTTTAGTAACTTTAATTAAAGAGTAAATTAAGGAAAAATGTTTTTGAAGGTTAAATAAGTGAAAGGGTCGGACTAAAAAAAATCAGAGAATGGACCATTTTGCCCCCAGGTTAAGGCCCAAGCCTTGCCTGAGGCTTTGTATGTATAAGAATTGCTTTGCCAGGTGAAGTGGGATTATTTAGAGGATCTATAATTTAATTATGCTCTTAAAAATGTGCCTTTCCCATCCTGTAGTAGCCCCATTTTTCTGTACCTCCCATTACAGGTAATGTAAGATACTGTGATTGCAACAGCTACTCAAAGGCAAATGCTGTTTCTGCTGTTTGGTGCCAATGCACACTCAAGGCAACACAAATCACTTTGCTGAGGTAATTTTTGACAGAGAACAGAGTCTGATCCTTTGTTTTAATGGTAGCTCCTGTAGGTAGTTAGTTCGTTTACCTGTCATGCCTCTGACACACAGTTGCTTATTCTGAAAAGCCGTTGTTCGTGTATTCCACGAGTAACAACGCTGCTGCATCTCCAGCACATCTCACAATGCTATTTTCTGTTTTGTTTTCTTTTCAGTAGGTGACTCCTCGCAGGATGGCAAATCGGGCTCAGGAGAGAAGATCAAGAAACGCGTGAAAACCCCGTACTCCCTCAAGCGGTGGCGCCCCTCGACGTGGGTCATCTCCACGGAGCCGCTGCCCTGCGAGGTCAACAACAACGGCGGCGAGCGGGGCGCCCACGGCAAGTCCAGCACCGCCGTCTACCTCGCCGAAGGAGGCGCCGCCACCACCATGGTATCCAAGGACACAGGGGTGAACTGCCTGTGACGGGCTCTCGAAGCCCCCAAAATGACCTTTTTTGCATTATTTGAAACAAACGTGCAGAAGACATTTTAAAAAACTGCTTTCTCCTCCTGTCAGCAACCCCCTACCAAGGACTCGCTTTAAATAGATTTCAGCTATGCAGAAAATTTTTAGCTTATGCTTCCATATTTTTTTATTTTGTTTTATTTTTGAATGTTTTTGCACTTTTATTTAGTATCGCTAAAGTTAAGTCTGTCTGTTTTGACCACAGAATATATATATGTGTATCAAAAATGTGGTCTCAAAATATTTTTTTAAAAAAAAAGTAACAAAAAAAGTATTGCTGATAATCAGTTTGGACCAGTTTCTTAAGGTCACTAAGATCATAAGCAGACTATAAGACAGGTTTGACTGCAGTGGTGTCTTGTAACCATGTTTTGATTTCTGTGCACAAGCTAGTCTGTATATTTCTATGTTAAAACGTATTCTCTTTTGAACCTTTATTTTCCTTGTGTCACGTTGAAATGTGCAATAGTCTATAGTTCACAGTATGCTTTATTGAGAAGTGTGTTTCTAAAACTGCCACGTTTCCCTTTCTGTGAGTGTTTGTTAATTTTTCCCTGACAGTTGAGCGGTCAGCCAGTCCTGACGGTGAACTTTGCACAGCGGAGCCAGCTCGAAGCAGCTGCCTGTCCCACATTGTGCTCGGAGGTGACAATGCACGGAGTTTCCCAACGGGAAAGGCCTTTTAAAAAGGAACAACCGAAAAGGAAAAGAGCTCAGTACCTTTCCTTTAATCCTTCCAAATCTAAATGTGTTTCCTGGTAGACGCTAGCCTGTGAAGTTTTGAATAACAAAACGTTGAACAAATGTAAGGAAACCATGTCAGCCATTTTCTCCATTTTATTTTGCGTGCCGTTTCAGCCTATGTATTTATGTAAATCCTTATTTAGATCACTAAAAATGTACATTGAAAATACATTTTTATCGGATATGTTAATGACTGTCGTACGGAAAAGCTCTAGTGAAGATAGGTTGCTAAGATATTTTGTTTACATAGAGGACAAAAAATCATGAATCTCGATTGGCACAACCCGTTTTGTGATGAGTCACAAATCCTGCGGGATTTACCTCCTCCCAGAAGCCGAGGTAAAATCAGCCCAATTATGCAAGTAGGTGCATCCTAAATGGCTGTTGTTGCAGAGTTAAAACTCTTCTTCCCGTCAGAGCCTCTCATTCACCTTGTTAAAGTGTAATGCATGCTTTTAAAATTCACGGTTGTGCGTCTTGGGGTGAGAGCTGTTTGCTTTTTCTGGTTAGAACTTCCTTTCTGTTTGTGTAAACACTCCACACAGTGACTTTAGGTGTCAGTGATCATGACTGTAGTATCTATTGAGAAAAATTGTTTTTGCATCTTCTCAAGTAAACTCTATTATCATAACATTATTGCAACAATCATTTTTGCTGCCTACTGAAACAGAATTAATATCTTTACTGGCCAAACCCTCCTTCTGTCTAAAACATTTAGCTTGAGAAATGATCTTTCTGACTAAAAAAACCTTCCCTAAAAGCTGCTGGCCAGCGGTGGCCTCCCAGTGTGTCCCCTGGCAGCTCCCTGCACCAGCTGGAAGCTTCGAGCTCATGGGTGTCTTGCTGCCTTGTTTCTTCCCATGAGGCAAACTTGGCCAGCTCTGTTCTTCACATCTGATGATGCACCCGGCATATATAATAAATGCCTTCCTACATCTGATTCTTACTGTTTCCCAAACTCCTTTGTTCATGCCTGATATCTGTGATTTCCCACCTTGAGGTTCCTTAAATAACTCTCAGATTCTCCTAGATATCTCCGAGAGTTATAGCTCTATGTGCAGTCTCTGGTTCCGCGTAGCTGTGGAAATACAAGCCAGGGTAGAGCTGGAGCTGCCTGTGGTCTCATCTCTGTTGTACTTCAGGTAATACCTTTCTTCTGCTCTGAGACATAACTCTGCTGTCCTGATGTGTAAATACAGCTACATCTCCCCTATTCAGGAAGCCGGCCTAGCTCCGGTTTTATTTTTAATTCCCTCTCCGTCTTCCCACCTGCTGCCATCCCGCGTCCCAGGTGCTGGGAAGCTGCCGTTGGCCGAGCTGGCTCGCCAGATCCCAGCAGGAGGTTTTGGCGCTCTGTGTGCTGCTGGCTCTGCTGCTTCTCCCATTTGGACTTCTTTGGGGCTGGTTTGAATGTCTGGGGTGCAGTACCTTGTTTTGTGCTGATCGCTGGCTCGTGCATGGTAAAGATTCTTCACTTCTTTTCCACACACTTTTTGCTTTGCCTAACTTGTATCTCCTAAGAGCATTGCAGAACGGGGTCTGAAAAGTGTATTTAGGACACTACTATCTAATTTGAAACACTCTGGGGAAAGAAAAGTTATTTACTCCAACTTTTGCTTCTTTTCTGCTAAGACAGCTTTACACCAGTTTTATAGCCTTTTTTTTTCAGGCCAATTCTGTGTAAGAAATTGAACTTTTTATGCTCAATGCAATCAAAAGATTTTGCTAAAATGATGTATCAGATGGGAAGGTTCTTCTGCAGTTCTGCAGTTTTTCTTAAAGATTCTCAATACCAACACAATGATTTAATTTTCTTTATCTTTTCCTATCACTTGGTGAAAAGCCTTTGGGAAGAATCAGAGTAAAAGCAAAACAAAAGGCGATATAATCTACTTGGATAATCATAATTTGAAATTTGATAAGTATAATTTGACATGATAGCAAGGTGTACTTTATCCCCAAATACCTTATAGATAAGCTGGTTATTTTTAAAGGTCAGTCAGAATGAACTCTTAAGTAGGTACCAAAATATTCTGATTCTGTCACAGCCTGATGAGATCAGATTAGCAGGAGTTTTTAATGGTTAATTTAGTATTGTCCTTTTTTGCTCACAGCAAACAATCCAGTGCTTACAGAATATATTCTCTGCAAATTGAATGATATTGAATTGTATCTCACAAAAGTACTTGGGGAATCATCCTTAAACGAATGAAAGACTTGTAAGAGAATTCTACAAATCGGATATATATGTGGGGAGGGGGGGAATGTGGTTTATTTCTATGGGGGGGTTATTCTTATTTAAGGGGGAAAAAAAAAGGTTAGTTATGGAAGTTGGTAGTTTTCTGTCAATTTCTGATGTATATTTCAGAAAAGAGAAATAGTGTAAATAAGTGAACTGTGCCACTGTCAAATGGGCAACTGTAGAGTGCTTGCTATGGTAATTTATAATGTATAATTCAAGTAAAATGTTACAGCAAACATTTGTGATGTTTGTGTACATAAGCCAAAATCCAAAACCTTACTGAATTTAGAAAAATCCCGTGATAATTGAAACTAAAAGACTTGCTTAGGCTAAATATACTGCCTGGTTTTCTATTTGCTATCATAGAGATACTCATCAACGCTACAGTTTTTAGAATCTGAATTCTACCCCGTGTCTGCATAGTGAAATGTGTTTTCTTCTAAAATTGGTATCTACAGGCCAGATTATCTGGAATCCTTTCCCTGGATTTGCTTGCAATGGTCTGTAGCTTCACACATTAAACAGTAATAAAAAATGTCATTCTTGCAAGTCCCAAAGCACTTAAATGCACAGCTAAAGGTAAACTAATTCTTATTTTGAAAGAAAAACAACTGGTATTTTCATTCATACAATGCTCTCTGAAACAAGGGATATTTCAATTGAAAATCATGTTTTATCTCTTTTGCTGTCTTATTGCAGTGCATTTAAGGGTTCCTGGTGTCTATAACATTACCTGGTTTTCAAAGGCAACACAAATTTCATATTTTGTGAATCTGTTAGGGTCAAAAGCCAATGCAAGATGGGATGCTGGCAGGTGTCAGGAATAAATAAAAATTATAAACATTATTAGAAAATAAATATCCTCCTGCCTATCAGCTCTTTCCAGAATTTTTAATAAAGTTTTAATCCTAGCTGCCTGAGGAAGGAGTATAAGGGGGTTCTGTGTATGTGTGGAAGAGATTATTGTGCAAAATTTAGTACTAATGACTAGGTATTTAGAAAATACATGTTGTGTATGTTATACATGGCATAGTTTGAGTGCTAGGCTGATTTTTAGGATCATGATTTCTGCTCTAATGATACCCCTAAAGTACTTTTGAGAGTACTATTAAAAACAACAAAAAAGTCCATTAGTGTAATATTAGAGGGTTTATGACGAGATGATAATTTCTTCTTTGGGAAATGCTGGAAAGATCACAGCTCTTCTGCCCTTGAAATGTTGTTATGAAAAGCTCTAGTCTAATTAAAGAGAATCTTTAAATTCACTTATGTAATCATTACAGGAGAAATGTCTTGTGGTATGCTATAAATTTTTCTTGATAAAGTTCCCATTGCTGAAACGGAGAATGTTTTTAAGCACTAAAATAGTAAATGTCAAGCATAGCTGGCTCAGTGTCTATTAAATTAGAAAATTTGGAACACTTTTTCAATGAAGTTTGAGAAAGGCTTGATTAGACTAGGAGTGTTTGATTACAGACTGGATGGCTCAATACTTCAGATGGCTTTTTACAGTTTTGCTATCCGCTCTCCCCTTGTCCATTTTACCACATAAACATATGAAGTAACCTCCCTTTCTTCCATGTACTACTTACTCTGTGATGTTTGTTCCACGAAGAAGCTACATACGTGCTAATGGAGCCACATACGTGTTTTTAGGTAAACTCTAAAGCTGTTGTTAGCACGTTGTGATACAGCCCACGACACTTAGTCCAGCTGGGTGACACCTCGGAGAAGACTCATCACTGACTCTTGAGGTGAACTCAGTCTCGGGAGGAAAATGGGAACACAATCTGAACGTCATCTGAAACTTAGGGATTTTGGGTTGCTCCTTTATAAGCTAAGTCTGAAAAAAAAAAAAACAGAATTCCCAAGTATAATAATTTTCACAAGGCTTTTGTTATAGAGTAGCTATGGTCACATGTGGTTGCCATTTAATGTAAGCTTTTTTAGGCCATTAAATCCAATGGGAAGAAATTACTTTTTAGGCTTGTGCATTGGTATATGGAGCCTGAAGCTGTAGGAATAAGGGAAAGGGGCACCCGGTGAGTCAGCGCTCGCTGTTGACATCGCAGGGGGGTCTGTGGCTGAGCTCGGCCTCAGCAGCTGCTGCTCTACCGCTGTCCCGGGGTGGTACCAGAATTGTAGCCTGTTACCTGGGGCCTTGAGCTCGGCTTCTGCGCTGGGGCAGGACGGTTCAGCGGGGCGGGCGACGAGGGGAGCCCTCAAGAGGCCTTCTGCCTCACACCAAAGCCCCTCTGTGCTGGTCTGGGCTTAGTTCTGCGCTGAGTGCACGTCAGCTGAATGCAGAAGTACTTTCTATGGCGATTTCTATTTATTCCACTGTGGTTTAATCTACTACTCTGCAAAGTAGCCAGGAACCAGTTGGCATTACGTTAATTTATGATATTGCCAGATTAATCGCTAGGGGTGTAAAATTGCAAGTAACTCAGTTAACTGTAAGACATGGGTCGTGTTCCAACAGATTCAGTAAGTGTCACAGTAAAGACAAATTCCTTCAAAACCCTTGCAGGCTTCTGCAGCTGCGTCACATAACGTTTTCCAGGAGCACAGCATCTCGCATGGTAATTATTTTGAGGTAGTAATTGTTACTGTTATAGCTAACTAGTTTTAAAGCCTCCCAAAAGTCAACTTTTTTAGCCCATTCACTTACCTGTTTTTAAGGAGAAGCAAAAATGTGTGAGGTTATTTTCTAGAGCACTTGATTCACTTTTTTGTGCTTCGGGACTGTATCGTGACGCGTCACGCTTCAGTCTTGTTCCTTGAAAAGCAAGGAAAATGGTTAACGTTTCAGTCGGTTTTGAACAGTTGCACAAACAAAGAAACAGGCAAGGCCGAGTTACAGCTGACTTTCATTTGTCACTTCCCCGACCAGTTCTGATTTGTGGCTCTTCTCTCTCTTTCACAATGTTGAAATGTATTTAAAAAGGTTCGTATGTAATGTTTCTTGTCTGCTTTTTGTCTCTAGAGGAAAGCGTGCTCTATTCACATTTATATAAGCTGGAATCATATTTTACAATCACTGTTCATTATTTTCCCCCAGAATGCAGCACAAAAGGAAAATGAGCGAGGCAAAGACTGATTTCTAGGGTTTGGTCTTCTGTAAAAGCTGAAATACAGAGATGTGAAACTGCCATTTTCTTTATGAAAGACTGTAAAAAGAGCGATAATTTCTGAGCGAGCATTTCTGGGGAGGAGGGGGAGAAACCCTAGAATATGGAGTCTCATCAGAACCCTTTTGTTAACGGGTATTTTATTTTTCCTCACAAATAACTGAGGAAATATCATGTATGAATTTATAAATAATTTCTTTCAGTTATTTCTTTTATATAAGCTGCCCAATACCCTTGCTATGCTGTATAAGTTGTGTTTCATGGAACAGTGTGAGTATGAAATAAAAAGCTAATTTTTGTTTTTTAATCATCCGTGGATGCCACTATGAAAGCTGACATTGTTGAAGCCACTACAGAGTTTTCTATGAATACTTGTAAGAATTGCTTTGTTATATATAAACCTAAATAAAGAGATTGTATTGATACAGAGACATTGGATAAGAACATTTAAAAGGCTATTCTTTAGGTCTAAAAGAAATGGCTTGCTGTAAAATGGTGCATTATTCCATTTATTAAAGATCGTATTAATGACAAAGCCTGGTCTCCCGTGGGTTTTTCGCGGTGCTCCCGGAGGAAAACTCCTCTTGGGGCTGTGTTCCGTGGCCGCAGGATGAGGAGCTACCTCGTTACTGAGGGCCCAACAGGATCTGCAGCCACGTGTGAGCCTGAACGACAGCTTGGAGCAATTCGCGTTTGCCCTTTTTGCACGGAAGTAGCCGCTCCCCATTGCCCCGGGGAGCCAGTTAGAGGGTGCTTGCACGGGCAACTAAATACAGGCTGTGGGCGTTACAAAGTCCTTACACGGCCTCGTGTTGCGCCTTGCCTGTGGGCTACGTGATTAATGAAGACAGACAATGGACAGGAAGAAAGAAGGGGAGAGAAGCCTCGCATGGTTGCAGGTTTTAACTAAATCGTTTTCCCCTTGGTATTGGTTTAGGCTGAACTTGGATGGACGGTGGGGCCGGTGACAGCCAAGCGCTGTAATGCTGCCGCCCGCCGCCCTGGCTGCTCGGCAGGTCTTGGTGCGAGAGCTTCACTGGAAGGAGCGCCCTGGGACCTTCTGCTGATGAGTGTTACTGTGCCGCGAAGAGCTCCTCTCCAGCTCCCCTTCTCCCAGGGACACTCGCGGGGAGCTCGAGCTGAGCCCTGCATGGGAAGCAGCACCATGCAAACAGCAGCAACGGCCCGTTACGCACATTGGCGGGACTCGTCATTAGCTGCTGCTGCTCCGGTCTCTGCATCTCTGCTCCTTACTTGATTCTTGGCAATTTGTCTTGGTATCAACAGTGACTACAGATCTTTGCAAGCAAGTACGAAGGCGTTGCCAGGCCGACATCTCCGTAACACAAACCACAGAGAGAGACAGCGCAGCTTCGTGTCCTGCAGTCTGGACGGAGGAGGAAGCAATAAGCTTGAGGCGAGCAGCGCCTAGGCTGCACGCACGGTCATAGGGTAAATCAGACCCCGGCTCGTGAGCCCAGAAACCCCAGGGAGCGCCCAGGACAGGCCTCGTTTCCAGGAGCAGCCAAGTCCCACCCAAGCCCCGGCAGGTGCCAATCCTGGGGGCGTTGGAGAAGCCTCGCGCCAGCTCCGTTGCGGCTTTTCCTTGAGAGGCTCTTTCCTGGGTTGGGAGCTACGCAGTCCTAAGCAATACTTCGTAGCACCTTCCCTGCGTGACCTCCTGCACTCACCTCAGCCTCGTCTCTCCTGCGGACAAAAACAACCATTTTCCTTGCACTAATTATTTGCTAATGGGAAAAGAAAGTGAAACAATAATAATTACATTCCCCTTTGTCCCAGAGCGGCGATGCAGCTGCAGAACGCAGTCCATGGATCACAGGCACACTGGTCTTTCGCCTGTTCCTGTTCAGTTTTT
The DNA here is from genome assembly GCA_034781795.1 of Crypturellus tataupa. Classification (NCBI taxonomy): domain Eukaryota; kingdom Metazoa; phylum Chordata; class Aves; order Tinamiformes; family Tinamidae; genus Crypturellus; species Crypturellus tataupa. The sequence goes on from JAWLRI010001014.1 coordinate 1,373,753, forward strand.
TCCCCCCATTTATTCCTTGCTAATTCTGAGGTTACGGAAATTCTCCACATGTGAGAGATTATAGACATCTGCCCCCCGCCATGACCCAAAACATGTTCTACTGTGAAAAATAACTTGAGGAAGAGGAAAGAGCACAGGGTAGGGCAGAAATACTTGTTTGGGGCATTAGCTACACAGTAGATTTCAGCACTTGTCTTTGACCTATTTCATTGTTCTCTGCCAAGTGCTAGTAGGAAAAGGCTAATAGTCCTGGGCGTTGTGATAAAATCAAAGAGGTAGCAGCAGCTGTACAGCCCGTGTTATCAGCGCTGCTGCTTGTAACTGGCCTGCAAGCAGCACCTAGGACTGGCAGGGGCTCTTTTTGCTTCCTCCTCTCACTTAATGCAGCCTTTGTTTGCTACAAGTTAACACCCAGATTTCGAGCGTTCCTAAGCTGAATAACTAGAAATACGTTTTGCGTGAGGTGCTTTAATGCACCTGGAGCTGTGTGCACTTCATAAGAAGGGCGGTGAGTTTGTGCTCTGTGTTCTTTGCAGTGACCTGTGCTTTACCAGTCTTCCTCTCCCGGGTGTCTCTCATTGGAGAGGCAGGAACTGGCCCTGCAGAGTTATAACGACAACTTGTAGCTCCTCGGCTGTCTGGGCTGTGCGAAACCAGGTCTGAGACAAATCACTGCACAGAGCTCTGGGTCTGAATGAGCCCAGGAGCCTGGTGCTGCACACACCAGTTTTACTGGAGCAATCAAGCTGAGTATGGGTGGCAGGAGGTTCCTGCAGGAGAATTTGCTGGTGAGTATAATGGAAGGTATTCACTGGGCAGCACCATCACTGTTGCCATGCGATTTCTTGCAGGGTCATTAAAAATGATCAATCAGGCTTCAGGAACCAGCAGCTGGTTTAATATCATCATTACGAGCAGGCTGATTTTATTTATTGTCCAAATTCTGGAAGTTAAGAATGCAAGGATATCCTGAGTGCAAGCTTTACCCTGAGATCCTGAGATGGAAATACACTAAGAACCAAAGAAAGGAGATGATCCCACAGCTGACTCCAACTGCTCCTTTCCTTTAGCAACTGCACACTAATTCGCAACAAGGCTGTTATTTGCTATCCCTGATGACATTTCACCTGTGTTCAAAGTGTGGAGCCGTATGCAGAGCAAAACATACAGCATGCACATTTGTTCCTAGAGAAATTAAACAGGTTCTTCTTGCAAGTCCTCTGCGTGCCATGGATGTGCAGAGAAAACACCTCCCAGGCTGCAGCTAGGAATTGCATTAAGGAACAGGACTTGTCAAAGAGGCCTTAGCCTAATGACAGTGAGGACCTGAAGCCAACGGATATTATTTATATGGTGACTTTTCTTAAGGATTGTAACTGCATAAACTACAGAAAAGATGTGTTTTGCTCTAAGTTGTTTATTGCATTTAGCTTGAATTATGTCTGAGATATTGTCTGTTATTTGTACTGTTCCAATCTCACTAACTTATTTTAATCTGCTGGCATCCCCAGGTCCCTGAGATATTCTGGAATCAGAACGGGACCCTGGCAGCTAGAGGAAGAAACAAATTCTATTAATTAGTTGTCCTTTTTTTTTTTCTTAATGTCTTTTTCACCTGTTTATGTTGAGTGCCCCCATAAACAAGCAAAATTAACTCAGTGTGCAGGGAACAGACATGGAAGTGCAGTCAAATACCTGCAGTATAATCTAATATTTAGATTAGACTCACGGAATTTTAATCTTTCAACCTTCAATATTACTTGCAACAACCACAGATAAGCAATTCCAGGGTAGAGTGCTGTTGCTGAAGTACTGCTCTGCATTTATTTATTTATGTATTGAGACAAGAACATATTTGAACTTGCTTTGTGTGTTGACTTTTTTCCTAGGTTTGCTCATTACTATTATTTTAAACACAGTGTGTTTTTCCTGCATACTATTCTGCAGGTAGTTCTCCTCACAACCCTCCAGGCCTCAGTCTGACAAAGCTTCCTCTGGTTATTACTGCTTTTGATATGCAGTGATCAGTGGGATTTGGGCTTACGAACTTGTTTCTTGGCCCTTGTTTCTCTTTTACTTTCAAGGTTACTGTTCTGACCGCTTCCTTGACTTGTTTATGTTCCTATTTTCAGAACGTTTCAAATCTGTGTATGCAGATCTCTGTTTTTTTATCTGCGTGCTTTGAGGACACTTTTGACATGCTTCTAACACCTGATTGATTTGTTTGTATCTTCCCCTCTTACTGGACACTTGCTTAAGAAAAGTTGCCTGGAATGGGAATTTCATTCTTCTTATTTGGGATCTTTGTTGGCCATTTCATGTTGGGTGTTATGGACAGAACAAGACTGTCACTGATGTGAAGTAGGTGCAGCCTAAAGGTACCAGAAGAAACTGTATAAAATGTCCACAGGGGGCAGGGACACCACTGAGCAGTGTCCGTACATAGCGAGGGGAGATACAGCTGACACAAAACTTAAATCTCAGCAGATGTAACCACAGGAAAGGTCTGGTGGGAAGGACATTCTGCTTCCAAGCTTGTTTGTTTGTTTGATTTTTGATTTTTGCATGACTTAAAAAACAACAAACCTTTCAGACTATTTTCAAATAATTCATAAAGCTCCTTCAGTTGTTTTTATTATTCTCATGGGGAGTAGGAGTCAGAGCCTATCGCAACACATTTGTTACAGTCTAAACAAAGTCACGTAGGACGTGCACGCTGCTTGATTAGCTCTGAGTACACGACATTTTGAACTTTTGCTCAGGTCTAATGCACGCAGAGCAATACAAGTGGTGGTGAGCAATACCCACAAGGACCTTTCTTTACACTCAGGGCAGCTGCGTGCCACTTTTGCACTGTGACAAGAACAGGGAAAGTACTGTAATTATTAGCCATATCTTGTGCATTCAAAATTGTGGCTTGTCTAAAGTTCGTCATGCACTTAAATTTGAATACATACCTTTAGTCTTCTGGCCTCATCAAGAGGAATCAGGAATTGTTCGGTTTATTTTATGGCTTAAAAATGGCATACTGCTTTATGACATGTTGCTTCCAACAAATCCAGTATTTCTGGAGAGGATAAACGGTGTAAATAATAAAAGCTGCTGAACAGCTGTACTGACACTGGCTATAAGTGATAGTCCTTAGGTCACACCAGGAAGGACTGCAAAGAGGATTTCACCTTTTGATCCAGATGGAAAATTGCACAAAAGGAGTGAATAAATGCTGCCTAGGTCTTTTGGCACTGTTCAGGCTTCCTGCAGTGGCAGCAGCCTCTCAAGCTTTGGATCATCATATTCACACTCCTCGAGTAGCCTGTACCATAGGACACCACTGATCATCAGTATGGCCACGCTTGATCCTGGGCTCCTGGAAAAGCAGCAAGGCGGCTCCATCTGTTCCTCCAGATTATTCTATGGGGCTCTTTTTCTACCTGCAGGGCATTTACGTGTGGAGCATTAGGAAGAGCAGGTTCTCCCTGCAATGCATACGCGGTCACGGAGGGAATTACGCAATCCACTTCCTCCAGTGCTGCCACGTGCAGCCCCTACTGCCCTCAGCCTCTCTGCAATCCTGGTGAGGAGCACGCTGTTTCCCCAGAGTTCGTTAATTAGGCAGGTTGTCCATGTTTTGACTCATTGCCCTAGCAGTGCCTGTGAAGGCTGCAAGAAGCCGTCATGTGTGGCCCTACGTGTGTGATTTGGGGAGTGACTGAAGGGAACTTTAAGAAGGGATAAAATGGGTCTGCTGGTGAGCAGCCAGGCTGCTGGGCCTTTCAAGTGCAGTCCAGGATGATTCCTAAGAGAGAGCACAGTGTTGTAGCTGACTGTGGTCAGCCCATCTGTCTGTCCTGCAGGCCAGTTTACTGTAATTTACAGGTCCTGTGAAGGATTTACAGGTCCTGTACAGGTCCTGTGAAGGACCTGTAAATTACGGTCCAAATAAATAATACAGTCCTTCCAAATAAACTTGGTTAGCTCACAATGCAAGAGCTAACTTGGTCCTCAGAAACAGTCAGTCCTTTTCAAAGGCCAAGAGGGGCTTTCTCAGCAAGGGAAGCTTCAATCAGACAGCAAAGGAGAAAAAAAAAAAAAAAAAAGAAGAAAAAGCAAGCTGAAGACAAGCAAGAACAATATGCAACTTGTCACATCATTTGTATCACACCATTGGTATTCAGTTGCAACATACAAGTTGCAGTCCAATGCTGAAAAGAGTTTGGCTAAAGAAAGTCCCCTTCAGTGGCACAGAAATGGCATTTGCCAAAAGGAGAGAGAGGATTTACTGATTCCTCCATGTGTTGAAAGTGCTACCTGGTGTTTACCTTGCACCTAAACAATCCAGACTCTCAAACTACGGCCCATTAAATGCATGTATTCAATTCCCTAACACATAAATCACGTTAAAAGGCTGACTGCAATCCACCAGGCCTTGAGAAAGCTCTGCTTTGAGGACCCCTGAGCAAAAGGTCTGATGGAGAACCATAACCACCGCAATTAAAGAGAAAGGGGGTCAAGTCTGCCTAGATATTGCCCACACGCCTGGTGCCATCAGCACTGATGCTAAGCTGGCAGCAAAGCGATTGGATAAACCGCTGCTGAACCCTCGTCCTCTCTTCTGCTGTATTTGGAGGCAAAAATAACCGAGCATCCCTATGCCTACCGCACCGCGGGCCACGGGGAGCCGGAACCGCCTTTCCCTGCCGGGTTACGGCGCCGCCACGGGTGGGCCCCGCGCCGCAGTAGGGCGCAGGGCGACGAGCGCTTAGCGCCCGGGGTGGGAGCCGCAGCTCGGGCAGGGGCTGCCTGGCGCCGGTACCGGCTCCGCGGGGCACGTGCGTAACGGGCGGCGCGGGAGGCTCGTGCCCATTTAAGAGCGGCCCCCCCCCAACCTGCGCTCCCCGCGCAGGCTCCGCCGCGAGCGGCGCC
>JAWLRI010001014.1:1387403-1420756 GCA_034781795.1 Crypturellus tataupa
TTTTTGTTTTTTTTTGTTCTTCTTTTTTTTTTTTTTTTTTTCTCCTCTCTCTTAGAAAGGCACTAGTTTACCACACCTCTGTTCTCATTGTACTGTGAGGAAGAAAAAGCATTGTTCTAGTTAAGTATTATTTAGTTTTTATGCGAGTGAACTTAATGTGGCTCCTGATATGTGGTTCTGTTCTAAAATTTCATGACTAAGTTTTGTATTTCATAAAAGTTATTCTGGTCTGTCCTATGAAAGTCCCTTAATCCTCTGATTGTAACAGGTCTTTTAATATTCACCTAGGATGTATCTGTTGACTAATGCTGTTTCTGAGGAATGAATTGTGGTCAAATTCAGTTGAACTGCAAAGCATTTAAAAAGTACATAATTTAGTGATTAACTTCAAGAACTTGACAGTATTTTACAACCTTTTAATGATATATTCCTATGCTGTCTGCAAAGATAGAACCAACAAACAATTCCGTGAAACTATGACATTACCAGAGCTGTAAGTTTACAGCATGGCACTTGTTTTATCTAATTCTTCTTACAGGGAGAGACTTACGTCATATGATGCTTTATGTAGAAGAGTTTCAAGGTGGATTTTTCCATCAATTATCAGACTGTTTCATTCCAGCTTCTGTGTATACAATGTGGCAGTGGATTTCTCTAACTTGCAGAGTGAAAGAAAGAACCAACCATCTCTGTTTAAGTCCCTAATTCTAGAGCATGGTTACAACAACAGACTTTCACCAATTCCTAATAATATGTCTGAACTGCTTCTGGCAAATACACAGGCAACACGTGAGGCATGCTTGAGTGTAAACTGACCGTAGTTAGGAGTGGTAACAAGAATGAAAATTCAGCCATGCAGGCTGGTATTCCCAAGATGTGCAAACTTTAGTTCAAAGGAAAAGACCAGTGGACAAGTAAGGTATTTCACAGAGGAATTTGATCAAGTGGATAATTTAAAAACTGGTGAAGGAGGAATTATTCAGGAGCAAGTTCACTGTGCAGGAAAATTAACAGGAGACTGGTGTAAAAAGGGAAAACAAATTGTAGTGAGAGAAGAAGGCATATGATATACAAGGTATTTCCAGTCATACTTGGCTATTAACATCCCTCATTAAAGGGCAAAAGAGACAGCTTGTGGATGCCTTAGCTCTGTATTTGCAGACTTGATTTCTTTAGATAATACTTTTTTTACCTTAAAATAATTGTATTTTTAAAAAAACTACCAGAGTATTTGTTACATTAAGTTGATCTCTTTCAGCTTAGTTAGGTTTAAGTCATGTCTGGGTTCTTAAAATCTATATATTTTCCAGTTAGATTAAATATTATCTTTTTTTGGCTTACACTTTTGTCATTTTCTTCTCTGATGCACCCAGCTGCTAAGATGGATGGGCTTTTATATGGAAAAGGAAACATATCTACAAAGATCAGTGGGAAGGCTTTATGTGTTTATCTACATGAATTAAACAAACAAAAAAATCCATTTGGAATTTCCTGAGAATGAGTATATTTAATGGATGTTAATGTTAGATCTTTCTAGTGACCTTGAGAACAACCATCTGAGTTAGTACCGAGTTTCAGACATGTGATTTAACAATAACTGATTTCCCAAGAGTGTAGACTCTTCAGTTGGTCAGTATTTTGTTTGTGAAGAGGTGATGAAGAGTTGAACTTTTACTAGCAAGGTATCATGGTTTCACTTCACATGGTAGTCTGTCATATCCCTCATTTTCTCACATACTTTGAGTTTGTGTTTATTTTCCAGTAGTGCCTATCAACTAATTCTGATTAGTTGAAACAGGAAGGTACATCCTCAGAAGTTGAGGCATATAAGAGAGGCAATGTTGTTACATTGCAGATGCATAAACGCAGTTATATACTCACTTGCAAGAGCTCGTTCAAAATTACTTCAAATTCTTTTATTATAACAGCTAGGCTTCAAATCATGTATGAAGGGACTAGCCATGAATACTTTTATATTCAGGACATAAAGAAGATAGCAATTTTGGCAAAAAACAGATAGTTAAAGTCTGTTTTTCTGTGGACAATGTGACAACATGCTTTGATGGAAGTCCCCATTGCAGGCTGAAACTACAGAGATGTGAAAGACCTCTGAGTTGAGTCAGCTGAACATCTTGAATCCGTGACCTCCTTGGGGGGAGAGAGTGGTCAATCAGGGAACAGACTGAGAAACAGCAGCAGTCTGTGACATGCTTTGACTTGCAGGCTGTTAGAGATGCCCCTAGATCACAGATGAGCATTGTGTGAGAGATGCTAGTTGGAGCAGAAACTGTCTATATATCAGACTTCAATTATTTTATTTTAGTGAGCCATCACTTATTTCTAAAACCAGACAGAATTATGTGCATACAGAGTGTTATTTGTCTGATGAATAAGATGGGTATCCTAGATCTGGTAGGAAATCATACATGCAGGCATTGTTGTTAATTGTTGCTTGAACAGGTATTTGTAACCTGTTCTATCTTTTATTTTGATTCAGACTTGTTTGGCTTTGCCTGTAATTATTTGAAAAACTCCTATGTCAAAATGTAAATTAAAATGAGACAACTGTTTTGAATTTTTTTTTTTAGCTCTTAAAGAATAATTTTAATTTCAAGTACAATGTTTTTAAAGCCTTTTTCTTAATTTTTGTTGTGTTCTAGTATCTGAAAACTTTACCCATAAACAAGCTTCTTGTAATTCCAGAACAGACATTGTGAAAGATAACTAACAAGCAAGTAATTGTATGTTAAGAACCTAGACAAATAAAAATCCTTCTTTATATTGGTTGATTGTTCAATCTATTCTTAAATATATATTATAAAATGTAGGGAAGAGGTAGGAGACTTGCTAAAACGCTATTAGATTTCTGGCTTGGTGCAAAGGTTTCCTGTAACTTAACATCTTATTCTTACTCCTGCTCTAAAAAATCTTGTACCTATTTGCTTTGAAGATTAATATCAAAATAAACTTTAATCCTTTAAAATGAATCAGTTATTAAGATCTGGTACAAAGTTTTGAGTATAAATTATATGCAAGGACTGATTGAAGTGTAAATGAGATTCTTATTAGCAAATGTAGTAGTTGTGCTTAGTGGGGAAGTTGGAATTAATGGAAAAAATGGATTGTTCCAGGAGCTAGAAGATAGTATAGGATTGCAGACCAAAATTAGAGAATGGACTAGACAAAGACTGGGTCTACCATTATGAGCTGAGAAATAGGGTTTGTCAGTTATTCTGTTTTAATTAAGTTGGAAAATATAGATAGGATTTTATGGCATGAAAGAATCATTTTGTGATTAAGGTAAATGTCCCTGGAAAAATGGATTCTGTTTTTTACCTAAAAAAATCCTGTTCAACCCTACTAAATTGTTATTCAAATTTGTCCTAGTTAGTTGCTGATTTGCACTCGTTAATAGGAAAACCTGCTGATGGTTTTGCATGGAGGTTTAATTTATGTGAAACCACCATCTGTAACTGAAATCAGTGTAAGTTGCAGTCTGTGTGTTCAAAGAGTTACATCTCCATTTACCCCGGAAAATGGAGATTAATATCACATCATTAAAGATTTTGCATTTTTCTGTGCTCAGTGAATAGCTGGGTTAGCCCAGTCAGCCTGTGTCTTGCAAGCTGTTTGTCCTAGAAGTTGTGTAAACGTAGTCCTACTGTTGTGCGTTTTGGATTTGGAGGCTCTGAGACAGCTGAAGCTTCTGTCCATGGGGGAGAGTGAGACCTCAGTGACTCCTAAGACTGAGGTAGCCAGGGCACCCTTGGGTGCTGTTGAAAGCCAAGGATGGCACTGCAGCGCTGGGGCTATAAAGGAGGTCTCTCTTTCAGCTTGTTTGCTGCTTCCATAGATACTTCCCTTTGCTTCATTAGATATGTTTCTTGTGGCTGCATAGAAGTTCCCAAGAGGTTATCCTTGACCTAAAGGATTTAGAGTTCACTGCTTTTGAAGGCAGTTCTAAGCACATTTGGGAAGGAATACAAATTTTGTCCATGAAGCATGCAGTATTATCAGAGGCTTGCTCATGTTTTTTGTTACCTTTAATGAACACAGCTTGTTTTAATGATACTTTGAAGAACCCAGATCTTTTTTTAGTTGTAATATATTCACACTTTTCTCTGTCAAATATTAATGACTTTGTTGGTTTAGTGAAACTAGCATAATATTGTTTGGGTTGCTTTCTGCTTGACACCTGAGCCAACTGTGAACCTGAAGCCCTTTGAGGCTTTAATAAATTAATTCCCTGCCGTGGAATAGCTCTAGTAGCTCAACACCCCTTTTATCTTTCTACTGAGCTTTTGAAGCTTTGTTGGTACAGGATTTCCCATAATTTATATCAAACTATTTTAGCTAGCATCTGCACAGGGCTAAATCGCCCACAACTTCAGCACTGTCCTGCTGGTTCTTCAGCACTCTTTAGTAGCTTATGATACAGCTACCTGTTAATGCTGCTTTACCTGTGTATAAAAATGTGGAAAGGAAACTTGCATGTCCTCATGCTGGGAAGGTCTGAAAGCTGGTAAATATATAGTTTCACGAAAAGTTTTCATATTTTACTTGCTAGAAAGACTCCTATTCAATGACCATTTTTCATTTGCAGTTGTGTCCAGAAAATCTTAACCCTGTTCTCTCTTCTAGTTTGTCTGAAAATATTTCTTCCAGGAAGTAGAAATTATATCTTTTTTTTTTTTGTAATTAATCTGGTAATCCTTTTGCTATAGACAGAAAGTGCCTGGGCTGAAGAATATTTAGAAAAGAAGAGAAGCTCACACAAGCGTTCAGCATCGTGGGGCAGTAACGATCAACTCAAGGAGGTCAGGAACGCTATTATATGATGTGATTTTGAGTTAAGCTTGTTACTGTTATGCACTGTTGTCTTGAATTTTTAGAAAGGCATGGAAGTTGTACCTCTTCTGTATTATGTAAAGCTTGGGTTTTGTCAAAAATAAGCTAAAATATATCTCAGCTGTTCATTTGGCTTTGATTTCCTGTAACAGTACAGGACTTAATTTTTTTTTAATTTCAGTGGGTGGAAAAGAAATTATTAAATGGGCATGACTTACTTCAGCAGCAGAAGAAATCCAGCAGTGATCTAATCATTTTCGAATTCTATGTATTTCATTAAACTTCAGGAAATATCTCCTGGACCTGAACTTTGTTACCTTTTCAGGAATGTAAGTTTAATTTAGTGCTGATGATAATGATGAAAATTCTGGTGGTAGAGATTTAGATAAGTGACCGAATAAGCTGTGGAACTGTATGTAGCTGAACATATCTGGTAAAGCCTAATTTGAATTTTTTCTTCATTAGATCGCAAAGTTGCGTCAACAGTTGCAGAGAAGCAAGCACAGCAGTAGGCACCATCGGGATAAGGAAAGACACTCTCCTTTTCACGGTAACCATGCAGCCATTAACCATAGTCAGGTAAGGCTCTGCTTTCTTTTTAGATATAGTGAGTAGCTAATACTGTTTTTAAGTCTGTTCAGGATTTTAAGGGAACTTCTAATTGCATTGTAGCTATAGATGAATTCTGTGAATTTTCCTTTGGCTTCATGGTCTGCTTTAGGTGCAGAATATCTTTGTTACTTGACTAGATTATCTTGCGGCATAACTCTGCCTTCAAAAGAATTTCAAACAGAATTTCAACTTTTTTTTTTAGTAGTTGCTCTGTCAAAAAGAGTGTGTCCTCTTGATGACTGCATACAGCCTCAGCCTTTGTAACCATTCCTCTGTGATTTATCATTGTACCTTGAGACTTTGAGTAGTAGTCACTATGAAAACTACGTGATGGCTATGCCACGTGTTCAGTGTGCAGTTGTAGCTTTATCTAGACGCTTTGAATGAGGCCTAGTTCACAGTGAGATGATATTTTTAGCTCCGTTGATAGTAGGTGGAAAAGATTAGAGGCTTTCTGACATACAAATTCTTTTTTAGATCCCTCTTTGCTTGAGTGACTTAAAGAAAATCAATAGGAAAGTGTGGCAAATTTCTCAGTTTTTCCCCACTGATCTCTCACAAATATGTGAATATATCAACTAAATATCAACAGATATTTAGTGACAGATTGAGATGGGACAATTGTGACTTCCAAAACTGTGACTTGTCCTTGGCATTTGTACAAAAATAGTGTTTTCAAGATGAGTACAGTCTCTTTTAACACTGAAAGCACCTACAAAATTTGTGCATTAATAGTTGAACATACTTTCTTCGGTACTGAATGGCACAGAATTCAGTTTTTGTTGTTTTATGGATGTTCTTAACTGCTTATTCAGCCTTTGTGCTAGGAGAACAATAATGCATGTTGCACATACAACTTCAAAATGATGGTGATCAATCCCCTTCCTTGGTAACTGAGGTAGATATGCCCAGGAAAATAATTAATGTGGGGGGGAAGGGAAAAAAAAAAAAAAAAAAAAAAGGAAAAAGATCTTTTTCCTTTTGCTCTTGTCATAGCACTGTAGGTGACAGCAGACTGTCATTAAACCAAAATTATAATGAAGTTACAAGCAGTAAATCCTCTAGAGAGGGAAGTGAAATTGTGATACAGCTCATTTCAAGAGGAATTGGAATATATTTTTAAAGGCTGTGTGCCTAAAAGATTTGTCTTATTTAAATTTGAGGATTTTGTTAAATTTCCACCTTTAAAACAATTCGTGTGGAAAGCAAAATTTTTCCTGCTACAAATTGGATTTGAAATTTTTTAAATGTCCTCATGTAAAGGTATCTATTTTAATGTTTTCTACAGCTTCTTGTGCATCTTTGATATTTAGGCATAGATGTGTTCTGGTTAAAGGTTGATACTTAAGTAAAAATACTAACTATGCTTTGTAAGTAAATTTACATCGCTTTCTCTCTGCCTCTGTTTTTTTTCAGCCTCCCATTCCAAAGACTGCTCTTGTTCCTGTGATACCTATTGCCAAATCAACTGGATCACGGTTCCGAAACAGCATAGAAGGACTGAATCAAGAGATTGAGATAATCATTAAGGAGACAGGAGACAAGGAAGAGCAGCTTATTGTATGTATCTGTCAACGTAATGACCTTTGAAAGTTACTTAAGTTTTTTTTGGCAATTAATTTTGTTTCCATAGTGGAAGTTGTTAGAAGGTCTCTTGGAAAGTGGAAAAAAAAAACAAACCAAAAAACCAAAAAGGGGTTAAAATTTGAATTTGAAGCTGAACCTTTTTCTTTGTGATTGCTCTGACATAGTTAGGTTTTCAGTGAAGTAAGGAACTTTAGTAAGACAACAGAAGTAAAGAGAACTATTTTGAGAATTTCCCTAATAACTCTTGTTTCCTTCTTTGCTCATCCTAAAGAGGAGTTCCCATCTCTCCTCAGATGGAGTATAACTCTCCCATTTTTCATTCATGTTTTATCTTCATGGATGTTTAGAGGTAAATTGGCAATAGAAGCAACAGAAATTTAAACTGTTGTTTTTTGTTCTTAGTTTCAAAAACTGACTGATTTTGTCTTCTCCTGGAATTTTGTGTATATGAACAAAGCTTTCAACTTCAAACAGGTTTTGAAAACGGAGAAAAAAAAATCCTCAGCACTACTATGTTTGGAGAAATTGCTAAACCAGATGACAACAACCCTCTGATACAATTTGATGCTTTTATTTTTGACAGCCCCAAGATATTCCGGATGGGCACCGTGCTCCCCCTCCACTGGTTCAGCGTAGCAGTAGTACCCGCAGCATTGATACCCAAACGCCTGGTGGAGCAGATAGAGGTAGTAACAACAGCAGCCGTTCCCAGTCAGTGTCTCCAGCCTCATTTCTCACCATCTCTACTGAGGGCAGTGAGGAAAGTCCGTGTTCCACAGATGATCTTCTTGCTGAGTCCAGAGATAAAGGTACTAAAGATAGAAGTATGTGTTCCTCCAGAACCCATGTGTGTACAGAACAGGTTTCTAGTATTCTGTCATTGAAGTTGGGAAGATATGAGAGAGAAACAGCATTATTTTGTTAGTAAATAAAATATTAAGTATCTTAAATGTGAAATTGGAGAAACAGGAATGTGCAGTGGCAGGTGCAATAGCAGTTCTTTCTCTCTCCTACCTCCCTTGCTAAATGTGGTGGGTTGTTTTGGTTGTTTTTTTATTTGTTTTTCTTTTTTGTTGTTTGTTTCAATCAGAAAAATGCTGAGCAATAATAGGTTTCTGTTAAATTGTGTAACTGTCTTATTGTTTTAAGAAATACGGCTCCTGCTCATTTCTTTTGGCTGGGTGGTGGGAGGATAGGACCCTAGACCTCAGGTGTGCAGCTAAAAACTGTATCAGGCAATGAATGGAGTGTGCAGAGGGATCTGTAAATGATACTAGGAAAATGGAAAGGAGGAAAGAGATCGAAAAGCTTATTTACAAGGGAAGACTGGCAGGTGAATGAAAGTTTCTGCAGTTTTATAAGGCTGATGGTTTGAGTTTTGGGGGCTTTTTTTTTTTGATAGGCCTTAATTTTTATAGTGTGTCATATTTAAGTAATGAGAAACTCTGTTTCTGCAGAGAATGGGAATAATTCTCCACTCCCAAAATACGCTACCTCACCAAAACCCAATAACAGCTACATGTTCAAGCGTGAACCTCCAGAAGGCTGCGAAAAAGTGAAAGTCTTTGAGGAAAACTTGTAAGTTGATCTTTACTACATAAGAAATAACTTTTAATACTCTGAGGTGCCCATTGATGTACTAATTTTGTGTTAGATCAAAATTTTTAGGCTAAGTGCTAAAACAACACTAACAGCACAGTCTGCTTTGTATGACTGTATACTGGCGTGTATTTATTGCTGGACTTTCATATGAAAATCAAAATCTTGACACACTGTGGTTTTCAAAGGTTGTTTTACAAGCTGGTAGCTTAACCTTCAGCTGAGTATGCTTCAATAATCTCCTTAGTTTAAGAAAATAATTTGAAAAAAATTACTTATGAGCATACAGGTCCTTTTCAAGCTTAAAAACCAATTTCTCAGCAAGTTACTTATAGTCAAATCAGCATAACATGAGAGCGTCACGGTCAGCCATCTCTTGGCAGATAATGTGAAGAAAAAAGCGAATAAGTACAGAAAGAGGAATTAAGCAGGTTTAACGAAGATCCATCAGCTTGGAGATGTCAGAGCTTGTTGGCTGTGGGTCAGTGTCACCTTGCTGAATTTGAGCTGGCTCTTCCAGAACTAGATGGTTGTTTTTACACCCTACCACCTGAAGCTCAGGGAGGTCTAAGTCCTCTCAATCCCATTTATGACAGGGACTCAAATGTGGATCAAGGTACCTTGGCATCATGGGGTGTTTCCCCTGAATCTCAACACCACACCCCAGGACACTAATCCCACTTTCATACAAACCTTGACCTTTCTTCCTGGCATCTAACATTGCCTGTGTAAATCTAGCATAAGCTAGAAAGCTGCTCATTTATTCTTCTTCAGGGTAGTAGTGCCTCTGTAAAATTCTTGTCAGAGTAATGCTATCTGTCTTCCTCCTGCTTTTCCCTCAAACTTATAAAGTTGGTGAGGCAACAATTACGTTTTTTTCCATTGTTCCTGGTCCCTACCAAGTCTGTCCCTTATTTAACAATCCCTGGACTCTGTGCTTCTGAGGTTCTGCTCTGAGTTAAAGCTTATTTAATTTGAGAACCTGCTACTTGTATTACTCTGTTCTTCTGCCTGGAGTCTGTTCCTTCGTCCTATTCAAAGAAGACTATGAACCAGGAAATCCGTTCCAGTTCCGAAGCGTGGAACTTGATCACCCAGCCAGGCACTAGTTAACCAGTTGCGTTCAAACCTTCTCACACAGCACCCAGTTTGCGGCCTCACAGACCAGCCTGGGAGTTAATTTATAGTTGCTGTCGTTTCCCTGCTAATTGCCCCAGCTTGATATTTGTGGATATCAGGAGTAAAATCTGTAGGTGAACTGGACAGGTTAATTCCTGGTATTTATTTTATTACTAATTTGTTTGTAGAATACCTTTTTTCTACAGACTCCAAATTTTAGGAGGGGAAAAATGTTCAGACAGGATATGCGTGAGTAAACATATTCATAGCCATCTTGAGTGTGCCATGAGGTAGGAATGTCACAAAAGCAGCACTGAGTCTCTGAAATATTTCAGGCTTAAACCTACCCACCGTGTCTGTGGTGACCTGTTCAGCAATGCGTAGCCGTCAGAGGCACAATCTCATGTTGGTTTTCAATGCTAGTTTAAACTGTTCTGTGTATTTTCTTTCTAGGCCAAAGCCATTGCACGAAATTCCTGCCTTCTACTGCCCTGACAAGAACAAAGTGAATTTCATTCCTAAAAGTGGCTCTGCTTTCTGTCTTGTCAGCATCCTCAAGCCACTTCTTCCCACACAGGATCTTACACGTAAGGGCGCTACTCACAGTCTGACTGTCTCCTCTGGCATGACACCCAGTTTGTTACAGCCCATTTCTGTGGCTTCCCTACCTGCAAACACAGATCAAGACAGGATCTCTCGTGGAACAAGTATGATAATACCACAGACCTCTTTACTCCAGCAATCAGGACATGCTGAAGAAGCTGAAGGATAGATTTACATTGTCTTGACACTTTTTTTTCTGGGAAACTCCTGGGAAAAATTTGGAACCAATTGACTAGACCTTCCTGTTCACACTATTTGTGTTTTAACAACTTGTGGCGCTGTCATAAATAAACTGTACATATGACAATTTGGTAAAGTTGTAAAGTTCAGGATGATGCAGCAGCAGATGTTCTGTCTGCGCTTTCTGAAGACTCCAGTTCTGTTTTCTCGCCTGCTTTTTAAAACACTGGTGAAAATGAAGACTGTCAATCCTTTGCTTTGCTGTTTAAAGGACCAGTTCTTGTGATACAGTGTGTCCTTTGACGACTTCTTTCCATAAAAAAATCTCAAGACCAACCATCTGACCCCGTTTGCTGTTGTGATCTGCAAAGGGAGGGGCAATCAAATGGTTTTGCAAGATGTCTTTTGTATGAAAATGTGTATTTTATAACAAACTTACTTTTTCTGGTGCCTAGCAAAGTGTTCCCAAGATACTTTCCTGAGCACAATCCCCCAACACACCTTTTTTATTATTATTTTTATTTTTTTGGTAGGGAGAGTTTACTTTCTCGGCTGTTTTCCAGCTCCTGGGACCAAAGGATTGCTGAAATATTTTAGCAGTCTAAATCATGTGACCTTGCTGAACAGGCTCAGCCCTAAATAAAATAAGAACAACTAATGTTCTTAAAAGGGTTTAAACAGGAGTATCCAAAAAGTAGTGTTAGGATAGAGTGTGCTTTTTGTTATTTTTTTGATATCTGAAGTTTGTGCTTTGGGTAAGTTGCATTTTTAAAACTCCTTCTTTCACGGCATTCTCATCTGTGTGTATTGCCTGGAAAATTGCATTTGAAAGCACTTGTCGCAGTAGTGTTGCATTTGTCCATAGGATTTTTGTGTAGAGGTGGGAAAAAGTAATTCCTCTTATTCCTCCCCACCTTTTTTTTTGTTTTGTTTTCCCCAGAAAATATGCTACTTGCCTCTTACATGATTTCTTGGCTACTGACAGCATTAGTCAACTTGAATTATTAACCACTCTTGGCACAAATTTGCGCTGTCCTGACTCATCACTGTAGTATAGCTCCGTGCCACATAGCACTGAAATATTTGAGTGGTTTCTTCCCTTTCACCATAGCGGGATTTTGAGGGTCTGGTGAGGGCCTATAGGGTATGGTATTTGTCAAGCAACAGATGCATTCTCCTTTTTTAATAGCCTGCCTTGGCTGACATGTAAAGCACACAATTTTCTGACACCTGGTATTGACATGCAGCAGTTCTTGATTCTTTGGCAACTCTAATAAATGAAAATAGGAGAAGGAACCATTTCAAACTGACACTATTCTGGAACTCCAGTAAAGAGCTCCCATGTTGAAGTTAATTACTAGGATTTGAGTAAAATGCAACTGCAGCTGCTTAACATCAGCATACAGAATGAATTGGCCTTATAGCCTCTTTTAGAGAGTAGATTCAGTAATTCTAAATTTATTCTCTGGGTAATTCTACTTCTAAAAGCAACTTATTATCTGGGTCTGAGTATTGGTTTGTTGCACATGAGGAGTTCTTACTGACTTGTGTATATATACATATATGAAACTTCAAGGATCAGCTGCATACTCAAGTCCTCTTATAATTGCATCTATTTAAATATATTCCAAGTACAACAACTGTCTTCAGTACGTAATATGCTAAATTTGGTCGCAGACATTTCACTTAGAGAAAAATTACCCGTGTACCTTTGCAGATAACAGTCACTGTTTTGGTACACACTTTCTGCTCCTGTAAATGCCACATATATAACTGTCAGATAGCAGTAAATTTTACAGACCTAACACCTGTAAAATGTGCTTACACAATTGTGTAAGTCCTGCATTTGTGGTATAACAAGCTCCCTTTTTAAAACATGCAAAAGTTCAACATACAAAAAATGAAAGATATGCTACTAAATATTAAAATATGACATTTGCTGAGTAAGCAAATGAGCAGAACTTGGTTTGTCATGCTCTTCTCATCAGAATGGTTAGGATTGTATAGATGGATTTAAAAAACTTTGTTTTCAAGTCACAGCTCTGATTTACACTAAGAAATTGTTTAGGGAGAGGAGATTACATGGTTTGGTGCTTCAATTTTCTGTAATATCAGTTGTGGATTTTTTGTATTTTTTTTATGAATATTGGTAAGTTTCTTCTGAAAATTGTGAAATCTGAAGTCTAAAATGTCTTGCTTTAGCTAGCTTTGTGTAAACCTGACACAACTGGCTTCATGGAAGATCGGATTATTCAGATGAAAGAGTTACTTGCAAGTCTGTGCTTATTCTGCAGTAATAGCATATGGAGAGGTTCATCAATGCCAAATAGCCTAGTGCTTTATCAGGAGATCTTAACTGATTGGTTAAGAACCAAAGGGCTAAAGTTAACGAGCAGCCTTCATCACTTCATCACAGCCTTGAGACTTAACTGACTTCACCAAAACTGCGTTCTCATGTTTGTTGTCATCACTGGGTGACTCCCAAATAGCAACGGCTTCCCTCACCTTAGACCTTTCTTTTGCACCTGTTATCATAGTGCTTGAACATCTCTTAGTTTACATTGTATGTTATCAGGCAACGTACTGTATGAGTTAGTGAGCTGCTCTGAGAAAACACAAATGTAAATGTGATATTTTTGCTTTTTATGAAAACAATCTGGTTTCAGGACTTTTTTTTTTGTACAGGACAACTCCACTCATTGCAGTGGCAGCTCTATTTTGTGAATTCATGCTAAAAACTCTGAATTGAGAAAATAAAGACAATTCTTGTTCCAAGACCCACTTTTATGCATGTGCACATAAAAATTAGCCTTAAACATCCTATACACTCTCTTTTGCAGGACTGTTAGGTAAAGAATTCAAATCAATTTCAGTACAGACTTCTTAAACTATATTATTTTTGGGTTAGAATGTTTGGGTTTGGGAGGTTCTACTCTTGTATTACTTGAGCAGTTTTACCAAGACTTCGAGTTCATTTGGTATCCTTTCAGTCCTAACTATGCACGAGCCTAGTCAGTTCTGTGATTGCCTATCTTGTAGCTTAACAAAAAGTAAAGGTCTATTTTTTATGAACCACTTTACACACTTAGTACTCTGTTCTCCCAACACTGCACACTTCTAGCAACACGTAAAGGCCAGTGGCAGAGTGTTCAGTAACACTGGCAGTTGATTTTTGAGGTGTATAAATTGTGTTTCCCTACTTGTAAACTCTACCTGAGTCATGAGACAGAAGGTCAATGTTACAATAAAGACCAGTGCTGGCAGCTATATTGGAGCCCTTGTTTTAAGAATTCAAGGCACAAGGAAAGAGGACTTTTTTGTTAAAGTTTAACTTGTTTCTGCTGTGCTTTTCTCTCAGGATTGGTGCCATTGTCCTGGAGCAACAAATTTAATTACTGAGGCAGTAAAGGCTAATGCTTGAGTACAGATTCCTTGGTTGGAAATTCTTGATTGCATGTACCTATCCTCTATGAGAAAGGAAAGACAGAAAATTAGAGTACAACAGGACTGACTTTTGTGTTTGACTATGTAAAGCAATAGCAGCTCCTAAAAAGTATGTTTACTCTCAGGGCTACTTTCTTGTTTATTATAAATTACAATATACTGGACTTCAGAATTTGACATTGTTGGAAAACACTGAAGCTGAGCCTTTTGGGGAAGAAAATAAAGTTTTTAAGAATAGGTATTTGCATCATTTTATTATTGTAATATCTGGAAATATTTTACATAATGTTAACTTTATGCAATCATCGTATGAAGATCAGAAGCAATATGCTTTATATATATTGAAAGATCTAAAAGTTGCTAAGACAGCTTTTGAAGCAAAGGATGCATTAATTTAAAGAGTTAAAAGTTTGGTAACAGGAGAAAAAACTGAACAAATATCATTAACCTTCCTACTGCCTCAGGACTAACATGTTGCTTATTGAATCTGAGTAGTAGAGCACCAGCTTCCTGCTGAGCTACAGTCTGTTCTCTTCCCACCATCTCTTGAATGCTCGGTGATAACATCACAGTAACTCCATGCCAGCGATATCCAAAAGGCCTCCCTGCTATCATTAATGTTTCTTTGCTGAATATCTGACAGTTTCTCTGTGAAACCACGAAAGATGGTGAGAAGTCTGTTTTTGCACCTCACAGAAGGACACCAGTAGCTTGCAGTTACAAGTATCAGTGCTTTTTGATGACTTCATAAGTGTTTTGAGTTCCATTTGTCTGATTAGAGATGTATACATACAGTCTGTATAGATCTGCTTCTTCTGTCCTTCTGGTTTGAGGCAGACTGGTAGTTGTAAGAATTTTTTCTCTGGATGGACTTTGAGAGCTGTCCTCACGCAGAACCAATACACACTTTTTACACAAGCCCTTGCAAAGCAACATTGCATGTTATTTCCACTAGTTCTCTTGAAATGAATATAGTCTGAAAAAAAGAATGTCAGGACTGTGCTTTTTCTATGTAATGCCATGGTCTAAGTGCCCTTTGTCAAAAGTTGTAGCCTAAAGATGTTGTGCTGGGTTAGACCCAAGGTGGACTGGAGTGTATTACAACTAAAACACTAGGTCTTAGGAAAGGTAATAGAAGATTCTGCTTTTCTAACCTAGGTGAATAAAAACTGCAGTGGGAGATTTTGTTTCACTGTGGTTGAACAGTTTTTATGACATTGTTATTCTAAACCTGGGCATGCAGCAAACGAAGTGTCTGCTTATTGCAAAATGTACTTGTATTTTCTTTTTTTTTAACGTGAGTTGGTGAGTCTTCATCCCCGCTGGGAGTCAGTTGTGCTCTTTTTAACAGAAAGAATGAGCATTGTTTTGAAAATATTATTTTGTATGTAGAATTGAGTAGGGGGAGAATACTATCTGTAAAGGTATAATTCTGTATCCCAACTGAATTGCCACACTCTCTTTCAAAATGCTTACTGAATTTTACTACTGCTTTCTTGATCTTATTGCATGTCATCAGTAATCGTTTAAATATGGTCTTTGCTCATCCAGTTCTTCATTGGGTTTTGTATTTGGCAACACAGGCTTCTGTAGTGGTTATCTGAATTGCAAAAAAATCCTCGGCCTGATAACACTGGAAGTTATGTTTCATTTTGACATGTATTTTGAAACACTTCGGAAAATCTGGTAAGCTAAAAAATGAAAACGTTTTTTAGACACCTCAGCCATCCTAGCTGTTAGTATGTTGGTTGTTAAAGAATAATATTGCTTGACTTTATTCAGAATACATTTTCATTTATTAAAATGTGCAATTTTTGAGTTTGGCAGTCCAAGGGTGTCCAAAGCTGCCTTTAGATTTGCCTTTGTATGAAATTGGCTGGTATATTTTCCTCTGTTACACTGTGATAACTTGTGGAGATGTTCTTGTGTGTGTTGTACTGCTAGGTTCCTTGTTGCATGTAAGGCTATTTTTGTAAGCAAGAGGTATTCCGGGGATGTTCTGTAAAAGAGCGGTTCCTGAGGTGATGCACTGGTGTAGAACTGGAGCAGCTCAACGAATTTCAATGGAATTCTTGAATTACACTAGTCTCCTTGCTATGTGTAGTTAATGCCAGTACTACTTTGCACAATGTTATTTTGAATCTTGAGTTCTGACTTGTGAACTGTTTCCACTGAAAACATTGAAAATTTTACAATTTGGTGGAATGTTGGGGGGAGGGGTGTTTTTGTTTTTTTTATATATTTTTTTCTTTTTTTTCTTAAAATAAAAAGTCATCACTTGCAGCTGTTGGGCTGGTTGTGTTGTTTCTGGTAGATAGGAATTGTGAGTGCTCTGATAGTCTAAAGATTTCCATCAGAATTTACCCCAAATGTAGTAGGCATTTACCACAAATGAAATTACATACCTACAGCAGGAGCGTGTGCCCATGAACATGGATTTCACAGCAGGCTCCTTGTGTAAATCTGTACCTTACCCAAACTCGTTTGTTGAACTTTAAAAGAAGAGTCTCTAGTCTCTTGATACCGTCTCCCACTTGCCATGTTTACCTGTCTTCAGGTGAGCAGGGCCTAGTTCAATATTAAATATGCTGCGACCAAATTGTCCACTAAACTGTTTCTTCTCTACTAATTACAAACCCAGTAGCTACAGTTTCATGTATACAGGTTGCTTTTAGTGTAAATACATCTTTTAAATCCTTTTTAGCGTATTTGGTACATGTTATTCCCTGATTTCTATTTGTGGCTCTTAGAAGCATTCTACTGCAAACTAATAGTGTGGCATGCAGTTTGCCTCAGTATCTTCTTTAAATCTACAACAAAAACAACAAAACTTTAGGTAAAATCGTCCTGGATTAAATGTAACAAAAGCTAAACCAGCCACTAAAAGTCCTCAGCCATAGCAATTCACCAATGTCATAATGTCCCTAATCTCCACTAATCCTCCTCCAATTTATTAATTTGATCTCGCATGTCTGATTCCTTCGAGAGTGTTCTGTCCCATTTCACTGGGGATATGTGGGTGGATTGTGTTGCAATTATTGGGTGGGTCTTTGCATTTTAGTGGCAATAACCGTGCAGTTGATTCTTATCTATGGAAAGAATTCTGCTTAAAGGACTTCTCAGGATGAAAAAGCCACCTGGGCCTTAGGATTTATGAGACTAGTATTGAAGAGACCCAATGTTACTGGGCATGTTTACAAGGAAATTAGAAGTTTAAGGTCATTTAAATTCAAAATAGTATTTTACGCACCAAACTCTTAGCCTAATGTATAGCAAACATCTGCTACAATAGATAGGCACATCTACAAAAAGGGCTATAAATTTTATTTTTCTGCTGGTTAATTCTGGTGTTTTAAGTTCTTTCCCTATCTTGTGTTACAGAAACTGCAAGACACATGAAGCAGCTAATGAAGATAATCTCTGAAGACAAAAAGAACCGAAAAAATAATTCTGTGTGGTGAGCAAATAGACATTCTTCAATTTGTGATTCACTCTTTGTTGTGAGAGGATATCTTCAGTTAAATAGCTGTTAATGTTGTTTCTTGAGATGGTGAAACAAGAGTCAAGCCGGAAAACAGCTAAGAGTTTTTTTTTTCAGGTATTTCAGTCTTCTGATGGAGGTAAACCTGATTACATAGAAATTAGTAATAGAAATTGAAGTGAAGGCTGCCCCTATATTTTCCCAACTCCGTGTTGTCCTTTTGCTGCCTCTTGAACAACTGTTGAGCATTTTGAAGTTGTATGAGATGGTCCTCCCTTCGAAGTTTATAATGGAGTGCTATTGTCTTAAAATATTCTTTCTCTATAAAGTACTTGTAGAAGCAGTGCCCAGCTGCAAGGCGTGTGCAGGGTTCAGTGCTGTGTAGGTTGTGTTGGCTAATGATAAATGAGGAGCTGACCAGTGTAAACACGTTGATCTGCTGAGGGAAATGGCCTTTAAGAGACTTCCCCAACCACAGCAGCAGGTTCCCTGCTATGTACTTGTGAACAATGCTTGTGATCAGAATAAGTCAGGCTGTGTATGTCAAGCAAGAGGTGAGAATTTATACTCTCTTGCAGCTTTTCATCTTTCCAAACCTCTGAAGTTGATGGCAAGTTAAGGCAGAACTTGACCTATGTCATCTTGCACTGGACATCCTGGCCTAGCCCGTAACTTTTGTATTGTTTTGTCAAAATCAAGATTTTTAACTGTACCTTAAACTATGTTTTGTGCATACAGCATTTACAGAGGCAGTACTTGGCTGCAAGGCAGGTTCAGAGTGCAGCGCTGTGTCAGCTAGATGGAGAACTACGGCAGAATTTGGTTCTCAATCTGCAGGTAAAATTATCCATAACGGACATAGTGAATACAATTAATGTCAGCTGTGAAACTACAGTCTAAGCTGAGCAGCAGGAGAATTGCCAATTACTTCTCCTTTTGAGGTAAAGTTACAGTTTCCATTTTCTCTTTAAATGAAACAGTTTGAGAATAGTCCAGTTTTTCTTTAACAATTTTTGAGGGTATTTTATTGTGAGATATTTAATCCTTTGCTAAGAGATTGCTAGCAGTATTTTCTTGCAGCATATATGGAATTGTTTCCCCAGATAATAAATGACTTTTTGCTAGAGTCTATTGATACAAATTATATCAGAATCCGCGTGCAAAGCTGTACAAACCCGTGTCACCAGCTGCAGCGGAAAGAACGCAGAAGCTGTGCTCAGTCTCACTTTTGGTGCCCAAGTGGTTCTGCAAAATTGTAGACAACTAGCAGAACAACTCTAAAGTGCAATTAAAAAATGAAAAGTAATGGCTTCCTCCAGAATAAGGAAATGACACCATCATCCTATCCACGTTCTTGTCCTAAATACAGATTAGCTGGCTCAGAGGTGTGGGTTTTATGCGTGTTATTTCCTTGAAAACATAATGATAAAAAGGAGTCTATTGTATGCCTTGGTGTATTTGCCTGGATCTTATATTTGACTGGTAACCCTAGAGATATTAGTTTTAGAAGACTGAGGAAGAAAGTAAAGTAATTAGCTAGATTTAGTTTGCCTTTTTTTTCCCCCCTGATGCATCAGAAACCAATTTTTGACACATTTTATCAGTTTAGCCAACTTTCAAACAGCACCAGAATATCCCCAAAGCAAGGCAATGAAGAGGGTGACTTTCTTAATGCTTCTGTATCTTCTATATAACTTCTTGGGCTTAGCACTTAGCAGTGTAGCCAGTGTCAGTGGGATTTCATCGTTTTTTTTCTCAAATAAGCGTGTGTTCTCATTTAGAAGTCCAAGGTCTTTAGCAAATGTTTTGCATTTTGAAGTAAACTGGTGTTAGTGTAAAACTAACGTACTGACCTTTATATCAAAGAATAGAGCAAACCTTTTGCTCTATTTTGTGTATTGGAGCATTTTAAGCCCTAGTTATTTTATCCCTCACTTTTGCAGAAGACTCTCACATGTATACCCTGCCTGGGAAGCGTTTGGAAGTGTACGGAGTTTCTTGGGCTCTGCAGTCATGGTCTGGTGGGTTGAAGCTCTCCCTCTTCTTGCAGTACTTTGTGTGGAAAGTATTAATGGTGTCAATGTGTTTCAATAGAAAGTGGTGGCTTATTGTTGAGCCATCCGGGCTGTGCAGGTGAGGAATATATCATTTAGATGGTATTTCTTGTTGCTGTCTGCATTAACCTCTGGGGTATTTATTAAGGTGAGCTCATGGAAAACTGCTCCATCGGTAAAACTGGTCTTCAGAGGATCCTCTGTTCTGAAAGTAGTAACGAGAAATGTCAAATGTTATTCTGAGCACAGATATTGAAGGCATTTTTAGCTTCCTGAATTTTCTTACTTTTCTCAGTACTTAAAAGCTGAGAGTCATCAGGCTTGTTTATTTGCAAATTATTTCTTCCTTGAACTTCTGTCACTGGAAAAAATCCCGAAATAAAAATAGTCCTGAGCTGAAAAAATGCCAGAAGAGCTGAAAATTAAAGCCAGCAGGCCAGAAGAAATTCCCAAACAAATCTGTATGCATGGGGTGAATCTGTCCCATCATTATTTGCTAAAGAAATTATTGCATAAAAAGATGTCAAAAAATTCATAACATTATTGCTTCAAGGTTATATCTTGCCTACAAAAATTAGCTGCTATGATTCAGAGAGTTCCTTTAAAAAGGATATTGACATATCTGACTTTTATCTCCATTGTTTGTAATATCCTCTTTCAGCATGAAAATATTTTTCCGTTCCCATCAGTTTTGTTATTTTTTTAATTTGGCAAACATGAATATTTTTCCTGAACTGTAAGTAGAATGAAAAATCATTATTTTTGTTGGCTCGCAGATAGTGTAGCTTCCCCTCCAGTAAGACTGGCAGATTTATTTTTAGAGATGTTGTACCAATATATATCCTACACAATTATTTAGTGAAAACAGATGATAGGAGTTCACAGGGAGGATAGGAGTTTAGGGCCTGATTGTGCAGGTTGAGAGGGAGCTCTATATGACGGAGAATGTGGTTGTCCGTATTATTAATGTGGAGTAAGTTTTACTCCAGGATTACACAGCTATCTGTTTAGTGCTTTTGGCTTTCTCTGCTTCCCTCTACCCTAGCTCCAAAGGGAATATGCCTAACATTCCAAATTGCTGAGTGGCTTTCCGACAGCTGCCATTAAAATAAGAAGAAAAACAAAATTCTTTTCATTTTTTCCAAGTGTGGATCCAGTACAGCCAATTTCTTGTGTGCGCCAGCCCTACGTTGCTGTGCCACCATCAGTGTCAGAGCCACCACCTCTGAAGTCCCCTTGAGAGGGGAACCACGCACGGAAAGTTGCGGGGTGACAGTGTCCTGGCAGGAGTGATAAACCCTGCATTTGCTGCTCTAAGTCCTTATGGTGTCAGCGCCCAGGAGGCCGTGGCAGTGCTGGCAGGAGGCTGAGGTCGCGCAGCAGCATCCTCTGCCGTGTCACCGTTTGCTGGCCCTTCAACTAGGTGCTTTCCAATGCCTCTCAAAGTTAAGCTCTTGGTAGTTAAATTAACCAGGTAAAAGATAAAGTATGCTCTAAAATTCTTTTTTCTGAAGTAATTTAAAAGAAAGTATAATAAAGCTGACACACGTTTCTATGGGCATTTGCATCCGCTTTGGTCTGCATTGGAGTATATGCAACAGTCCCTTCCCTGCAATGGTCTTTGCTAGAGCAGCAGCTGAACATCCTTTCCACCTTCTCTAGCTGCTCCGTAATTCTGCTAACAGGAAAATTAATATCAGAAACAGGATAAATGTAAAGGGGGAAAATGTGTCTAATAGTATTGTCTGCAGTAATGGCTTTTATATCATAATGTAGTCAGTAATGTGTATGGGAAGAAGGATACAGTAGCAATACATTAGACACCCAGAATCATTTTATATTTTTGGTCATTTTAGCCTCAGGGTCAACACCTGACATATTTAGAAGACAACCTTTACAATCTTGACCTTGATATTCTTGTGAGTAATAAGAAACTTGGTACATTCCTTGTCAAACACCAAATGGTTAACAAAATAAGAAAAGTAAATGTCAAGAAGATATTACTGCACAGGGAAATGAAAAAGAGTTTATATTTCTCTGTATTTTCCAAGGGCACCCTTATAAACTGTTGTGTCATAAATAGAAAGTGAATAAATGAAAGGACCAGTAGGAAAAGATGCAAGCTATGCTCAAACCAGCTAAGAAAACCTAGTGGTTTCTGACGTATCTGCCAAGACATGTCAGATACAGTGCAGACATATCCCAAACATTTACAGTTGTTGCACTATAGTGCAGCAAGCAGAGAAAAGATTGTAAATAAGTAATATGTTTCCCCTTTTTTAAAAACAGACTTCCTTAGCATAGGATATTGTCGGCTAAAAATTTGTATCATGTAATCCTGTGCTTATATCTAGCAAGCAATGCTGTAGATAGTCCAGAGGTTCAGAATGGTACCTGGTGGGTTAATACATGGGTTCTAACTTGCTTTCCTTGGAAAAACAGTGGCTTACTTTCACAACAGCTCTCTAGATTCTACACTTCCAGATGATGAGACTAGAAAAAACGAAAGGGGAATCTGTAATATCTTTATTATGAAAGGAGTTGCTATGAAAACAAATCTTTTTTTTTTTTACTTTATTTTTTTTTTCTTTCTTCCAGAAAGGGCTTTGTTGACATGTAACATTTGATTTTCTGAAAACTGTTCTGGCTCTTAATTTTCAGCTGCATCGAGATATAAGGGGTTCTGCTCTTAAAAGTGAAAGGCAAAGCGTTCTAATTCATTTCTTCTTTTAGATTCTACAGATTTATAAAGAAGACCTCTTGCATGTTCATGGAAAAAAGATACTTTGTGTAACCCCAAGAACTGTGTTTTATCTCTGTTCCAAGTTTAAAAACTCCAGCCAGTAAGTTCCAATACCATAAATTCCACCAAAGTAATGAACTAATAACACAGAATGTGCTGAACTATCGGATTCCTCATCTGAGATTAAGGGTGGAAAAGTGAAAGGTCACACTGATCTCACAAGCAGCTTGAACAAATTCTGGACCCTGATGGGACTCAGTTGAGTTAAGGCAGATTTTGACTTTCTGATTATTTATTTATTTATTTACATCAGGATCAGAATCTGATCCCAAATTTGTATGAACCTTCCAAGGAGGATTCAGGCTAAGGATTATGCAAAATCCAAGGCTAAAACGATATTGAAGAGATGAAAATGTGCTGCTTGAATTACAGGGCAAATGACTGTGTTTATTTTAACAGGGGAGATTAGAGAACACATGTTTACTAACAAAGTAGCCTGTCCGGTGTGCTAGATCTGTGTCACTTTTTTCATGCGGGTTGGCCAAATTTTGGAGACTTTCTGAAGACTCTGCACTTGAGACTTGAGTCAGGGAGAATGCCTCAGTTTATGGGTCACTTCCTTAGGTACATTACTTAATACTTCTGTGTTCCTTTCTCAAATTGTACGAAATAAGTTCATTTAGTGAAAAAACTAATGAAGAAAAATATTTATCTAATATTTTTCACTGCAACTTTTTTTTTTCTCACATGATCAGGAATGTTGTTTGTTAAGAATTGTTTAGGACAGACACAGGCTCCAAATTAATGGGACCGGCAAGTCACTTTAGAAAGTCAAGTTTTCTACTCAGCTGTGTTGATTGTTATGCCAGTGCTCCTTGGTTTTAACAATTTTTAGCTTTCCAGCTTGCACTTTCCACTTTATCTAGATATTTTCCTTTCAGAGGTTTTGTTTAAAGATCAAAATCCAGCATCATGATATTGCCTGGTTCATGTGCTATCACTTTATCCATTTTTACTAACTTTTTCCACTTGCTTGTGTATCAGTGTTCAAGCTTCCCTGAAGTCATTTTTCTGATTATCAAGTTTCTTAGGTTTTCTTCAGTTTTACAGTGAACTACAGAGAGGAGGAAAATAGTGTTTAAGAAAGAAGCTGAGTATGTATTTTTACTGTGGGAAAACTCTGTGAATACCTTTTGTATTGTGGAAATAACTTTAAGCATATATGATTAAATCCACATCCTAATGTTAGATGTACTGAAATTTAGTGAAGTATGTTGAGTTTGTCCTGGCAATTTACTGGCCTTCACAAAACTCATATAACTTGCTGTAAGTTTATTTAAATGAGGGAAAAACTTCACCACCATTAACAGCAAAAAGCAATGATTTTAAAGTCTACCTCTCTGCTGTGTAATTTGTGAATGAATGGAGAGATAGAGGTGACATGGATCTAGAAGGAAGGAAGAGAGGCTTCCACAAGCTTTAAAAAAGAAACTATAACTGTGTACATAACAAGATATTGATCTTGTTATTGCATAGCCATCCTAGGCCATGTCAGGTAAATCTCATAGTATTTGCTGTGTAGATTCACTATCAAATGCCGTGGCAGGTGGGAAAACAGCTATTTGAAAAGCTGGAAAGTGACTCTGGTTGAGAAAAGCCATTCTATTTTAAAATAAATAGGAATGATAACAATAGCTATCTTATTTTCAAAGAATGAAAAATAAACTTTGTTTTGTTCAAGTTTAGTAGAGGGAGAGGCTGGAGCTAATTAAATACACCTCTAGTACTGAATTTTGTTTTTGTTCTTCTGATTATTGAATTATAATATAACTCACTTCATTGTGATTTTTTCCATTACTTTCATAGAAATTAGTTGAGTTTTCCAAACTGAAATTATGATATTATCTTTCTAATATCTTTGGACCAATTACTCCAAAAATAATTTTATATCAGGATTTTTGTCCTGGGAGGGAGAAGGGAAGGGAAGAGCAACACCAAGAAGTCTCTGGGAACTGTTCACAAAGATCTAATTGGACTTCATTGGTTGCATAACTTGGTAATAGGCCTTGTACTAGCTTTTTCCAGTATTTTGAAGGAAGATACTATGTTATGGGTTAAATTAAATACATTACTAAATAATTCATGGATATACCAAAACAAAACACTGGCTGGGATCTGCTAGACACAGGGAGGAAGATCACGTGTATAAGGCTGAGACGGAGAAGCTGCTGTATCCAGGGACCTTTGTTGCAGTTTTTGGCCATCCTGGGCGGTAGAATTAGACATTTATATAATAAAGATTTGACTGCAGATGTACTGATGCTACCTCATTGCTCCAGCCTTACTTTTGCAATGCCTGCCATGAGCTACAGATGGCAGAGTCACATCAAGATCCCGAACACGTTCGGGAGATGCAGTGGCTTCAGGCAGCTATGTTCGTTTCTGAACTTCCTCTTATTTCTTGACAGGTTAAATGGGGACAACGTTGCAGGAATTGTCTTGCTTGCAAGGACTAGACTGGAGAGCTTGAAATAATCCCCTTGAAATAATAAGGTGCGGTTGGAGGGGCTGAAAGGCTCGAGCTGCCGCAGGCTGAGATCGATGGCTGTGGGCAGCACCGAGCGCGGAGCACACGGGCCCGGCTGTGGAGAAGGGGCCCAAGGTTTACGGGAAAGCTGGTACCATGGGGACTGTATCGTGCACACATTGGGATCTAGGTTTGTTGTGATGCACTCACTAGGACAGCTATGGGTTCTTCCCCATGTTTGTAATTCAATGTCAATGAGAAGTTTAAAGATAAGAAGTTTAAATAAATGAAATGCCAATGAGACAGAAAGGGCAGTGCAGTGCCCAGCCTGGCTGTAGTGAAGGGTGGCAATCCTCCAGAAGTGGAGAGGAAAAGTCTCAGCACAAACGAAGGCTCAGAGAGACAGCTGGGGCAAAAGGAGACATGAGCAGAAAATGGGAGTGACCAGAGACCAAGCAGGTGAGCCCCTTTCCTAAATTAACTCTCCTGATGTGTGCCTTAATGAATGATGTGTGAACTGTTGTTTATAGAGTAGTGTGTGCCTGCTAGCACAGGTGAATTGCTTAAGCCAGGTATTAGGATACAGTAAACAAACAAAAAACAAGTAATTGCAAAGTCTTTCAAAAACAAAGCAGGTCCTTCTCTTCTCTGCTCCAAAAAAGTTTGAAGGTATTTCAAGAATATCATAATTTTGGTCAGATTGGCCCGAAATAGCAAGCTAGGTAGTTTTGTTCTGCAGACCAAATACAAATTTTAGAAATTGTAGTTTAAATCAGAATGCTTTCACTCGCATTGGTCTTCCTACTATGTCTTGTGCTTATAGGAACATATCAATTAGGTTCAATGACCTACAGAATAACTATTCCTAATAAGAATTAGACCTGTCTGGAATTCTAACAGGTGGTATTTTCTAATCCTGAGCACAAAATGCAAGGAAGTGGCTAACTTCCACCTCATTTTCCACCTCAATCCGTGTCAGTGTTGCTGTTTGCATTCAGTCTCCGCAATAGTATTATCCTGCAGCCTTACCTTTGTAGCTAGACTCTCTGCATTCACTACAGCTGGCAGGTGTGGTAGCACTAACGGCTTCCCTGTTTGAAACTGAAGCAATTAATACCGTTTAGACTTCCTTAATGTTCCTAAACTATATTGACGCAAGTGGGCTAAGGCCAATAGCAGTTTGTAGCAGTCTCACCAATGGTTGCAGTCTTCAAAGGGACTCATTTTGTAACGATGTTTCTTTTTTTACAAATAAGCGACGCGGCCCCCGCGCTCTCCACAGGCTGCCGCTGCGCACGGCGCCGCCCGGCGCACTGCTCATGCGCGCACCCCCCGCTGTTGCAGTGCCCACCACCCGTCACGGGCTGGCGGCAGCGAGCGCGCCGGACCGCACTGCGCGTGCGCATCCCTACCCCGTAGTCCCACACTGCCGACACGTGAAGGCAGCCACGAGCCCGGCGGAGCGCACGGCGCATGCGCCCCCTCCCGCCCCACCGCAGTACCGGCTTTGGGCGCGGGGGGGCGGCATGAAGCGCCGCGCAGCGCCGGGCGCATGCGCGCCGCGGCTCCCTGCCTCTCTCCAGCGGTGGGCGCGGGGGCGGCGCGCTTTCCGCAATGGGACAGGTCTGGGTGAACTGCGCTTGAGAACTACGCACCGTGAGGGTTTTAAGATTAAAAATACTCAGAGAGCCAGCCCCGCTCCTCTATAACTGGAGATACATCTGCTGCTTACTTCAACCCTCAGGAGGGTCAGCAGGGACAAGCGCAGGGTCCTGCCCCGGGCAGGAATAACCCCAGCCCCAGCCCGGCGCAGGGTTGACCTGCTGGACGGCAGCTCCGCAGAGGGGGATTGGGGAGCCCTGGGGACACCAAGGTGAGGAGAAAGGAAGGAGGGAGTGAGGACGAGGAGAGTAAACAGGACACAGAGCAGAGAAGCAATTACAATATCACTTACTCAATATTTCCACCATTATGCATGCTCGGGGGAAGAGTTTCCATCCGGGCAAGAGTGTTTTTGACCTACGAGCATGACTTTTAGTGTTATGGAGACAGTTCACTTAAGGATAGACAGACCTTGGAATTTCCTGACAGGTTTGCAATGTGTAACAAAACTTCCTGATTTAACGTATCCTTACGGCATAGCCCTTGGTTAAAGGATGCTGTCTGTTTTTTAGATCCTTCCATCCAACCAAAATACAAGGCATACATACACGAAAGTGTTTTGCATCCTTCAACACTTCCAATACCATTTGGTTGTATAAATTTATCTGTTTTTAAAGATATAATTAACAGGTATCATTTACTACCAGTGGTTTAACGTGTATAGACTTTTTAACAGCTTCTTGACCCTTAAATTTACGATATTTCAATACAAATAAAAAGCATCAACTAAAGCTCATACTGCTTTTTATTACTGTCTGCAGGCTGATGTCAATATTACTACTCAATACTACTACTACAATATTACAGTAATAAAAAAAGATAGAATGATGCATGCTCAGAAATATCACCTTGTGCAAACTCCTCCAAAATACAGTGGCTTCAGACACTAAAAGAAATAAGAAAGGAAATTCCATCTTGTCTATCCATGTAATGGCAAGTATGATGAATGGGTGTGAAAGGCTTCTTATATTTGCTCAAAACACGAGTTCTGGTTTCACTATATAGCAGCAAAAGCAGCAGGTTCATTTACAGAAGCTCCACTGGTACCGAGTGCCTCTTTGCTGTCTGCTCAATGTTTTCTCTGTGAAGCTGCTTTGTGACCGGAGGAATTATCGCACCTGTTCTAGTTAAAAATAAAACATTTGTACAAAGTAATTTGTAATGCAAAACAGGCAGAATTACAGAAAAAGCAATTTGAAACACCTCTTAACCTTGATGTATTTTGCCTCTTGCATTAGTACGTTCTCCAATGCTTTTTTTAATCTAAAGGACACCTGTGTACTGAAGAAATCCTCTTTTTCCCTGAGAGGGTATTACTCGCTCAAGTTTGTTACATATCCCTCTTAAATGTAGCCAAATATTGTAGCAAAAGAGTTTCTGCAACTGAATATCCAAAACAATTGACCCCAAAGTGTCATTTCAGATAGTGAGCCACCAATTCCTATTTTCCTTAGTTTTCTCTTATAACATTTGAGACATTTAGGGGGGTTAAAAATAATTTGACATTTAATTAAGCTAAACAATCAAATTAAATAACCAGACTCCTTTTGGGGGAGGAAAAAAAAAAAAAAACGCTAAAGGGAATTCCTTAAATTCATAGTATTTCTTACCTTATCCTTTCTACTATTGCAAGAAAAACATGTTGTGGCCCCAAAGATAGGTCTTTACAGCCACACACTTCTGGATAAGAAAACAGTTTGAAAAATGAAGTAAAACTACAAATAATCCTACGCAACCACAATTGCAGTGACACAAGCAAGCCCCGCCAGCAGCCTGTTCTTACTTCAGACAGGTAAGAACGCTGAGATTCATATATATAAAAATACCTATCGCCTCTTCACAGTTCCACATTTTACAGAGTGTTTCTTTAATCGCTCGCCCCGCAGCCCCTTCTCCCCGAGGGACCCCTCGTCGCTCTCCCTTGCCCTACGGCCCCGCGCCAGCTCCGCTCGCTCTGGCGCAACCGCCATTTTAGAGCGGCCTCACGCGGTGCCAACGGCTGCAGCGCGACCGTTGACGGGCCCTGAGGGGGGCGGCAGCGCCAACGGCTGTAGCGCGGCCGTTGACGGGCCCTGAGGGGGGCGGCAGCGCCAACGGCTGCAGCGCGGCCGTTGACGGGCCCTGAGGGGGGCGGCCGCGGCCCGTGACTCCGCCCGGCACCCGCTGTTGAAGGAGGAGGTCGACACCGCTTCGTGCACAGGTAACTTGGACGTTTATTTACTCCTAGGCCGTTTTTTTCTTCTGTCTCTCTTCCCTCCCCCATAATAGTCACCTTGGAGTCTTCTGCGAATCCCTTTTCACCTGGCAACCCCTTGATGGCTTTAAAAAATACACCCTTTTCCCCAAAGATACAGGAATAAGTGCTCAGTGCTCTAGTTGTACCTCCCCCCCAGTCCCAGAGGCAACAGCACACAAGATTCTTAACAACACACAGTACCATTAAAATGACACATTCCTGCACATTTCCAAGGCATGCAAATTATTTACTGTTTTTCTCCCCTGCAAATGCATACAGAGAGGCCACGAGTCACCTAATCAGCCCTTTCTAATTGGGCTTCTTTCTACTCTAACTTGTGCCCTACACCATTCCTCTTAAATACTCTTAACATAGTTATTCTCTAATAGAGCTGCTGCGACTTCAACAGCAGCAACCGTCCCCCCACCAAAATACAGTCTGCAAGTCAAGTACCAGAAAAAATAGACGAGTTTCAGCTTTTCAGGATGTCTCATTTACACACAGAAAAATCAATGACATTCTTTTTTTTTTTTTTGCTGGAAAGCAAATATGCAACTCAACAGAAACAACACTGTCAATTTGTAGAAGCATAGATAAATTGAGCTCATCAGGTCGATGTATAAATCCCCTGAGTTGACAGTTAAGGACTTTGTCTTTTTGACAAAGATCACAGGAAACAAAAATAAGGCATTGATTATACCGTCGGGTTACACTAGTTGTCACAATATTTACCGAGACAAACTTCTCCCATGAAACAACAAAACAAAATCACTTACAATCCAAAAAAGCAGTAACTATCTCCTTTAAAGTAATCCAAGAAAGTAGCCTCACAAGTCCTTTAAATTAAGGATTCTGGATTTAAATATTAAGTTACCGTTGGTACTATGGTTGATTGGGTGGTTGTGAAACGCTGCCCTCTATTTCAACAGCTCTTTTTTGCCAACCACTTGCAACAACAGCCAGACATGCACGTAGTCTTAGTGTTGATTATGCTACAGAGCCGGGCTGACCCAGCTCCTCGTGGAAAGCTTTCTTTTAGAGGTTTCCAATTCACTTTTAGGTAGATGGAGGCATCTTCTCATAAGCTCATCTTTCATTCCAGACTTCGCAAGAAGTAGTAGTCGGATCTCAGAGGTAAAAGCATCTCTCACCGGGTGCTGTTAGAAAAGAGGCACAGCAGCAGACTGCTTGTTTCCTTGTCCGGAGGAGAAGCAGCTGCGGTGCCGGGAGGTCCACATCGCACCTTCTGCTCAGTATTTGTTGATGCCAAAGATCCTGACGCCGTGTAGCTGCGGCAGCTTGGGGATGAGCACCGTCAGCAGAGAGGTGGTGTTGAGGATGAAGTGCGTTGGATCGTACTTTGTGTAGAAGCTTGCCAGGAAGTACCTGTTAGAAAAAGCAGCTGATTGATAACAATGTCATTTAAAACAAACAAACAGACAGAGCATAGTTTAACAAGGGGCCTAGTTAATCGGTAATAGTTCACTCACGTATTCCTGTACTAAAAATCTCGCTTTAGATTCCAGGTATTTCAGCAAAGCAACGGGCCAACTATCTTCTTCCCGCACTTGTCACAGAGCTAAAAAGCACCTCTCACATTCTCCAACATTTCTCCCCTGCAACTTAGGTGTCTCTAACTTCCTAAGTTAAAGCCTAATTCATTATATCAAATTTAAATAATATAAAACCCATTAGCAACATGTATGTATTGCAGCTACCCTGACCAGCTCGGTGAGAAAACATCTGGCATTTTTCAATGCAGAAGTCACTTATGTTGAGCACATTTGTGATCAGCATCTTCTTGAAATGTTACCAGTCTAACAGATATGTCCAAGACAACTTTCTTTAAAGCTAGTCCATCACCTGTTCAATTGGGAAAATAAGGGAACATGTCTCAAAATCCACTTCATATCCAAATTTCTTATACTTTGAATCAATGACTCTACCTCATTCTTTGAGAAAATTAGTTGCACAAGGAAGACTATCAGATTTTTTTTCAGCAAAAGGAAAGTGTTTGTTCAGCTTCTTGTGCATTGCCAGTGTGTGCAGAGAACTGTATACCTAGGTTAAGATTATAAAAGTCCCACTGGAAAGTGGGATGCTGTCTCTCAAGAAAGTTGTTTTTGCAGAGATGTATTTTGTTTCAGTTTCTATCTGCTGTTGAGACAGCTTTCTAAACTAGATGCTGGATCTTACCTTTCTTCCCCTTCCTAGCCATGCAAATGGATGGCTTAAAGGAAAATCAGTAGGGCTTTTTACAATTATCTATTACATACTTATCTGATTTCCTGTAGTTACAGAGCTGTATTTTTGCCAAGAGACAATGAGATGTAGTATTTTTACCAGCATTCTATTTACATAACTTGTGCAAACAGAAAATAGTCTGTACAAAGCAAAACTGATAGGCAATATCATGAAGTATCCCATACACCAAGTACTGCCACATCTCTCACAGCTCACAAACTGCAAAATGGTCCAATAAGTGCCATAAAATAATGTACACATAACTAAGGGTTTTTAGATTAGCTTCAATTTTCAGTATTTGCAACTTCTCAATCTTTTAAAAAGAGTTAATAGCAAGTTTTCCTTCAAGGGTTTCAAATCTTTAAAGCCTGTTGCATTAGAAATTGTTAACCAACTTTGATTTCAGTGTTTGCATTAGAGTGTTGAAAGCCACATGAGGAAAGATTGTCAACTGCATGGCCTATAAATATGTATTCCCCAAGTCTATGATGCAAAAACAAACAAAAAAATCAAGAAGAAAAAAAAATGTCCTTTAAAGGTAAAGTGTAACTCATTTAATTGCAGCATCTGAAATTATGACTTTAGGATTCAATTCACACATTCTATAGATTGGAACTCACAGTATTATAGGAGAGATTGTAAAGAATTTTCTTGATGATGTAAATTGTACTCCATAATCCAGTTGCTCCCAGTGCGTTAGCAGCCTTGCCTTCCCCTGATCAGGTGTTTCAAAAGGAGTTCCTTTAACTGCATGCAGAAACACATACATTCCCTGGGGAAAATAAAGAGCAAATATTATTTATGTTTTATGTAACTGTTGCATTGTTCAAAGTATTGTGTAAAAAGAAGAAGAAAAGGTTACCCAGACAGTGGCATAGCCAGAGTTAGAGCGAAAGTCTATGCGACATCCAGTCCTGTGCCTTATCCTCTACGTTAGACGGCAAAAATTGAATGAACTCAAGCAAATTTTAGTAAGCACCCTAACAAGTTTAGGGCTGCCAGGTCAATTTTATGTTTTTTTCTTTTTTCACTGTGGTTAAATGAGTGATGCAGACTCTATGTACAGCAAAAATCTATCTACTGTTAAATACTATCATCTCCTTTACCACACCAACTTGTTCTTTGTTTTTGGAGCATGGATCCAAATCATGCCTCTGAAATATAAATTTGAGCCCACTGTTTTTAAATACTGGAGTTTGCTCTTTTCCAGTCTTCATAAACACTTTTTTTTTTTTTTCTATAACCATAAGACATACAGGAATCTCTATCAGCAAATGTCAAGGCTTTACATTTTCTTTTCTTCAAGTACGTTTATTTCTTTTGGCCGCATATTTAGATCGCTAGAGAAAAATTTCTACAGAAAAAAACCCACAGTTTTTCACAGTTCTTATGCAGGAGACAAAGGATAAGCAGGTCACTTTAAGTCTTATTCCATTTCATTAGGAACAGTCTCTTGATGAGTGGCATATTACCAGAGATGAGAGAATTAACTTACAAATTCTTTGACCCGTGATATTTGCTGCATTTCAGTTTTAATAATGAAACAGGCATTTTATTGTTGTTGCTCTCTAGGATGAAGTCAAATGCTTACAGCCCATTTTATTTTAGAATCATAGCGTCATTAGGGTTGGAAAACACCTTCAAGATCATCGAGTCCAACCGTGAACCCTCCAACACCATCCTGCTCCCCGTGTCCCTAGGTGCCACATCTACACTGTTCTTCAACAGTGCCAAGGGACAGTGACTCCACCGCTTCCCTGGGCGGTCTGTTCCAGCGCTTCCCCACTCTTTACATATAGAATTGTTTCCTAATATCTAGCCTGAACCCCCCTGGCCCAATCTGAGGCCACTTCCTCGTGTCCTACCAGGAGTTATTCTGGAGAAGAGATGAGATCAACCCCAGCCTCACTACAACCTCCTTTCAGGTCTCCCCACAGCCTCTTTCTCTCCACGCTAAATAACTTCCACGGCTCCATTGGGAACCTACTCACCGGCGCAGGTTCTCGTCCCTGCTCGTGACTTGCAACGACTTCCCGAAGGGTTGGGGGAAGCTCTCCGGGCTTATAGGGAACATCGCACAAGCGCTTATGGCCACTACCATTTTCGTAAGGGAGAGCGGGCGGGCCGGCCAGCCCAGCGGCAGCCGCGCACTCACCAGGTTGTGGATCACGTTGGTGAGGGTCCAGGCGACGGGCACGCTCACGCAGGGCACGCTGAGCAGCACGACGTGCAGCAGGCCCACGCCGAGCGCGTAGCTCAGCCACATGCCGCGGCTGCTCATCACCCGCGTGTTGGGGTTCACCTCGCTGTGCGCGACGCCCACGTTCATGGCCGCGCCGTGCTGCGCTGTGCTGATGAACGGAGCGGAGCGGAGCGGCTCGCAGGCCCCGGCGGCGCAGGCGGCCCCGCGCGCA
>JAWLRI010001014.1:1433758-1457884 GCA_034781795.1 Crypturellus tataupa
CAGGTGCGGAGCCTTCGCGCTCGCCGGGGCCGTGGGCGGGGCGGGGTAACGGCTGCTCGCGCGCCCTCTCCAGCCGCCCTCCCCAACGGCCCCAGCCGCCCTCTCTCCCGGCCGCCGTGCCTTGCGGAGGGGCCCCCGTGCGGCACCCTCCACTGAGGCGACGCGGGCTGAGCAGTTCCCTTACGAGCCCGGGCGCTTCTCGTAAGGCCCCCGAAGACAGGCGCCCCATTATGTATTTATTTATTTATTTTTTACTATTTAGCTTTCTTTTTGGGGCCAAAATCTTGCGCTGTTGCCTCAGTACTGAAGTACTGAGCGCTGGGATTCTGAGAGGCAGAGCTTCCATATGGGATCCGACCCGCTCCCTCTCGCCTGGGGGAAGGCAAGGAGCCAAAGTTACTGTGAGACCTCAAGATGAAGTTAGTCTAAAATATTGTGTTTTTAGGGGGCGCCGCTTGTAATTTCTAGGTGTGATCATAAACCAAGATGTGAAAGGGAAGAAGGCAAGAAAATACAGAAATGTGCTACTCTGGAATAGGTGGAGGTGGGGATAACCAGCCACTAATAAATTTTTCAAGTAATGCTATTTTTACTTTTCTGTTGCTGTCTTAAAAATATTTTATATATAAAGATTGGCATAGGGGCTCTGTTACAGGAGTGGATTACAGATGGTGGTTCTGCTACATGAAAGATTCAGCTCTGTGCATTGAAACTATGTTCCTCTTTAGAGCGTTTGACATTGCGCACACTGCGTTTGTGGATGACATCACTGAGTGAAAGCACAGCATGTGCCGGATGCATCACTGGTTTTGACAGGCAGATTGGCATGGGGAGCTCTCCTCCGCCGAATGGATTGGAGTCTTCCTGCCTTTAGCTTCCTGTTTCCCAAATGGGAAGCAGGGAGGAGTCACTCTTTCAGTGTTGAAATATCCTAGCTCTTGGGCTGGAAACAGCCTTGGAGTGGTGGAATTCATGGAGAGCAGAATGCAGGTTAAAGTGGCTTGGGTAGAGCTATCCTGGGGCCAAAGCTGAGGTGAGGAGTTGTTTCTTCTTGATGTATGTGCAGGGCAATAGAGACTTTGATCCAGTTTTACACTAACACCGAACTGCAACAGTCCTTCAAGTGTTACTGAATGTACGATGCAGTGGTGTTATCCTTGAAACTCCTGTGATGCATAAGTTTTTGTGAAAGGAAGAGAATTCTTACTTTACATTTGTTATTTGGAGAAAATAATTAAGTAGTGGTGAAATCTAGTTTTCTATGTTTTTTATTTGCAGCTAACAGTCTTCAAATGTTTTAACAGATTTTTTTTTTCATCTTTTTTGCCAAATCCAGAGCTACAAAATATTCCGTAAACATAAGACAACTTCATTTGGAACAAGGTTTGGAATGTTATAATGTAGAAATTGAATGTAAAACCAAATCTGCTTTAGATTAAAGCATTTAGTATACTGAGCATACGAGCAGCTTAGCTTTGGAACGTTGTTCATATCAGCAGGATGCTTTAGTAAGCTTCAAAAGCCAGAGAGATGTGGCTTTATTTTGTCTGTGGTCCACTATGTCTTTGCAAAATGAATTTGTGCTTCACTCTTTTCAGATGGTTTCCTAGCCTTGTTTATTCTCCTTACTAAAGCAGGAAATGATTGAAATATCACCAGCAAAAAGGTCCATCTCAAGGACTGTGCCATGTGGAATAGTAAAGAAGATAAAGTAGAAAGCACATGCTAACATACTGCTGCTTGTCTTTAAAGTAAACCCTGAAGGAAAAAATCCCACTCTCCAAATTTCCACAAATTAAGTTTTCTCTTATTTGATTGGGCATTGTGAACTCTAGAATATATATGTGTTCTAGTGATTGAGAGGACAAATTTATTGAAATGAATTTTTGTCTTGTTGTTTATACATGTTTGGACTTAGTTTGGTTGCTGCCTTGAAGGGTCTGCTCGGTCTCAGTAAAACCTTGTCTCTTGTGGCGGTGCTAAATATTCACAGCTCAGCTTTTTGAAATACCTTTCTTTCGGATATGAGGTAGTGTCCAAATTTCTGGGAGCTCTGTCTTTTTGTTCTTCCTCACATAACTCATGCCCAGCTGTGTATTAATTTTTTTTGATTAATATTTATTGCTGCAGACTAAAAGTAGTAATTTGTTTTCATTTAGGGATGGCTGCTTGGCAGTTAGGGGTAATACAAGTTCTATGTGTTTACTGTAGAAGTAGATGAGTAACATTTTTATAAAGCAGCACTGGCTTTAAATATCAAGCACCCACTAGATGTGTGCAGGTATTGGCTGAGTGCTTGTGGACATGTATAGATGAAGAGCGTGAGGGCAAGTATGCCTGTTTTGTATCTGTGTGCACCAAGTCACATCAAAGCTGTGATCTCTTGGAAAAGCAGTTTTTTCTTGTATGAAGAACTAAACCGTGCTCCATTTATGTTATTATTTTATATATTGCTCATTGCAGGAAAAAAAAAAGTCAGCGATTTTTATCGAGAGGTCTGCCATTAGCTTGAAATGGGTTTGGAACTTGTAGGGCTAAATGAGTAAGATCAAAAAAAATAGAGCAACATCTTGGTTGAGTCTAAAGAATGTTTACATGGGAGGCTGAAATAGTTTTGTCACCCTTCCAGGATCTCTTGTAATGGAAGAAAGTGCAGCTGACCATAATGTCGCTGTGGAAAGATGCAAACATGTGTTGGTGATCAACTGTAGTAGTACAAGGCAGTCAAGGAGAGATGACTGGATTTTTAAGGTGAATCTGAATGTCTTGTCATTGTGGATGTTTTCATTTTCTGAAATTACAGTATGATATTTTGTCAATATGTGTATTTTTCTCTTGATGTTAATATAGCATGTTCTTCTGCGAAGTACCACAGTTCCTTACTTTGAACTGGTGAATATCTGCATGTTACGTGTAACTAGATAGTCTTTTAATACTGTTATTTTGTAGGTTCTGTTACAGTGCTGAAGAAATATGTATTTGTGTTGTCTTAAGAAAATCCTGTATTAAAAGAATACTTAATAGTGTGCCTGGGTCTAAGAGACGCTCTGAACATTGGAAAATCAGGTCAAATTGAAAATGCTGTGTTATCTTTTCTTTTAGACTGTCTATTTTAGGATGTAGAAATGTATTCATAATTTCAATGTGGAAATAGAAAAAAAAACAACTGTTAGTGTTAGCTAGTAGTGCCTTGATTGGAAGGAAAGGAGCACCTTCTGAGAATAAAATGTAACATGCTATTTTTTTTAACC
Organism: Crypturellus tataupa; assembly: GCA_034781795.1. Taxonomy (NCBI): domain Eukaryota; kingdom Metazoa; phylum Chordata; class Aves; order Tinamiformes; family Tinamidae; genus Crypturellus; species Crypturellus tataupa. The sequence continues at coordinate 1,437,010 of JAWLRI010001014.1, forward strand.
TTTTCTTTAACTTTTTTTTTTTTTTTTTTTTCCAGAAATTACAATTTAGGGTTGAAATACATTCCACCTTTTTTCCTCTGTGAAAGCATCTAACCTGCATGGATTCCAGGGAGCCCTTGTTTGGACAGAGAGATCCTGTTGCTGTCCGTGTCTCGGGCAGCGCTCCGGGCATGGCTGTGTCCGCGCAACTGCTAAACCCGGGGGGCCACCTGGCAAACCCAGAGGGCCGACCTTGCTGCGAGCTGCCCTCACTAGAAGGGCCAAGCGCGCACATGGTGAGCGTGTCCACAGCAGCGCAGGTATCCTCCCAAAGGAAGAAAGCTTTGAGGCAACTTCTTATATGGTGCTGGTTTGTCGTAACACCTGTCTCAGACTTTGTCTGTAGCAACAGGTTTTCAGTGGTTGTCATGCTCTGCTGGTGCTTCGCTGGGTAGCCAAATCTTGACTTCAACTGTTACTACTTTCATTAAAATAACAATATTGTATGTTTTGTCATGATCAAGCCAGGCAGTGATTGTGCAATGACATATGCACTTCTTTACTGCCTTCTTTACTGCCTTCTTTTTATTCACTATATTGCTTTATAAGTCTTTCTCATTTTGGAATCATGACACCACCATTAAGTTTGTCTATTAAGGCCTTCCTCTTTTTTTTTTTTCCCAAATTAATTTGCTCAAAACATTATTTTGTAATTTTTAACACTTACTTTATAAAAAGTAAGTTCGCCCAGAGAGTTTGTTTGGCCTGTGTTGCACTGTTTTTGAAGACAGCTCAGCCCTCTAAAGACTTGTCACCAAGTCTTTGATGCTACAAAAATGTTCACCATAAAGAGTGGTTATTATGTTTACTTGCCAAGAATACTAGGCAAGGTTTTTTTGTTTGTCTTAAAGTCCTGAAGCTTCTCTTCTTTCTGCTTTTGCATTAAGGGTGCCCATTAATGTCAGTTTCTTAGAAATAAAGGATAACATTCTTATAAATTGTGATTAATTCTGCTCATCCATGAATGTGATGACAGTGAATCCAATGGTGAATGGTTTTCAGGTCTTTTGATAGCTTTAATAATGATGTTCCGACTTTCAAATAGGTGTATAATTTGGTGTAGGATCCTGATAGTTTATCTCCTCTCTAGCAAATTAGAATGCTATTTTAAAAGCTGTGAAGCTTTTTTAATGACAATAAATAATCTGTTTGCTTGTATTATGTGAAAACAAATAAGCTCAAAGTTCTTAGTTCCAACTAGAACTTGTTCTGATAGTAATCGAAGCCAGGCATGGTGTGCAGTAATCAGCAATTCATTATAGTACCGTTCACCTTCATGTGTAATTGCTTTACAGATGATTGTTGCCAGCCATTCCGAACACGGACAGGTGCTGCATGTCATTCCTTCTGCCCAGCCAGGAATGACCCAAGTGATTATTCCTCAAGGACAGCTTCTGGATGTATCCAGCACGCAGGGTGAGTTTAACCTCTGGGAATGAAGGATGTCCTGTGACTAAACATTCTGAATGATCTTTCTTTAAGAACTTTAGGTAGGCTTAGTGAATTGTTAGTTAATTTTTTTTTAATTTCATAGTTAATTCTTTCGTTTTCCTTAGTTTCCTTAAGATATTTACAAAAATATGTACTGAATTTGCCTTCCAAGTCTGAATCTGCTGTCCATTTTTTTGGACAAAAAGCCTTATGAACTAAGGATTATTGTGTTTGCTTTGTATGATGGGTAAACTGGAATGTCAAGCACAAAGCTGCTTCTTGTCTTATTTACTGTTAAAAGGGATATTTTTGCTAAATCACAAAAGTGTATTTTCACTTTTGAGAAACTTATTTCACTTAAAGTGAAGTAGTTAATTCAAGTAATGCAGCAGAAGACTCTCTTTTTCTGGAAACTACTGTCAATAATTCATTTCTAGCTTCACAAACGTTTATGGAGAAAATCATTTCCCAGTGAAGAAAATGAACTATACCTTTTGTTTCATAGTCAGTGTGTTAAGTGTATAGTGAGATGCACAACTCCATACACAAAACTTATTTTTTTTCTCTAGAATAGAAACATAGTGAAGTCTGAAAGATGGCTATTCATTTGCAAGTTTAGCTGGGTGGCTGAGGACTGTGTGCTAGTTTACAACCTTATCAAGTTCGTATTCATATTTTTACCTGGTCTTTATCAGTATTGATTCATAATTACTTAACTACTTTGTAGTTTGTCATATTGAATCCTAAAACTCTTTCCTTTTCCAACATGCACAATTTAATCATAGCTTGTTATTTCCTCATACTTATTCAGCTATTAACCAGGAGGATATTTTGTTTTTGCAAAGATTTTTCAGAAGAGAAGTGCAGTGATGGGAACTTGCAGACAGTAGCGGTGGCTGCTGTAGGAGGCACTACAAGTGGTTATATTCTACGTCCACATGCATCTCTCTCTCTATCAAAAAGAAACATCACCAGGTAGGTTGAGGAATTAAAAGGATTAAAAAGCATTTTGACCTGCTGGTAGTATTGCCAGGTTTTCATGCATTTGGTTTTGCAACAGTTACTGGAAAATTAACACAGAAAGTTTCCATGGAGATCATGGTTTTTTAGAATTAATGAATGACGTGTAGCATCCAATGTTTGCAGGGAGCAGTTATGTGTGATGGAGCAATGGAAAGAGCAGCTAACGAGCCTGAATTCCAGAGAAAATTGGATATATTTTGACTTGAGCAACAGGTGGACATTTAAAGTAACACAGAGAAAATTACTGAAATTTCTCCAGGTAGATGCTAGTATTACCAAGAGTTCCAGATGAAGGAGCTGCTTCAGTGAAGGAGCTGGAGGGAAAGCTGAAGCTTGAAGGAGTAGAGTTTATTGTATCAGTATATTAAAATTTATAATTGGTGTTTTAAATATTGATATTTACAGTGAAGTATTTGGGCAATAGTCAATTATGGGGAAAATCAAACCTAGGTTTTCAAGGCGAGTTGATACAATGTCTATAGCTTAGTCATATGCTGTCGGGGTATACACAATATGTTGTCTTGATTATATTAGACTGAACTATTGCTCTTCTGGCTGTCTCTAAAGATTTCTTTTTTTGTATGTATTTTTTAGGTTATTGGAAGATCCCTTTCCTATACCTGTCCAGCCACTGCCCCCAAATACACCCTCATGGGCACGCCGTCTCAGGAACTGTGAGGTGAGCTGCAAACAATTCGTACTTGGTGGTTTATTTCATCTAGATCGTTACATACTTAAAGAAATATTTTTATAGTTGTAAAATTTGCACATTGTCAAGCACACTGGCTCTATAAAAAAGCACTGGTACTAGCACATTTAAAAATATAAAATGTCATAGGAGCCTTTGTAATGCCAGAAATTGAATGCTCTTAATACTGCACCATTAGAAAAAGCTACTGATTCTCAGAAACCTGCTGGCTTCTACTGAGCAAATTGCTGTTTTGTTACACTAGTGATTCATTAATTAAAGAATAAAATTCCTTTAATATGGCCTAAGTCTGCAGTGGTTCATATCACTTTGTGTTCTCCTCTAGAAGCTGAAAAACACTTGTGGGAGTCTAGTTTGGGACTTAGAACACCTTAATGTCAATGTTTAGTAAAACATTTATATTTTAGGTACTCTCCCAGATTTGTTATTTTATTGTGCCAGCATGATTACCTGTTCCTTTTTTTTTCCTCTCTCTTATCAAAAGTTCTGTGGTACCAGCTAAACATTTTCTTTGTTTTGTTCTGTTTTTTCAAGGTTACTAACACTTACTTCATTTTTTTTGCACACTTTTTTTGTAAGAGAAGCTTTGTGCTTAAAAAGGCTGCTGCCCTTTTTCTGATTACCTACTGAAAATATATAAAATGGCCACTCCTCACTGTGAATTGTACAGATAATTCACCACCTTAAATGGAGAACTTGCATGTTTGGTACCTTTTTTCAACCTATTGTGTTTTTTGACCCAAGCAGCACTTCCTTTTTATTTGTATATTGAAAGATGTCTCTGTTTAAATTGACAGTTGTGTTCTGAGAATATAAAGATTTGTCTCTACAGTTGAGCAGAGCTGTTGCCTGTCGCATTTTTCCTCCTTTAAAAAAAAAAAAGGGCAAAACAAATTTTGTTTTGTTCTTGTTTACCCTGTGGAGTCCACTGTGCAAGGAGGAATGATTGGTACTCTGTTCCTTCTTGTGTGCTATCAGCAAGGTTATGGACCAGACACTACTGCTAAGATGCATGTGCATTTTTGTGGGCATAGATTAGAGATAATGGGTTTGGAGGTGCCATTTGTCTTTAAGGGAGTCTGTGTGTGTCTTGGAGAATGTTTTATTATTGGTACCAGGATAGAATAGCCTAATCAGAACTGGGAGATCTCTCAGTTAAAGAAAATGCTTTGCCTTCAGCTTGAACATGCTTGGTGCAGGTAAATGCGGCTACCCACAACTCCACTTACTTTCAGTGACTTTCCAGACTGGAATCAAGCTTAAACACCACTGAGGTCTGCATGGATTTCACAGCACATGTCAGCACTTGAAACCATGGCACAGCCTGTCTGCATGTTGCCCACACTATCTAATGGGAAGCTGATTGCATTTTAGACCAGAACTGAACTCCAAAGGGTGATGACTCTCTCGGTAGTTGGGCACCATCAAACATGGAACAGTAAAAGCTACCGCTGTTCAAAATTAGCACTAAGCACTGTGACTAGTGTTGATTTCCTAGCTACCTTGAACTATTCTGCTTGTATTTGCAGTGTCTGAACAGTATAATGCCTCTCGCATCCCGCTGCTGTTATTTCACTCAAACAAAACTACAGTCTTGATGTGTGTATTTTTGTCAGCTTTTGTATCCCTTTGTTGAGGTGAGAGTAGGGGAGAGAAAAGGAATTCCTTCATTTTTGGCTTCTGGTATAGCTGGGTCAGAAGATTAGGCTTACATGCTGCCTAAAAACAGCAGAGGTGCCAGGCTGACTGCTGCTGCTGGTCCATGGCCCTATGATTTTGGGTTTGTGCTGACAGCAACCCCCTGTCCATTCTACTTGTTCTCTGCTGGCTTTTGTTCTTGCTATCCATAGACATTGTGTCTGTTCCAAGTGACTTAAGAGGTGGGTATTGTTGGTGTGAGCAGCGGTCTTCACCCCAAATCAGATGTTGGGGGTGTATGTTGAAGCAGATACACTCCTAGCACTTATGGCCTCTGTGGAAATCAGGTGAATACGTTCACTTAGGATGACTGTGTCCCAGGTGACTGCAATTGAAGTATGTGCGGGAGAAACAACAGAAGGGGAGTTATGTCACGTAAAAAACAATGTTTGCAGTAGCGGTGTAACCTTTTCTGGAGTTCTTGGAGTTCTTAGTCTTAGAGGACTGACAAATTCCTGGTCTCCCTGAAGATTACTAGATCCTGTATTAGATCCTGTGGTAAGGAGGAGATCGTGAGGAGTCAAAAAAAAAAAAAAAAAAAATCCACTCCCAAATCTGAGACTGCTTCCTTGCTTTCCAGAGTCCCAATCTGCTTTCATTTTCTTGGGTGCTGGACAGCACTCAGCTGGGTGAATAATCCTATTATTTCACCTCCTTTCTATGCAGGAAATCGGGGACTCGTACCGTGGCTATTGTGTAAGCGAGACAGAGTTAGAGAGTGTCCTAACACTACACAAGCAGCAAACGCAGAGCGTATGGGGGACGCGGCAGTCCCCAAGCCCGGCCAAACCCGCCGCACGGTTGATGTGGAAGTCCCAGTATGTCCCATATGACGGGATCCCATTTGTCAATGCAGGTAACTAGCTTCTTTTAATAACTACTTTCAAATTCCAACATCAATTCCCAAAGACCTGTAAAAAGATCATTGTGTTTTTTCATAGTGGTGATAATGTTAAGGCACAAAAAAATAAAAATGAATAAATAAGTTGCTTGGGTACCTCCATGCTGCAATCTGAAGGAGTTTGATTCTCCAAAACCATAGGCTTGTTGTGAGTCATTCATTTCCTTTGTTCTTTAGAAATAAATCAGTTAAGTGCTGTTTAGGTGTTCAGATGAGCGAAATCTTTAGAGGACGCCTTATCCACTCTACCACAGTATGGAAGTTTTCAAAAGGGAAAGGACTTGTTCCAGGAATCTTGCCTAATATGGGAAAGCCTTGAAAAGTTTGGTCCACAGGAGCCAGTACATTCCTCAGATGGCCCCTTAAAAATACAAGAACAACAACAAAATAAACAACATATCTCAGCAGGTAGATTTTTCTTTTTTCCTTTTTTTTTTGTGCAGATTTTGCAAACTCATGGAATGGATACATAAAAGCTTAGTGTATGAAATTAACATGTTGTCACACACAATTAGGAATGACCAGAGTATAGGTTATGTGCAGTTTTTGCTGAAAGTAGCCCAAAAAGTGAAATGTTAGCACCAATCTTAGAGTTTAAGCTGTAACTGTGAGATAGCACAAGAAAGTTAGAACAAATTCAAAACGACCTGTCCTTACTATTTCCTTCCTTATTTCCCCAAATATATTTTCAGGCATGTTTAGTTTTTTTTTTTTTTTTTAAGATCTCTGCCTGGTAAATATCTTTCCCCCAAGAGAGAGGTTTAGAGCAAGCGCGTGATTTTTGTTGTTGTTTTGTGAAGTGTTGTAAACTAACCCAGACTCTGATTGTTGAGCTGTAATATTTTTTGCTTTGCTCAGGCCTGCAGACGTGATGGGTTGAATGTTCCTAACGTGTTGTTTTCCAGTGCATTTCTATAATACATTTAGTGTTTACCCTTCTATTAAAAGCATTCATTAAAATCCTTTATGTCTGTAGAGCAAAGGCTGTGACTATGATTTACTGAGCTGTAATTTAAATCCCAGATGACTGAATTCTAAACTGGAACAAAAGGGTTGTTTTAGAAAGAATTCTGTCTTCTGCATAAACGGAACCCATCTTCCCTGCTCTGCTTCTGCCGTGGAGAGGTCTAGGGCTGAGTACCTTCCTATATGGTAAACTGTGTACTAATCATCCAAATCTTGGTTATTATTTTTAATAAGGCTTTGAATAGCTAATCCCTTTGCAAAGCAAAGATCCCATCAAAATGCTTTTGAGATGCATATTAGCAAAGAATGGTTTTAAATTGTTCAAGTCTTCTACAGTCATAGCACATTGAATTTTTTTTCAGTTTAAAAAGAAACCTAAATGACTATCCATTCATCATACCTAATCTGCTTTTAAATTTCCCATTTCTCTATTTGCATTTTTTTAATATTGCACTCTCATGCAATAAGTTATTGACTATTTGCTGGAAACACAATTTTGCTGTTGTGATTCTTTAAAAATCTTGGTGTATTTTGAGGCAAAGGCACCTCCTTGCTAGTATACCAATTGTAGGTAAAAGATGACAAAGAAAACTAAACATGACAGAGAAAAAAATACAAGTTATTTTGTCTATTTGTAATACCTCTTCGGAGTGGCATACTCCCACAGAAACAGATGGACTTAAAGATCGTGTAGCTCTAAACATCACTCAAATAAGAGGTTTCTTCTGATGAAAGAAGAAGTTACAGTCATGACATGGAAATGTTTGCAGTTAAGAGAACTTGTATTTTTTTTGTCTTACTGCAGACCTTAATGACAAGTGAGAATTCACAGCACAGTGTTATCTAAAGTATCAGTCTAAGATGGGATGGTGCACATGCTTAAACTTTGATTTAAGCTGTGAGTTTTCTGGGTTATTTGGGAAATTCTGCTTCTCTTTCTTACATTGAAGCACTGTGCTCCACTGGTACCTCACAAAGCTGCTTATTATGTGAAGTATTGGTGTTCATGAAGACAGAAGCCTGTTTTGCCTCTATATATCTCCCCTATCTTTATATGTCTTCCAAGAGTGTTGTGAAGCATAATTAGTTTGGGAAATGCTTTGAAAATGCTTTGTGATCCTTAGATGCTATGTGAGAAGCATTTGTACTGTATTGAAATGCTTCTGCACTTAGTGTTCTGCCTTCTAACAAGTCCAATGTTCAATAGAAATAAGTGTCTGAGAGCTCTCATTGTTTCTGTAGTTACTGTTTTACTATGGGGACTGAACATCAGTGGTTGCTTGAATATATGATCGAGTAGATTACTTTCTCCTCCCAGGAAGTAGAGCCATTGTAATGGAGTGCCAGTATGGACCAAGGAGGAAAGGTTTCCAGACCAAAAAAGCTGGTGAGCAGGAATACGCCTCTGGCCATCTGTACAAAGCCACTTGTCCAGCAAGGTAAGAATTGGTTATGAAGTTGGAAGAGCTGCTCACTATCCCAAGAGAGCTTGTCTTTTGTGAGCCTCGACGGAGCACTGTATTGGAGTAAGGACTGGTATGTGCCAAGGCTGAGCTGAGGTTGATGGCCTTTTGGAGGGAGGGAGACTGTGAAAGTGAAGGAGGATGAGATTTGATAGGTTGCCTAGGTGCAAAGTAGCAATACATCAGGATGTGAAGCACAAGTAGGAACCACTGTCATTATTGAGAACATCATACCTTGGAGTACATCTGAATAAAGGGGAGGGAATAGCATGAAAATCAACTGTATTCTGAGTGTTGCTCTCATCATCCTTTGGCTGTGTGGATATAGCATATGTGAGCTGCAGCTAATAACAGGTTAGGAAACTAGCGTAGAGTGAGAGATACACAGTAATGACTCTGATGGAGTATAGAAAGGTTACTTAGGCTATCTTGCAACAATCATTCCTCTCCTTTTGATTTGCAAATCTCAGGCATTTTCCATTTTCAATGGGTGTGCAAACTCCTGAATAGCAATTGAAGCATCTTTTGTGAGTTCTTAGTTGAATTACACAATCCCTTAACAGGTGTCTGTGGATCTTTATTGTACGTCTGCAAAACCACTGAATGACTGATGACCACAAATTTGGAATAGAGACTTTCTTAAAGCAAAAGCTTCCATGTTCCCTCAAACACCAGCCTAGAATTGCATTCCCAATTTTACATTCCCCTTCTGCTTGTAGAACCAGTAACTATAACTTCAATGTCTTTAGTTATGAGCGTGAATTAGGAGGTTGGATACCCAAGGAGCATCAATTAGACTAGCACAGGCTGACAGCTTGAGTGATGAAAAGCCAGCTGACCTGGGGCAAAAATTTTAGTCCCAAAACTATATCCTCTTATTTGTTGAGTTTCCTTTGACTAACATAGTGCAATTAAGTCCAATCATGCAAAATTAGCAAAAGTCTTATTTGCAGAAGTTTTAGTTCTTCCTGCTCACCAGGGATTTTCTTCTTATCCAACTCGAATGATTCTTCCTGTCCTTGAACATCCTGTTGCAGCTTCCTGGGTTTCAGTCCCCTGTGTGTTCAGTTTGTACTGAGCTACGAGTGTATTTACTTGGACAGCTGCAATCAGGCACAAGTAAATGTGCTCAGCTGGGACTTCAAGATGAGTGAACTTGCACAGTCTGGCTGGAATGGTGTTGTGCTTTGTGTACCCTGTTGAGGGACAGAGGATTGCTAAGGCACATCACTGCTCTAACATGGACTGGAACAGAAGTTCAGAATCTGTGTCAATCTCTGTTGATGAGCGCTTAGCAATTCCTCAGTTCTGTTAGAGGCTCTTTACCCTTGCATGATGTTACTTGAATTTTTTCTGTAATATCTGCTATGGAGTAAATGGGATTTTTTGCCTTCCCCTGAGAGCGAAGTGTAACAAAGCAGAATTTTTCTTTTTCTTTGTTATTCTCCACCACTTGGAAGAATCTATATTAAGAAGATTCAAAAGTTTCCAGAGTATAGAGTTTCCACTGACCCTAAAATTGACAAGAAAATCATAAGAATGGAGCAGGAGAAAGCATTCAACATGTTGAAGAAGAGCTTGATAGATGCTGGCGGTGTCCTCAGGTGAAACTTCCACTTTTTTTTTTTTTTTATCTTGACAAATGACGCAAAAAGAAATGATTTGTTTACTTGGCTTTTATTCTTTTAATCATGTTATTAAGGCTCTTGCTAAATAATTAAAAAAGAAAAATGCCATTAGGACTTATGGATCTGCATTATTTAGTTTGGTAAATGTTATACACCAAATTAAAACTTGAGCAGGTGTTACTGTGCAGGGAATAGCTGTGTTATTTGGGCATTTAATCTCTTTTATTTAGCATTGCAAAAATTTGAGAGAACCCTGAGTGCTCAAGGGCTCTCATCTTACAGCTCAAAAGCAATAAAAGCTTAAGGAAAAACTCAGTCATTTGTCATTCATTGTCAGACTTTTCCCAAGAGATTCTTTTTGTTAACTTGTCTCGAGAATAGTTTATAGAAATTCTCTCCTCTTGCCAGGTGGTATGTACAGTTACCCACTCAGCAAGCCCACCAGTATCATGAAATGGAAACTTCATGCCTTCCTCCTTCACCTTCCCATTTTCCTATGCCTTCTCCAGAGGAAGAAGTTGTTAGAGAGGAGAACTGTGCGTTACCTTCTCGGCTTCATCCCCAAGTAGCAGAAAAGATCCGAGAGCTGGTGTCACAGGGAGTAGAACAGGTCTATGCAGTGAGGAAGCAACTAAGGTAAAGCACTACCTGGCTGGATAATCACACCTTTCTCAGCCTGTGCTGCTGTATCCACTTTTACATTTGATTAAATGGCTTGCAACTTGCTTGCTGCATGTTGTGATGAATGTTTTTCTCATATGTCATTAGAATCTATTTTTTCACAGTTTTTTTTTTTTTTTCATTTTATTATACATATCTATTAAGAGCTGCTGTCTTCTTTAGTTAGTTGTATAGTTGGAGGTTTTTAATGTAGGACTGTAGAGCAGATGCATGCAGAACGGCAGATCAGAAAATGATCTGACTTGTCCTTATCTGTCGTTGCAGAAAGGGGAGGGAAATGACATAGAGCAGAGGGAAATAACCCAAAAGATTGTAAATATTCTAATTTTTAAAATCTTCCTTTAACACATGACAGAAAGTATGTGGAAAGAGAATTATTCAAGCCTGATGAAGTGCCAGAGAGGCATAACCTGTCTTTCTTCCCCACTGTGAATGACATCAAGAACCACATTCATGAAGTGCAGAAGTCCCTGAGGAATGGAGGGATGGAGTATAACTCAGAAAGCATACCAGCAACGGTACTTTTGGCCCTAGTGTTTCTTTTTGATTCTTGGATTAAGTGCTACAAGTCTTACTTAATTTTTACTGTCTAACCATATTTCAGTCAAAATTGTCATTGAGTTTATATTCACAGAGCCACAATTTTCAGTGCAATCTCTGGCTCGGCCAAACTGAATAAAACCTTTTGGTCTTGTTCAGGATTTATCTCATTAGCATTAAATTGCTTTTAGTTACTTGACATGTTATGCAATACTAGCACTTACATGAAGACTGCAAGAAGTGGAGGTCATGTGGTATGGCAAAATGGGCATCCCTCAAAAATTTTTTGAGAAACTTTGCTATGTACTATGTTTTGGAGCAGTTAGTACTTCTGCCTTCCCATATCTGGAAAAATGGGGATGAAATGTGTCAGGTGCGGTCTAAATTGGGACTTTTACAGCATTTTGAATATGTAAGTACTATCAGCCACTCATTTGAGGCAAGTTATGTGTTAATTAGTCAAACTGTTTGAGTGTCAGTTTTTCATTTTAAAATCCATCCAGGAAGGGTTTAACCTTCCTGTTACAGTACATGCTAGGAATCACTTACAAAATTTCAGTTTTCAGAGTCTTTTTTAGGGGATAGGTTGTAGGAGTTGTTTATTTGTTTGTTTGTTTTAGTAAACCAAAAATGTCCAAAATATGTAGTTATTAGCAACCGTAGTTGCTAATTTGCAACTTTCACTGCCTGTATTCATGTGGATGCTGTTGAGCCTGTGTTCCTGTAAGCAGAGAGTCTTGCACCATTTCGGAGAACTGAGATCTGTTTCCTTTCAGCTGCAGTGGACCACTGACAGTGGGAATGTTCTCACAGAAACGGTGACTGTTACATTTGCCTCACCACCATCAGATGGTAGGACTGTATTAACAACTTAGCTATCTCCAAATGTGATTTTTTTTATTACATTTGTCACAGAATCTCCTTCCAGAGAGGTTACTATCATGACCTGCCCTCTGCTGAATTTAAGAAGAAGGATGACTTCTGCGTGTGTTCTGGGGGAGAAGAGAGTCTGTGTTTGTGTGTGTTTTTATCATTTGGTTGTATGTGTTGAGGGGAAAAAGTATTTCTTGATATGGTTGATACGAGTAAAACTGTAGATCTGGCTTCTATTTAGCATTCCAAAGCAATTAAAGGTTAAAATTGAAGGTTTTCACAGACTCTCAGAGTGGTTGAGGTTGGAAGGGGCCTCTAGAGATCATCTAGGTCAACCCCCTGCTCTAGCAGGGACATCCAAAGCACAAGGCACAGGGTGGCAGCCAGGCAGGTTGGAAGATCTCCAGAGAAGAAGACTCCACAGTCTCTCTGGCACCTTCACAGTGAAGAAGTTCTTCCTCATATGGAGGTGGAACTTTCTGTGTTTCAATTTATATCCATTACCCCTTGTCTTGTCACTAGCCATCACCAAAAAGAGTTTGGCCCCATCCTCCTGACATTGTCCTCTCCCTAACCCAGTCCTCCTCAACCAGCGGAAACTCTTCCTCTCTCCTGGTTCTCTCTCTTATATCCAGGCTCTGTAGTTCATGGGGACTAGCCTTAGCAGCAAAGACAGAAGCAAGAAGGCATTTAGTAACTCTGCCTTCTTGGCGGCATCTCTGTCACCATGGCACCCTCCCCATTCAACAGCAGACTAGCATTTTCCATAGTCTTCCTAGGGAAGACTCCACCACCTCGCCTTCCTGGCCTGTCCTTCGTGAAAAGCCTAAAGCCATACGTGGCCACGTCCCAGTCATGGGAGCTATCCCACCATCTCAGTAATTGTAGTGAGATCATGGCCCTGCAATCGCACGTACATCTCCAGTCCCCTTGTTTATTCCCTACTGTGTGAGTTTACATAGAGGCATTTGAGTTGGGCTCCCAATGTGCCTCTCATTCTAGCTCAGGCAGCTGCAGCTTGACTATATGGGTCTTCAGAAGTTCTCATATTTTGCCATTTTGCCTCTCCAGGCTTTGGGCACCCTTCACCCTTTGGGCTCTGGAATTAGGCTGCTGTGAGGGGCACAACAGGCCACCGCCTACCTTATCTCCGATTATATACCCACCTCTTCCCCCAGCCCTCGAATCTAGTTTGGCGAGATGATTATTTGGAAAAACATTTAGGGTTTGTATGAAGGTGCTAATAATATCTGTGCAGATGAAATTCCTGCCGAATAGGCTGGTCAGTCATTCGTATCAGTGACAGCACTCAGTTGGGAGAAGCTGGGTACTTGAGTTCCTTCATGGTCTGTGCTTGGCACATTCTTAGCTCTCCTATTAGAAAAGGACTTACTTCCTGCTTCTTAAGATCTCATTGGCTTACTGTTTTCCACTGACCAAATCCAAAATCAGGTTTGAATAATTAGCTCTGTAATTCTATCATCGGAATTGAGAACATTCTGTTCCCTGTTCTTAGTTCTTAGAATCACAGAATGGCTGAGGTTGGAAGGGATCTCTGGAGATGTAGTCCAGCTAGTTCAAGCAGGATCAACTAGAGCACATTGCCCAAGGTGGTGTCCTCTCAACTTGTGAATACCCTTGAGGAGATATTGCTTTCATTTTACTTGCTATTCTTTAAGTGGAGTGACTTCTTCAGCAGTGTATGAGGCCAAACTAGCATCTCTTCCCAAGTGGTGACCACCTCACAAAGTCTTAAATCCCCACTCCGCTCCAAGAATCAAATGTAGATTTTATAGAAACTTGTTTTCTTCAAATAAGTTTCTAATCTCAGGTCTGGGATGTTTTGGGAGGATGGGACAGGGAAAGGGATGTTGAAGATGCTCATTTGCACTGTTTTTTCTTTCCTGTAAAAGGACAATTACTTCAGCTTTAAGATGTGTCCTGAAACAAAATATTTGTAGCTATCCCTCCATGTTATCCACATAGTTAACATTACACACAGGTTGAGGTGCTCCATTAGACCTCAGTGGCTGATAGTAAAGTTAAAATGAGAATACTCTTTCCTTTTCTCCCTGGTAATAGTCTTCCTCAAGGATATTTTGCCCAGTGTGTGACACAAAAAAGAGAACTTCTGTACATGTTTGTGAATGGTCCTTCCTTTGTTTAATAGGTTAGGGATGAAACTCTTCATGAAAATTATTTCACAGGGATGAGATTGCAGCAAGGCAGAGGAGCCCAACTGCTTGTGTACATTACATTAAAATAATGCTTAGCACTACTTAAGTGTTGCTTATCTGAGTGGCATTACCCTGGTGTACCAGCTTTTTCCCTGTTCTCACTGGAAGACACTGTGGGCAGGAGTCCAAGGGGCCTTGTCAAGATTGTTGCGCTTGAAGATTTACCTGTGTTGACAGTTATCCTCCATTGCAGTTCTTGCCTGATGAAGTCCTCTTATGTTTGAATTTCTTTCTCTTTGGGCCTTGCCATTCCCTAATCTGTTTTTACCTCTGTAGTAGAAAAAAATAACACACCAAAAGTTATTGGTGTGACTTCTCCTAAATAATTTGGTGAACCTAACGCGCATGGAGAGGTTCTTTGCACACCAACATTTTTACAGTTAATAAACAGACTGAAGTTGGGCCACTAAGTTGGGCCTTTTTTTTTTTCTTTTTAACTCATTTTAGCTGCTGCTGCATTGGATCAATGTAAACTGAAAAACATCTCATACATTTGGAGCTCTTAAGGTAAGAAGAGGACAGGAGGTAAATTTTTAGGCCGAGTTAATTTGAAGGATGCCCCCCCCTTTTTCTTAGGGAAGTATGTTTATTTTTTAGGCAAAAGGAATTTGCAGTAAGAGCAGAGTAACTGTGTTCAAACATACACATCCACATTAACATTTCTGTGCTTTTATGGGAAGACACAGGATAGAGGTGCCTTCAGCTGCGCTCAGTAAGAATGTTACTGACTCCCTGAATGCTACTGATGGTTCAGGAAGACCAATTCTTGCTTTCCTCCTTCCTGATTAGTTTGCTAAGGCAAATTAGCCTATCAAACAAGCAAATATCCATCTAGTGAAATGCTAAGTTCTAGAGGGATTTAGAGAGAATTGGATTTGATGAGTTTTCTGCACGACACATGCGCCAATTTACTGGATGTAAGCACATACACTCATTCCAGCATATCTTGACTCCACCTAAATATATGGGGTGATTTTGCATGCTGATTATAATTGACATTAATGCTGCAAGCACATAATTGTATTGCAAGCCTAAGCAAAAAGAGATACCTGACTTGGAAGAAATAAGCTCCTATCTAAATATGTGAAATGGTAGTGAGGGGGGGAAAATTATTTTTCCAACTACTCTCTGTATAAATATTTTAATTTTATTTCAACTTGGGCTGAACTGGAACAATTTTACGTGGATATGTTCCTGCAAGGAGTCAGACATTAGTAGAACTGAAACCCAACTGTTTGCTGCCTTGCTACGTAGAGCTCTATTTTGACCTAAAATAGGCTATTCAACATATGGTACTACTTTTTCTGTCCTCCCTTAGGCATAAGGATCACTATTACCGTCAAATTCCCTAAGTCTGTATGTTGTCTTCAGCATCTCTTAAGAAATGTACTGACAAGTGAGATAACAGTGTGTGTATTTTAAAGATTATGGCATTCCAACTGAGCGTATATGCATGTAGGATCGCTAGATAATATTAAAAAGAACATAAAATTTGAAAGTAGTAGCATTCAAGGAGAATTATAGACTCTATGGTGTGGTCAGTAAGATAAAGAATTAAAATTTGCAAGTGGGTATGCATGTTAAAATGTATCCCTGACTGCTCAGGTTGCTGGAAACTATATGATTTCTTATTAGAAAGCTTTTTCTTATTGCTAACCACTCTCTTTTCTGTTCACCAGGCTAATCCATATGCACAGGGCATGTTCTTTTGCAGTTACAGCAGTGAAACTGCAAAATAGGAGACTGAGTGATGTTTATTTGTATAAGTTTCTAAAGATTTGTATAAATACAGTCTTATCCAAAATGTTTTGGGTGTTGTCTCAAACTAGAAATGAAGTCATCCCATGGAAAGTTTTCTTGCAGAAATTACTACCAGTGAATCATGGTTTCCCTAAGTTTTGGGGAAATTAAGTCAATCATTCTTGCATTAAGTAAGAATTTTGAGAATATGATGTAATTTGTAGGATGAAATGCTTCCAGTTATATCAACTTTCTTTAAAATTGCATTTGATGTGACATAATACAAAAGTCATCCTAATTCCACTACAACACTTGGAAGGCACTCGGGAGACTTGGAGGATTTCCTGTGCAGAATTTTATTTTGGAAGGCAATCCTTACTTTTTATATTTATCCATTATTGAGGCTTTACTGAAGATGTAATGGTGGCCCAATGATTTGATTGCTGCTTTGATAGAGAAGTTTTTGATTTTACATGATAACTAGAAAAGCACAGAGCAGGGATCAATTACTTCTTCTCTGCTTCTTTTTACACTCTGAACACTCTGCATCTTTATGCAATGTATTTTCCTCATACTCAGCTCTCTTTCTATGCATTTCTGGAAAAAAAAGAGAATGGCAGATACATGTATATGTTTTTATGAATGGGTGTGTATGAATGTGCTTCTTGGATTCGCCAAGAAGTTTTTTAAACGAGAAGAGAAATTTGATGTAACTGTCTTTTCACTCCCTGTATCACTCTAGGGAATCCACCAATGGAGTCAGTCATCACCAAAGGAGAATCCAACCATAGCGAGGAGACCTTGCTACCAGAAACAGCTCCGCTATTGTCTTCACTCTCTTCATTTCAACCCAAGATGTTTGCACCACTTAAGGTACAGTCAAGTCATCTCAGACCTTTTTCACTTTTACAGGGTATCAGATGTTCTGCACTGAGAATGCTAAAGGTGAGATGGGAACAAGAAGTTTTCTCTCACCTAACTATCCCAAACTACGGCTAAGGGAATGTGTGTTTTGAAACAGATGTCAGGTCCTACTCTGCCCCTTCACTGTACATCATGTTTAGCATCTAGTTGTAGAACAAGGGATCCCACAGATCCCACTGCCATCCTTTGGCACTTTGGGATTTGAGTGTCTTGCGAAGGCAGACCTAAGCAGCTGAGGTAGTGAAGTTATGCCTCTAGCCAAGCACTTTTTTTTCCAGCACATCCAGTCATTTCATAATGAACTTGCTGCAAAACTGCTGAGTAATAAATTGATTTTTCATTTTATTTCTTCTAAATCCTCCTCCAGCCTCTTAAGAAAATCTGTTAAAATTCAAAAACTTCTCCCAATTCAGATCTGTAAATCTTCTAGTTTGAAATGCTGAAGAAAGGCATCAGGACATCATGCCAGTAGTACTTCTAAAGATCATCTCCCTTCAAATTTGTCTCTTGTAGCCTTCTTCACTAACCACTGCCTTGAAAAACTGCCTTATTTCCTGGTCTCTTCCCTAGGAATGCAGCTTTCAATAGGATACGGTCTACTTGCTGTTCCCCTTCTTTCAGAGGACAGTCTGGCCCACTCTCTTTCTAAAGCTGACCACTCTCTAAAGCTGTGTGGCATTTAGTGCCCCTCCCTCTAGAGAACAGGCAGTACTGGGGAAACAAGTCACGTTTGGAAATAGAGTATCAACTTCAAATTAGAGTGTTACAGTCATTTAGATGCTACTGGACACCCTTGTCCTATATATTTTCTAACACAACCCTAGCCCAAGGAAGGCTGTCTGTATGAATGAGACGATGTATGCAAGTCAGGTGCAAAATTTGTAGCGTTAAATGCAAATTTCTTCTGCTGTAAATAATGATATTTTAGTACATCTGCCTTCTCTTTCACAGGGATTACAGGTGCAGTCAACATGCACCTCCACAAATGGATCAACAGCCCCAATAGCTGTAAATAACCATTCCTCTCCCAGCTCTGAAAGTCTCCTGGATCCCATAGGGAGTGCAATCACCAACCAAGTTAGTCGGGAGCAGAGCCTGCAAGTGAGTGCTGGTCTAACACAGCGTAGCACTGCAGGCTCTGCTTTGGGGCATCCCCCTGGCTCCGAGCACAGCCAGCTAGTAGCAGCCAGAGGGGGAGATGACCCCCAGGGCCTGGAAGGAGGAGTCCGTCAGATTCTCCTGGGAGATGCACAGACTATTCCGGTACAGATTATGGACAGCCATCCGCTTGGTAAGTTGAAGCCTTCCTGATCATATGAAGTTTTGTTCCTATCTGTTCTCTTACATAAGTGGCACTTTAAGAATACAGTGTTTCATTATTTGTGGAACCATTGAGAAATGGCCATGCCAATCATGACTAAAGTATAAATCATTCATTAAATCAACATGGTTTAGTGTGAATCTTTCAACTATAGCACCTTCTTTAAAAAAAGAAAAAATATAGTGGATTTATTTTTCTAAGGGGAAAAGGAAAACTATTTTGGGGGAAGTAATTTTATAGTTTTAAGCTTATTTTTGAGGATAGAATGCTTTAAATATTCTTACTTGAGAAGGCATTTACTGCAGCAAATTCATTTCAGCTTGCTATGTATTATAACACAATAGATGACAAAGCTGACTGTCAAACTACCCAGTGGTTAGCTTCACAAATGCCTTATCTATTTGTTTTAATTCTACAACTATTATTTTATTTTAAGTGCATGCAGTTATTGGGGCTGAAGTGTTATAACTAGAGTTTGAACTTTAATATTTTGTTTTGCTTTTAAGCTGAAGAAAATCCAGAGGGTGTTGTCCTTGTGAGACGTGTTAAACAAGAACCCAGAGAAAAAGACTTATCTGTGGAGACAGATAAAATCAGAGTCCAGCAGAGTTCATCACCTATTTGAATGCAAAATGCTGTAAGGATTTTTCAAATCAAAGGATTCAAAACATCTTGGAAAGAAAGGTAGATGCTCTCAAAGTTGTGCCAG
The DNA here is from genome assembly GCA_034781795.1 of Crypturellus tataupa. NCBI lineage: Eukaryota > Metazoa > Chordata > Aves > Tinamiformes > Tinamidae > Crypturellus > Crypturellus tataupa. The sequence continues at coordinate 1,455,893 of JAWLRI010001014.1, forward strand.
TCTTAAAATGGCAGTGTGCCGTTTAGACTAGGCATATTTTACACAAGTTCTGATGGACAACTGCTTGTTTTATAGCTGATATAGTTCACTACCAATTCCAGTCATTCACTTCCCATCTGGAATTCCACCTTTCTCTTCTATTTCAAGTTCTGGGTAGTTTGGATGGTATCCAGCTGGCCCATTTTGGTGAGCATTTGAAAAGGTCTTGCACAATTAGTGGAATCCATTAATTTTTGAGCATGCATCAAAATACTGATTTTTGCTTATCTCCTTGAGACCCTCAACTGTTCTGGTGCTCCAGAGACCGTGAAGTCTGCCAGCTCTGAGACCACAAAAGCCAATAACAGAGGGCTTCAACACAGCAATAGTTCTGTGCCCAAGTGAAGGTCCCGGATGCTACATTTCAAATGTGATATGGGAAGAAGAAAATGCAGCTTCGACCTGATCTTGATTGTAGTGGTGTGAAGATCAAAGAAGGGGGAAAGGTGAGGTTGCCAGGTGAAAGTAAGGTTGAATGATGAAGAAAAGCATGTGAATTTTAACAGTGAATGTTTTCAACTTTGACATCTTTGAATTTATGCTCTATCTTTATAATGAGGTTATTTGCTGCTAGCAGCCTTTGTTCACATCCAAAAGCAGGGGTCCTGTCTGCTGGAAAATGATTGATGCTGCAGTTTCAGCTCATCTCCTTTTTTCTTTGTGTGCATACACTATAAACTCGGGTACGATTTAACCTGCTGCTGTTCCTCATGTGGGTCTTGCTGATGCATTACAGACTAGAATAGGCCCAGGAAGACAAAGCAAGTCATATAAATCCAAGCAATATGTGTGAATGTGCTGCCATTATAATATTCAGGAAACAAACTCTTCTTTTTTAACAGCAGCAATTTTGGACTAAAGTGTCTATATTTCTTAAAACAATTGATGGGTGTCTGTCTTTTAAAAGCTGAATATGATCAAGGAATATCTTTCAGCAACATTTAAACCAAGGCCCTAAGTGGCATGAACAGAGTTACGTGATCTGAGACACACACATATCTTTAGTTTGGCCCACAAATAGTACAAATACAAGCCGTAAATGAAACTCACCCCAACATAGATACCAAGTTTAATAATGCCCTGGTTTGCTTCACATTTTGAATTTTTTAAAGCAGTCTGCAGTCTGTGTACAGCATTACTAACAGTGCCGTTATTAGTTTATATTGAGAATTTGATCATAAAATTAGATTTTTTTTTTCTGTATGCTCTACAAGAATGTAATCTGAGGAGTTCTGTTTTTCACACTAAAAGAGGAAAAATATGTTTAAATTATGTAGAGGACAAAGGAATACTAGTTGAATATAAGGATTAACATTTTTTAAGTCACTATTTTTTTTAACACATATTCAAGACATTCACAAATATAACTTAGCTACTGGACATTTAAAATTATTTTTAATGTCCTTACTTCTGTGTTTTTTTAAGCTAAAGCTTCCTAAAGTTTCCCATTGAACCTGGGTTCCCAAAACTTCCATATGAAGCATCTGTTACGTAGGTGCTATATTTTAGTCTTACCTTAAAATATATTAACTTCTGTGAGGTTAAAGCTCATTTAAAGCTACTGTTTGTGGGTTAACTTAAATTGGAACTTTCCAATAGGATAATGCTTTTATTTAATAAGAGTATTCTATCATGCCAGTGCATAGAGAATCTTCAGTTCTTTGGAGTCTCATACTTTGTTGTACACTGACCTCTTTTGTGGTATGCTATACTCATTTCTGAGTAGGTAAATCCCATGACAGTTACCCTTTTATACTGTTTTGTTTTGGTTTTTGTTGAATTGTGAATGTTTGTCCTGAATGGATGTTCTTTCCTGCTGTAATTGTAGTTACAGAATACACAGCCAAAAGTTACCTTTTTCTTTTCAAATTTAGTAACAATGTGCTAAAAAAAATGGGAATTTGTAACTTGGGAAAATTAAGGAAAGATAAGCTGCCTTTCCCTCAGTTCTTG
>JAWLRI010001014.1:1457984-1483833 GCA_034781795.1 Crypturellus tataupa
CTTGCTTTCCCTCAGTTCTTGCTTGCTTTCCCTCAGTTCTTGCTTGCTTTCCCTCAGTTCTTGCTTGCTTTCCCTCAGTTCTTGCTTGCTTTCCCTCATTGATTGATTTGTTCTTGAATGATTACTGATCTTCTCATCAAGAACTACAGTCTAATTTCTCAAGAAACTTGTATTTTTGGTGTTTGCTTGCAGCTGAAAAGATGTGCTTTTGGTTCAATTTAAACAGCAAGCTGTGAAGTGTTTTGTAATGTAGCCCGATTTGCATGGTAACCTGAAAACAATAGAAAAAAAAATATTGGAAGAAATTTAAAGAAGCATAAATATTTTTTTAAAATGGAGGTAAGAGCTGTAGTTCTGTTCATAGACAATTTCTTCAGGCAATACTCACATATTTGTTTCCAGATACATTCGTTTTCAAATAATTCCAGTTCTTTATCTTCCAAATGTGTACTCCAGTTTATCACTATGTTACCTTTTAATTTAACATAACCTTTCCTCTTTAAAAAGCACATTTATATTAGTTTTGTATGTGTTGCTGATGGCAGGCAGGAACTCGTGCCCAGTCTCTATATTCACATTAACATTTTAGTTTACTAATATCCACTTAGTTTATAGGAAAAAAATCTCTCGTATGTATACATAAAAGCCTCACAAGTAAACAGTGTAACTTAGTGCACTTAAACATGTTTGAGTAGAATACTCAAGACTGATTTTTTTTTTCTCTGAAAGCTGTATCATTTGGTACAAAGAACTCGGATATGACTTTGTATTGGAATTGTAGATGTTTTCCTTATGTTTCCTTCTTTTTCTTGCGATTGTTATGTTCACGTATTCATTTTGCAAACCTAGAAATCCTGCACTTCTCCAGCACTGTAAATGAGGAACTTGTTCTCCAGTCTCATTGATCATTATCCATAGCAGTGGACGGCATCACAAAAAGGGCTCTACTTATGTATGTGCCTGCAAAATAACTTTTTGCTAAAAGGCAAGGAAGTTATTAAAAGACATTTGTCAAGTTTATAAGAAGATATATGTCCACAGCGCTCATTCAAAGCTGGCAGCTTCTTAGATAGAAAACAGTAATGTCAGTGAGTCCTTTTAGTGCTGTTCAAGTACCCAAACTTGGCCATGTGGTATGAAAATTATTGCAGCTTGTACAAAATCTTAAGACACAAATGTGTGTATATTTGAGTGTGTGTGTATATATATATATATTATATATTAATTTAATATGTAATATTTCTATTCAAATGTAAGCTGCTACTTTTTTTAAAGATACGATCTATGTTGTGGTTATGGGGAATTCCTGGGGAGAAATGCAAGAGCTGCTTGAGGGAGTGGTTGCTGGGGAGGAGGGAGCGAGCACATAGCACAGCTCCAAGTGGGAGACGGTCCCAAGGACATGTGAAAGATGAGGGCCCTGTGGGATGGCCCAGAGGCTGCACGCCCAGAGGCGTGGAGGTCTAGAACGGGGTTGGGAGCCCGTCACAAAGGCCTCATGAAGCTCCAGAATGTGCGGCAGCAGTGGGCTGAGCGAGTAGTTCACAGAGGGAATTTGCAGAGATGGAAGAAAAGGAAAGTGTGACCTGCCCTCCAGACCAAGAAAGGTGGCTGAGTTGTGGTGAGTACCAGACACAACTTGATGTCTGCCTGTTCTTAGCTTTTAATACAAAGAAGAAACTCCTCTAACACAGGCATCTTTTCCTTTACGTCTTACTGAGGAAAGTAATGCTTTTTTTTACCCCCTAACTAAATTAATTTGCTGGTCCCCTTGTCCCCATGGTTGCAGTTCTGCCCACCTGAAGCATTCTCAGTATCCAGTGAAGTCTCTTCTTTCACACTTCCTAGAGCTTCCACCCAAATCCCCTGGACATTCTCATTCTCACTGTTTCACTGCGACTGCTGGCAGCAGGTGATAAGTTCCCTCTGCAAGTAAATACTGGTGGGGTTTACCTTGTGGCAGTGTTTGTTTCATTTCTCCAGAATCCTTGTTCATTTAATTTCCTTGAGGATTGTTTTTCTTGCTTTGTTTGTAGTTTAAGAACCACAACTCCATAATGGGAGCAGAGTGAATAGGAGACACCCTGATTTCACAGGGCCACTACTTCATGCACATGAAGGGCTCTGAGGGGGAAAAAAAAAAGGAGGAAAGGATAACTTCTCCCTACTGTTAGTGCTTTGTATTGAAAAATATACACTCCTTTACCACTTGAGTTCCTGATTTTGCTTGTGAATAATAGCTTGCTGTTGACTGAAACTTATGATTTGTTCCCTGAAGCCTATTCAAGCAGATCTGTGCTCCAAAGAGTAGGTAGGAAGAATCTGTTGCGTCAAGGACAAAGTGTGCTGTAGCTGGGGATAGGGCTGTGAAGAGATACTCATGCTCCTCGTGGATCTCTGTTAAGGAAATACTTTTTGACCTGCCCTTCTCTTGAAAGGCTCTCTGTCACATTAACGGTGAATATCTTTTCTCAGCAGCAGCACACCTTGTTAATGACTGAAAGAAGCACTGTGTAAAAGAGGCTGTGTGGTGTTTTCTGTTTAGGTCGGAAGGTATCCAGCAGGCCTATCCAGCATGCAGCAACCAAGGTATGATGCTGCGGAAGGAGGTGGGGAAGTCAAAAATATCAACACTTAGGAAGATGGGTGTTTGTGTGTGGAGGTATCGGTGATGTTGTTGTTTTCCCCAGTATAAGGTGTAAGGATTTTTTTTTTTTTTTAGGGCACCTATAATCAGGTCTTTGTTTAATGTAGACAACTGAAATTCTCATTTCTGTAACAGCCGTCTTCAGCACTCTGCAGTGCATTTTAGATGGTCGTCTGACATGTCAGGGGGGTTGTTAATAGCAGTCTGCCTGTTCAAACACAAACGTGTTGCTCCAAGCTAGTTAAATTTCTGTCTCTTTCATATCGTTTTTCTAATGAAGATTGATAAGGCTCAGAGGAGGGTGAAAATCTCTTTGTAGAATAGTAATTGCATAACTGTTGCTTCTGGGTCCTCAGTATGAAGGAACTAGAGAGCAAAAACTTGCACACTATCAGATCTGCCATTTATTTATTTTTCTAATATACTTTGTCTTTTACAGCATGATAGTGTCAGTGCGGCCTAGATTGCTACCAAAATACTATTAAATTTTCAGCTCTGTCCTTGGTTAAATGCTAGTGAATTTTGGTGGCTCCAGCAAATATCAGAGACCACTTTTGCTGCTTGTAGAATAGTCATTGTCTTTAGAGACATAATAATTAGGTATGGCAATCGAATGGAATTGCAGAGACAGGAACATAGACTCCTCATGAGTGGGAGAGGGAGGAATCCAATGTCCTCATACCCAGACTAATATTTTCACTGCTAGTCCTCCCTGTACCCCGTAAGTAAGGCGAATGTTCTGTGTTCATATTTTGACATAGACATTTTTTCTGTTTGTCTTCTCAAAAAGTTCTACAAGCTTGCAAGGGACATCAAGATTATGAAGAAAGTATGTAAGATCTTATGGGAAGACCTGCAGGAACAGAAGAGATTAGAGACTGACGACATGACTTCTGTAAAACTCCCGTTCTTTGGCAAGAAGGAAGGGATTTTTCTACAGGGAATAAAAGTAAATCTCTTCAACTATTAAATAAGTGTATTTCTCTGTTCTGCTTGAGAAGCTGACTGGTGTCTGGGGCAGGTTTCCATATTTATATCAATATCTACCCAGATGCCCGTGAATGCTCGTCCAAACATTGACATCTTTGCATGGCACGATGAAACTGGGCCGGTACTACCTACTGATCTTGTATTGTCAATATAAATGTTCTTAAAGCAAATGTTTTGCAAAGTAAAGCATGTAGTAAATGCTTAAATGTATAATTGAATGCTTAGTAAATTCTTAAATGTAAAATGCTTAACGTAAACATTTACTTTACAAAAAAAAATGTAATGAAACAGTGAGCTTTTGTCTGAAGTCCTTACTAGAAGATGTTTTTTAGAGTAAGATTTCAGTTAAAACAGTCAATGTACTAGTTCTGCAGAAATTTGTCTTATGAGAAGAAGTTAGTGTATACTTGCTAACTCTGTGCTAGCCTAGAACAATCAAAGCCTTTCCCAATATATTTTTTTTCTTTTTTAATCCAGAACAAGAAATGTTCCAAACCATCGTTCAACATCAGCAAGTTCAGAGCTTCAAAGGTCTGGCCCCTTTTCTTCTCCTGCAGGTGGTCAGAAAGTCACTGACATTGTCAGGTTCTCTCACAAAAAGAGAAAAGAGCAGCAGTTATTGAGCCAAACCTGCCCCAGGGTGGTGGGGACCACAGCTGAATCCCCACCACCTCTTCCGTCGCTTGAGGGAACTTCCTAATCATTTTACATAATCCTCACTTGACAGCATGTCAAAGGCAGTGCATGGTGTTTAAAAACAGCTGCTGTGCTTTGATTATAAACTTCTGTGTTAGGTTAAATTTAAATATTGTAAATTGTAAATTTCCTTTCTCTAATTGGATTTTACACTGGTTTAGTGAAACCAGTTTGCGTCATAAATGGGCAAGTCCCAGGAGCTAATAGAGCCTTCAGATACAATTTCAGCCTCCCTGATCTGAGCTGTAATTGAGCAAGGGGCAAATCCTGAGGCTGCGCCCATGCACTCTGCAGTCCTTCTTGAGCAGAGGAAAAATCATCAGTTTTCTGCAGCTCCTGAGAAAAGTGTTGGCTGCTTTTGAGTTCTTGCCTGCAGCAGAGCTCTTAGTGTTTATCTTTTCAAGGATGCCTTGTGGAAGTCTGCTTTTCCCCATGAGGGAAGGTGGAGGCATATGCTGTGTGAAGCAGTGCCTGGCTGCATGGGGTGGCAGTTCTTAAGAACAGTTGAGCCATGTTAGGGAATGAAAATGTAATGGTAGAAGATGACCTTCCAGCTCCTCAGAAAATGCATTTTTAAAGGCTCCTAGTAAAAGGTTTATTATACTGGTCTGCAGTGGTGGGGGAAACAACTTACTGTTTTATGTGGTTCAGCTAATTAGCCACAAACTTGGCCTACAAATCATGTTTTAGCGTTCAGTTTCTAATAGACCTAGTTAAACTCAGTCATACTGGTTTGGGCACTCATAGATAAATTTAGCAATTTGCTTTTGGATATTTCTCTTAGAAATAGGGGAGGGGAAATTGGGAATTAATTGTGTATGTTTCTTAAAGGTGATACTTCATTTTTCTGAAGCGTAAAGATGTTTGTGGCTTTTACTTTTTGCTCTAAGTTCATTAGACATTGAATGTTTTCTCAGGATAACTTACCCCTGAGAGTAATCCAAATAACCAGAAAGAGACCAGAATGGAGAACAGAAGAGGAAGTGAAATTTGTACAAAGCTGCTTGCAGGAAATAGAAAGCTATGGAAGTTACAGCTTGAGACTGCAATTTCTTCTGGCTAAAGTGATTCGCTTTGAATGGTAATTATCATTATTACTTTGCATTATGCATTTTTATTATAGCTGATCTTAGTGCTATTTATGCTCTGAACTCGCATCTAAAAGTGGAAAGATAACTGTGTAAGCTATGCTTTCAGCCCAGGAGGGACTTCTGAATGCACTTCATGTTCTTTGCTGTTAACAAAGGTGTTAACTGCTGTGACATCAACACAGATGAGGTGTTTTGTGCGTCTTATGATTTGTCTTCTACATGATAGGGCTATAAATCTTCAAAACTGCATGAATGAGATTCTTAGTTTCTTATTAGTATTAATTTACACTAGAAATCAGGTGCCCTTGAGGCATTTGAAATTGCAGTAAAAATTGCATTAGACATTCCTCTCTATTGTCTGTAGTCATCCTCTTCCTAAAAAATTGCATGGTGCTTGATGCTTTTCATTTTTAAGGCACAGAGTACACTGCTGAAGTAGTGAATAGGAACTTCTGTAAAATCTCAAGTTTTTATTACAAGAGATGATCCTTGGCCAGAGTGTACAGCAGACAATGTTGTGTCCCGTTTACCTGTGTAGGGACCTAACCAGAGATGTCTCCTTTAGGACCAACTACCAGTTCCCTGTGAGATGAGTTTTAGCTGGGACTGCTCCTCTTTGTAATTATAAACCTTAAATCTGGAGCTATCTTGTGGTTAACTTCCTGCTAGCAGGTGACTAGCAGCCTTGAAACTATGGAGTGCAGTGATACGAGAGGGCATTCTACTTTGCAGTGAGTGAAGGGAAAACTAACCTGCTTTAGATGGACTGGGCTCATGAAATTGTTTCTCATTGGCATCTGCTATTCTAAGTGAATATGGGAAAGCCATAGCTGGTTTACAGAGCTTCCTGGGTAGTCTCACATGTATTGAACTGAAAATTTACATCTGACTTCAAGTCACGTGGCCAAATACTTAATGATCTCTCTTTGATCACTGCAAGCACTTATTTCCTTGAATATTCCAAGCAGGGCAGAAAATTAATCAATTTTCACTTTTTAAAAGTCTTTCTGTGGATAGAAAGGAGTACACCTTGTTTGAATCAGGACTTATATTTCTGAATGTATTCTAGTTGGGCCTTTCAAGTTCTCCTCATAACCTTGTTATATCTTAGCTGCAGAATCACTTCAGAACAGGCCTAATTCATTATATTTCTGCTGGATAACACCAACCGCACTCTATTTTCCAGGTTTGAACGTGGTAGAGTAATCCTGAAGAAAGGACAGTGCGGCATTAGCTTCTACTTCATTTACTTTGGCAGTGTTGCTCTCACAGATGATGAGGATGGCAGCAGCACCTTGACCGCACTGTATCCTGTGGTGCTTCAGAAGGGGGCAAGGTTTGGGGTAAGTGGCATCTGTGGTAAAAATACTGTTAGTTCACTCATGGGGAAATAAATGACATAGGAAGAGTTTGGGAATGAGATTTATATTCCTGTGTTTTTCAGAACTTAACCTTCTGTTGCAAGAAGGGAAATTCCTTGGAACATAATTTGTGTTGTATGTGGGTTCTTATACCTCTTAACAAAAAGTTTAGCAGTGGCCATCATGGTTAAGTAGGTCGGTCATTAGGTGAGATGGATCATTTAGTGATCTCTAATAGGGACAATGTTTGGATTACAAAATTCTTGGCTAAATTCCTAGCATTAACTGAGTTAATCTTTGTTTTGTTCCCCTCTCTCCGCTTCTCACTATGAAAGGAAGTTTCTGTATTGAAAGGAACAAGGAGAGTTGCTACAGTTATCTGTCTGGAGGACACAAAGCTATTTGTGGTAGATAAGGACGACTTCTTTGCTAATAAATTAAATGAAGAGCTTCAGGAAGAATTATGCTATCGATATAACTTCATCAAGTAATTTCTTAAAATGTTGTCACTTGCTTTTGTTTGTTTTTTGACTGCTTAGCTAAGGTATAATCTATTCCATAAGCATCCCTAGCTATATGAAGGCCGTAGATAAAAAGCATTATAACAATTATCTTGTTATATCTCGTGCGTTGTAACAAGTGTCTCATGAGGTTCTACAGCAAGGAAAGGAACTCCTGGTTGGCACTCTGTGACAACTGGTTCATGTTACTTTGCCACCAGCTGCTCTGGAAAGATTCATGATTGTCCATGTATCCCAGCTATAAATCCTACTTTTTTTTAATATATATTTATATATATTCTAATCGACTCTATAACATTGTGAACAACTTGGTCAGGAAAAGTGAACTTTCACTGAATGCTTTGCTTTACATCATGAAATGATGGCAATTTTAAGAAGACACTGACCAACTTGACTAACCTAGAACTGGATTTATTGTTTCCAGGAACGATGGCCTAGGGCTTATCAGATACAACTACAAAAATAAAAATAAATTCATAGTTAAATATGTTTTTCAGTAAGTTCATTGTGAGGCAGGCTATGGGGAAAAAACGTGTCTGTGTTGCTTCTTTTTCAGGGGTGTGAAATTTTTTGGAAAATGGTCTAAGAGATCAATAGTGAGAATAACGAATAGCTCCAAAATGGAGAAGTTTTACTATGGACAGGTGATAACAAAAGATATCACAAAGTCAGCCAGCGTAATTCTCATTAGTAAGGTAGGTAATATCCTTTGGAGATTAACTAATATTCTTGATGTGCTGACATTTCTTTAGAGTCTGCAAAAAAAGAACAGAACAGTAACTAGGGGCCATTACTGAAAGGTCTAGGAAATAATGCACTTTGTAAAGTGCCATACCTTAGTGGGTTTGGTTTCTGTTGGTTTTGTCATACTTTTACTTAGTGTCCAACTTCTTTTCAAACTCTGTTGCGGGATATATTTTACCAAAGATTCAATCTTTTATGCAGTCTAAGTTACCAGTTAATGTGTTGAAGCCTAATACATAAGTTATTCGTGGCAAGAAGTATTAATTTTTTTCTCTCTCTCTCTCTCATATTCTCTAATGAAAATAGTTTTTTAAGTCATTTTTTAAAAAGTTTTTTAAGCTTTTAAAATATTAATGGTATTTATCAAAGGAGACTTGAGAGAAACTTCACGTTCCGTGCTTTCTCTTTTATCTGCCCTTTGCTTCTTGGAGTAGATGACTTCCTGTATTTTCATGGGAGCACTGAACACTGAATAACTTTTTCCATTGAACTATAGCCACAAATGCATCAGAAATGCCTGTAGTTAGGTAAAACAAATGTATTTAATTTTGTTGCAGGGTATCCTAAGAAACGCTGGTGGTCTCTAGACTCACAAAAACACACATCGCCTTTCAGATGTAATATTATGAAGATCTATAAGGTTTCCAGAGACATTTTAGTGGCATAAATATGTTATATGCCAGCACTGTGAGAGGCTGAAACATTCTGCTTTTTTTCTGAGACGCCTCAAAGGCTTTGTTGTGTAATGACTTGCCAGCTGACTATCAGCTGAATGATACTAAGAAAGAAGTCATCAATTTGCATAGAATTATGCTACTTGAATCTAGAGCTAAAGGCAATAACTGGCTTTTTTGAGAATTCCAGTTGCCATAGCTTACCTTTTTCAGAAAGTATTTGCAGCTTTCTTTCATGCTAGCTTTTCTACTGTAAGAAAACCATATATGTATACTTGCTGCCTCTAAGGAATATTTGCATTCGGAAAACCTTTGAGGAGCGACGGTTTAATGTTATCATTATTAAATCATAACATTCATCAAGATTGATATAATACCAGAACCTCTTTTACACAGATTGGTAAGTGCTTGTCTTACCACAGAGTAAGAAAAAAGCTGATTTACTTAAAGCAGTGGAAGGCATTAGTGTGTTAATGCCTGTTTGTTATTAGGGGACCTGTGAAATTTTGCGTCTGGTTGATCTCACTGCTTGCCCGTCCTATCACAAATGGATCTGTCGACAGCTCACACATCTTCCCAAGGTCCCTTGTCTCACCAGGAAACCTGGTAAGTTGTGCTCCCTCACAGGTTTTGTCTGGAAACTTCTGAATAACCATCAAGTTAAAAATTCAGAACTTTATTGCTTTTGGTACCTGGGTATTTTTATTGTAGCTTCATGGACACACAGTGATTGTGCAGTTCTCTTGTGAAGTCCTAACATACTTTTGGTTAAACTCCGTAGTCAGAGATGCTTGTAAAGCTGAACTTAGTCCTAATGCTGCTACTAAGATTAATTCCAGAATAATTAAGAGTAATTCCAGAGCCTCTTTTACATGCTTTCAGACATTTCTTTTATGATAAGAAGAAAGGCTTACCATCTACCTTTACTGAGGAGTCTGACAACTGGTTGGGAGCTACAGCGATAAATGAATATTGTGGCATCATTTAAAAATAAGTAAGCAGGCTTTTTTGCGAGAGCAGCTAGCCTTGCAGAGGTCCTGCACTTGTACTGTTTTGCAGATCCGAGTGGCATTTCACACTAATACAAGGATTTGTGTAGTGTAAGTCTGGGAATTTAGTGAGGAACTTACTTGTCCACCACTTACCAAGATAAAGGAATTTTTTCTTTTTTCAGGAGCTGTAGGCAGGAAGAAGTTTGAAGATTTTACACAGAAATCCTTTCCAGAGCAACGTTTAACAAATCTCAAAGCTCAAGACCTTAAGTGTGATATGAGCCAGAGTGGTAAAAATGTGAATAGACATCCCCTTGCTGCAGGAGCCAGAAGGATAAATGAAAAGCTGGAGAAACAGCAGATAGGAGGCCATTCCAGGTAGAATGTTTAGGACCTTTTTATGTGCTACGCAAACAGGCTAATAGTAGCTGCAAATGAAAATGTTTGTTCTAAATCAGTAAGTTCTATTTTCTGAAGTATTTCTGAATAAGGGGATAGTTTCTTCTCGAAGTAGTGTGGAGAACTGAACACAGATTTTGAAAGAAAGGCTACTTGTGGGGATTTGGGGTTGAGGGAAGGGGGGATGAATAAATTGTAGTTCTTGCTGATTTTTAAAATGTCAACACACTAGGAAACTGGCCATGAAAATATTTTATTCAAAGAGAAAAATGCATTTAGGCTTGTAGTAAAAATGATATTTGAAAAATGGAAAGGCAAGTGAGTTTGGATGCTTCTAAAACTACTCTGTTGTTTAAAAAAAAAAAAGAAAAAAATATTATTTAATTGAAGATGTAGGGAAACATACCAATACCGAAGCAAACAAACCCTGACCAGAATCAACCTGCCTGTAGCATTCAGAGTTTGACTTTCACATAGAAATTTTGCATCCTCACTGTATGTATTTGGTATGTTTCCATGGAAAGGTATGTTCAAAGTTATGCAGACCTTAAAATAAGATGTATGTGCTGTCTATATAAATGTAGATTCTATGAGAAGACAGCATGAAGAAGATGATGTAGTACCAATAATGATAATGTGAGAAAAGGTACAGATTTAGAAAAGGAGCTAGCTCCATTTTAGACTCACTGAGTGTTTATGAAGCACTTTAGAAATAGGTGATGGTGGGATGTAGGGACAGATCAAAGCTGGGTGCAGGAAAAGGCAACATTTCAAGTATGGGAATGAAAGATATCACTTGGGGAGCATTTGTTTAGAATGCAAAAGGACATATCATAAAGCTTGTAGGAACTAAGCAGGAAAAGGAGAGGGTGTTTACAAAGAAATCTTAAGGATAAAAGAATATAGATAGTATACCAAGCCAAATGTAGCTCGGAAGGAAAACTTTCTTTAAACTCCCATTCACATCACTGCAGCCCAAGTAATGAGATGTGCTGGTTTTAATGCACAGAATGTCCAAATGGCAAATTTATAATTTTGTTATTGTCTAGGTGTCATAGAAAAAAAATTACATTACTTGACAACACTTTGCAGCAAAATGCTTATTAAGGAGGAGGTAGAAAAGTTCAATCCTTTACTTGTTTTTGTGTGGAGTTGTAGCTCTGACGAGTGTGATAACACAAAAAATCGGCAGCTGGAAGCAGCCGGGCTCTTCCACAAGACAAGGACTATTTTGACACCGTGTGGAAAGTTACCTGCTGATCTTGCCTTAACAGTTTACATGAGAGTTGCTGAAATTCATGAAGGTGAAATTGTGGTGAGTTTCCAAAAGCAAACTGGTATTAAAAACATCTATGCTAGTCATCAGGAAAATCTTTTCAACCTTCCATGTTACTCCAAAAGTCAAATGGAGAACTTGCACAAATCAATTATTAGTGCTTTCTGATACTATATATGTTCAGTAATTAATCAAATATTTAATTGGATGGCTGTGCACAGGAGGTAGATAACACTGGATAATTGATGAGAAATCTTGAAAATAAAAGCTTTATTCTGAAGCATCATCTATAATCTCCACCCGTAGGTTACAAAGTAAATCCTGCCATATGCCAAAGTGGCAGCTTTTAATGCTTATTCGTCGCTGCAAGGTGATGAATGAGGTTTTGACATAGCAATAGGTCCTAGCAATTCTTCCTTACATTACTTCCTTTTCCTAGTGCAAAGTGACAATGCCAAATTATTCCACCTGGGATTATTTTCTAAATTCGTAGGCTCAGGAGTGTTTGTTGTCAGCATGTGTTGTCAGTATCACCAGGTAAGGTCTGAAACCAAGGGAAGAAGGGATATGGTGATTCAGGGTTCATGCCCTCTCTGGATCATCTATGTTTGGACTACAAGAGGGCCTCTGAAGCTTGAGCTACAGTCTGTGTTGCTGCTTGGTGAGGTGGTGGACAGCAAGAAAATAGTAGCATTTCCTCAGAGTGAATTGTTTCCACCTGGCTGAAGTATAGATGTAAACAAGATTTCTCTGCAGTCTTTTGAGAGAAGCACAATCAGGTTGTCACAGTAACAACAGTTGACATGCCAAGGAAAGCATCAAGCAAGAGATTCTCAAGTAGTCTTCCTTAATGATATTGGTTAAATCCCTCCTTTAAAATGCACCTTGTAATAAGCCTCTTAAATTCTGCCTAAAGAAGTGGATCATTTTTGCTCTTCTGTTCTTCCATAGGGCATCAGCCAGCACTTCTTCCCTGACCATATGCAAGACAGGCGGAACATGGTTTTGGTCAGCAAGGATGCTGAGGTCATATGGCTGAGGAAGGATACCTTTGAAAAGTTACTAGATTTAGGAAAAGTTCTTGAATTACACAAGCGCTATCCTAGGTGAGTAATATGGATGTGTTTGAGAAGCAAATTAACCTGCGCGGTTACTCAACCAGCACTTACTCCACATCCTTCTTGATTATTTATAATAAATGGGGAACATCTGGCTCCATCAGAGGTGAAATTTCACAACCAAATATTCGGGCTGTCTTTTCAGTGATGATGAGCTATGTCAGAAGTTTCTAGAAGAGAACCAGTGGAAAATGATAAAGAAAGACCTAACAAGTTCTATAATACAAAGAAAATGTGCAGCAAAAATAACTCCTGTTTTTGAAAAGCCTGGAGAACATGTTCATAATTCCTGGACCATCAACCAAGCTGGCATTCTGGACCTGAGCACACTCTATCATAAACCTCAGCAGCATCCACACAGGTTTGTTCCTGTTTACATGGAGCCAAGAAGACAACAGCCAATAATGCCAGAAACTAAGTTGCAACTGATTCATAGTATCATTTCACCACACACCACTTTAAAAGGACTGTTCTAGAAAGCATGAGAAAGCAGTTTAAAAACACTGATGCAGAGAGGAAAAAAAGAACCACTTGTGAAAAAAGCAAAAAAATAAATCTGTGTTGGAATTGATTTTTCTTCCCCTACCTTTTTTTCCCCCCATTTTTCCAGGATTGCTGCTTTGAACTTCCACACATATACTGATTTTCCAGTGGTAATTTAATATTCTTTTTGTTATAAGGAAATGTTTTTATGACCACAAAAAATTTCACCTATGTTTTATATATGCAATTTACCCTTTTATATGAAATACTGAGATCTTAAAGACTCTGAGAAACTTTTGTGTTTGTATATCTGGTGAATACAACTATCAATGCAACTGAAAAAAGCTCTAGTCACTCTTCCAGCTGAGATGATGAAGTTGTGTGATATAATGAATATGATGCTTTAAATATGTTAGTTCATTATAGCTGTAATATTTGTGCTGTGGTGTATTTGAAAGGCTGATATAGTTGCAACATATTAATCAGAACCATAGCACTGACATCTGAACGGTGCCAGATCAAAATATTTGGTGAATGATTAAGAGACATATTTGGCATTTTTCAGTATATTTTTATATATATGTATATATATAAAAATAAAATACTGAACTTAAAGGTAAGTAATCAATTCATAAAGACATGCTCTTTTAGTACATTAAACCTCTGAGAAGTGTTAAGGCCTACCTACTCTTCCAAAGGGTGCCTTTCTAATGAAATGGGATCTTATGAAA
The DNA here is from genome assembly GCA_034781795.1 of Crypturellus tataupa. Lineage (NCBI taxonomy): Eukaryota > Metazoa > Chordata > Aves > Tinamiformes > Tinamidae > Crypturellus > Crypturellus tataupa. The sequence continues at coordinate 1,471,708 of JAWLRI010001014.1, forward strand.
AGGAAGTTATCTTGAAAAGGATGATTAGTGGAGACTTCCCTGGACTGTTGATGCTACTTCTTGACGCGTCTCATACATGAGAAATACAGGAATGAAATTTCCCTGTGCTTACATGATATTCTGAACCTGACTAAAGCTGCGATTGAACCACTTGATTTTTAAAGGCCCCCTCCAATGTCAGTTTTTCTATTCAGTGTGTCGGTGCTGCCTTTGTTTACAGAAAATAAAGCTTTCATGGATAGAGTGAGCCTGCAAAGATGGCCAAAGTTACTGTAGCTACTGCCTGTTCCAAGGCTTCATCCTTGGATGAATGCAAATGTGATTTATTGCAGAATATAAATAAGTGTGCACTATTGTGTAAGATATTTTGATGCAGAGGGTTTTTCATTTTATCTCAAGCAGTTTGTGCTTGAGAAATTAATACACTTCTAATGTATTGCTACCTGAGGAGAAAAACTCATCTAGTAAGATGTCTGTTAAAAAGAACACAGTTTGATATCTTACCTAGTGACTTGGAAGAGAAATGCGATGGTAAATTTTAACTGTCTGGAATGTGTCGGTTGACATGAGATCCTGGACCTACCTTTCACCTTTTCACAAATGCTAGACAGTTTTATGTATTTAGAACTAAAGCAACAAAACCGCTAAACTAGTCTGACCTGTTTTCAGTCTACTCAGATGTGTGTTGGAGTCTGTTTTCTGTTCAGCTGTTGTAAACTGAGGCATGCTGTGATAAGCAAGTTTGGTGATTTCCAATTTACAGTATGTATCTTTCAACAGAAAAATACTGGTTAAATTCTCTAAAAGTAAATAGAGGCTATATTCCATAGAATACAGACCACATTATGACTTCAAAGCCAGGCTGGTGTTCGTCTTTTGATTTGTTTACTCACATGATGAGGGACTGTGGTCTTAGGTTGTTGCCCAGAGAATGCTGCAGAAGCAAAACTAGCACAAACTAATACCTGAAAAATCTTACTTCTGAAGACTTCCTGAATTGTTTTAAAGCATTCTCATAAGAAATATGAGCAAGCTTTTCTTGTTGCATTTGTTCCTGGAAGTGATAAAGAAGCAAACTGTGTGTTTACTACAAAGAAGATAAATTGTTTGTGCTTTTTCTTTTCAAAGGGACTTTCATTAAAAAACTAAACCAATTAAAACTGAGAAGAACGAATTCTTGCTGAAAAATCATTTATCTGCAAAGCACAAGTCCATAATGTAGTACTGAGGCCAAACATGATTCAGATTGGTAATAAAGAATATCCACAGTTATGTTACTGCCTAGTAACATAACTCTAGATACCTCCTATAGAAGGATCTAAACTGTTAGCCTAGAGAGTTCAAGTTAACTATGAACAAATGGAGATGGAAATTGCAGGATGACAGGATATTTTTTGGAGACCTGGGAAAAGGTAATATTTCTTGCACTTAATGATGTGAAGCTGTCAAGGCTACATGATAGGATACTTGGCTAAATCAACCAGTAGTCGGATCAATTTGTGTCTGAGAGGAGTGTTAACATTTTCTTAAAAAACTGCTACAACAAAAAAAAAATCACTGCCGAAAAAAATTGGTTTTCAATATACATTTTACTTTTAATTTTCTACCATTATCAGCGTTTCCTTGCCTTGCCATTGTAATAAATAGTATTAGGAAAGGAAAGAACTATTGTTTGATTTTGATGATGTCTTCTTCTTACTCTTGCACGACTTGAAGTTCTAATCCGGATCATGATTGGTTATATAGCAACAAGCAGTGTCAGAAGGGATGGGGAATTAGCAGTCGTTGAAGCACCCAAAATGCTTTCCAACATTTCTGGTAGCTTTTACTAGATTTTCTGGATTGGTGGTAGGGGCCTGAATGTTTGTGTCTTTAAGACCCCAGTTTTCCTCTGCCTGTCTACTGCTGAGAATTTTCTGTCATCTCCAGGTTCAAGCAAGAGACACTCAAATTTCAGCTGCTTAGGCAACTGCTACAAATCTGCGTGTGCTGGCAGCGGATGCAGCCCTCATGCCAACATCCAGCAGGAGAGCGAACAAGGGTTAAACACAAGGTGGACATGAGCCCTACATTTTCTATCTGTCTCCATATTACATCAAAAAACTTAAGAGTAGAGAGTGAGCAAGCAATCCTCCAAGAGCAGCAAAAGAAAGTAAAGGTGGGAGCTCAGTGATGACGATTGATTGTAGTTGGTGTAGTTCTGAAAAGGAAGGCTTTTCAGCAGGTTGATGCTTGCTTTACATTTAATCTCCCTTCTGGTAGGATGGCAAAGGTACTGGCTGCATTAATCCTTTCGCAATACTAGAGGGAGCTCATAGCTTGAACATTCAGAGTAAAGCATAATATATTGAACAATTCTTGAGATAACACAGATAGGAAGTGGCACTGGTGGCTGTAATGCACGTTTTTCCATCAATGGCAAAACTAAATGGCTGAATTTCTGTGTAGGAAATTACATGTATGGCTCAGAGACACTTGGATAATGAAAAGCTGTAGCCTCAAATTCTTGGGCATCTGAGCACCTCTCTGTCATTGCTGGGTTTATTTTCGCAGCTTCCTATGAGGAAATAAGCCTACTTATCCTATTAATATATTTGAGACTGCAGCACAGGGAACACTGTGTTGTGCTGCAGCTTTCAGTCTGTATCTGCCATAGAGATTCCAGGTGGGCATCAGACTGGGGCAGCTGCTGGATGGACAAAGCTTAGATGAAGTCCAGCTGGAGGGTGCTTTGCAGCTGAGTTCACTGAGTGTGGGTCCCTGCTCGTTGCTTTCCCCGTGTAAGTGTGTAGCAGAGTATGGCTATGTGCAGGGGTTTGGTCAGAGGCAAGAGTGCATATAAAAATACACATAAATAAGTATATGCAAATACAGTCTACATGTTTGCACAGACAATTACTCCAAAGGCAACTTCAGATAAGCCCAGGAGACTTGAAGGCACAGGATGGCAATGAAATGGCTGCTTGTTTTGGTTTGCTTTTTTGCCACCCACTTGTTTTCTGCCCTAAGAACCTGTCATTATAACAAGGAGGATTTAAATGTCGTAATTGAGACAGGTTTACATAATCAGAGCAAATTTAATTCGCATTACAGCCATTTAATAGCTCAGAGCACTTGAGATGTGGACTTCTAATCTTAGTTAGCTTTACCGGTATTATATTTTAACAAATCTTTAGTCCTGCTCAGTGAGGTTTCTGAAGGTGCCAGTGCAGCAGTGAGTGGATTACTTCATTGCTTGAGGTAAACTGAAGTAACGGCTCTGCTGAATTTTGGCTGGGGCTGTGCAGTGTTGCCCAGGAGAGGGCAGTGATGCACAGGGACACTCCAGCACACTTGCATAAACAGTTGTCTTTTAATAGCCACTTCATGCACATGCAGCTGAACTGTTCTTCTTCTAGCTTAGTTTATCCTAAATGTGAAGTGTTTAACGCAAGATAAACACGTACAATACCACTGGATGGGAAGTGAGGCTTCTTTGACCCTTTCCAGTTCTGGGGTGAGGAGAGTTCTGCCGTGATTCTGCTTTATACCTCCACGTCGGCAGGGAGAGAGGGATATCTCCCCGAGGGGCTTTCGGGCATTTTCAGGCCAGCCTGAGGGCAGCTGGGAGTCTTCACCCTCGAGTACAATATACCAGGTTGGAAGGAGCATAGAGACTGGGGAACACTACATGTGACACAAAATAATTATTTAAATGCAAGCCATAACAGGGGAAAGTTGGTGGGATATTATGACCGGAAACATGTTCTCTCCCTGGAACGTGCTGTTCAGGAAGCCATGCAACAGGACCCTTGGGAAGTGCTGAGGATGGGAAAGAGTCACAGCAGGTGGGCTCTGTGGTCACCCAAGCTTAAGGACCTCAGTTTTCCTGTATTAAGTGTTGATGATTGCTATGGGAACACACTCTAGTGTCTGAACGAGGTAATTTTAGGAAGTATCTGGGTGCAGAAGACTGAAGTTTTTCTCCTATAACCATTGCCGCACAGCTGTGTAAAGCTGGATCGTGTGGTCCTTACCCGTAAAGGATGCAGCACCAAGAAATGCCATTATTTGCCCTCATAGATGGTACCATAAAGAGTCCTCTGACCACGTGATGTTCATTGTCACCGAGGCTGTTCTTTCTCATGGACACCAAGGGCATCATTTTTATTTATGTGGCTTCTATGTTCTGCCAACCTTTTATATTTATCGATTTTTATTTATTTATTTATTGGATTTGTTCCCCAACAACCAAAGCAGAGAAAAAAACGAGACTACTATAGCATGCAGTATTCAGGATTTACAAAATGTCTGGCCGTGTTGCTGGGTATACTCTGGACATGAGGACAAGACTGGATACATGGGGATTTAAGCTCTAAGGACAGTATTTGTGTAGGTGTTGCAAGGTACTTGTGGGTTCTGTTTATGTTGTCATTCCTTGCACTGCAGAGTGGGAGGATGTTGGGACCGCTCTGCTCCAGTTGTGCAGTTGTGCCTGAGGAGCTACAGCATCAGTCTAACACCTCACCAAGGCAGCAGAACCCAGTTCTGCTGCTTTCCTCTACATGGTCTGTGCTGATTAGCCCAGCATTAGGCTGAATAGTCACTGCAGAGGAGATCAGAGAGGGACACTACAGATCAGTCTGTAACTCCTACTCTGAGGAGAAAACAGGTAAGTTCCTGGCACTGATTAAAAATGTGCCAGCTGATAGAAATGGTTCAAACTCAGCAGGTTACTCATGTGAAAACTCTGCCATCCCGGACTTTTTACACGTAGGAAATGGGATTGTTTTCAGATGCCTCTATGCAAAGCATCCCAGGAGGGTTAGGGGTCAGTGCCGTGCAGCTACTGCTCACTGATCTCACTCCAGCTCCTCTCTTGCCTTCCCGCTGGCTTTGTTGTTCCGTCCGGAGGTCACACAGGCTGTTTCTGCACTGCAAACAGGCAGTAGCTTGTGAGAGATCCCTGCAACGGCTGGAGGCTTCCCGTGGTTGTGCTGCTGTGCAGGGGAACCGGCACAGGCAGTGGATATGGGTGGCTGTCAGCACAGCGCTGCAGGCAGGTGAGCTGGGTGCTGTACTGCCCCAAGGTGTCAGAAGTGCTCCCGTTCTCAAATCTGCCAGGACTGATGCTGCCTGGGGGATCTCTGCATTGAGCAGCGTTCATGGTAGAGATGTCCCCCTTGGCTTCCATGTCCGAGGTTTCTTGAGGAGAGTGAGCAGAGTCCTAAGGTCAGAACCAAGTTGGTGCCTGTGGCCAGGAAGCTTGAGAAGCTGTGAGCTGCACTGAACCAGGCCAACATAGGAGGAGAAACCACAGGCTGTTGCTCTAATCTGACCTCCTCTCCTTTTAACCTTTCCAAACACTGCTGCCTGGGCAGCTGCCCCTGTGCTGGTGGGGCCTTGGTCTAGCTGGCTGCCAAGCGGGTAGGTGTAACGAGTCTAGGGCATGTTCTAAGCTGTTAAAAGTTTGTTAGAGAAGGAAGAGGTGAAAGGATGCAGAGAGAAAGCAGGGAAGTGATACTGACCTAAACGAGGCTCTGCTTGCAGAGTTTAATAACTGCCTTCTGTCCCATATTTCAGTATGTTGTCTGATCATAGTATTCTGCAAATAAATATACAACTGATTTTCTGCAAAGATATCTTTTATTCCTGTTTCTTTTTTTACTGAGTTCCAAGGCACAGATACAATTGAAAAATGGTTCAAATCTGCGTTAATGAGCTAAAACACAACCCAAAGAGGGTATAACCCAAAGCTGCACGCCAGTGCAGAACTGTTCATTGTTTTGGGGGGCTTCAAATTCAAGCTTCTCTTGGACAATTTATTTCAAGTGTGACAGGATAACAGCAGTCGAGTGAAGAGCAACCTAGAAGAAATCTACTTAGACTTATTGGCTGTTACCAAAATATTATCAGAATGAATATAAAAAAAAAAGAGAAAAAATGTCAGTGTTAAAAAGCATGTCTGAATATTGTGTTAACAAATCACAGGGCCAGTGGAATCTCTGCCTCTTCCTGAAGGAAGCTTACCTGAAGGAGAATAATTTGGAAGGAGACTTGCCCAAAAATTGCTTTACACTGGTGATTTTCAGGCTGGTCTTCCTCTGAAACCTTACAGGCTCTTCTGCCTCACCTTCAACTGTGGTACCAAGGCTAAAGTTCCCTGAATGGGCCCTTTAATCGCCCTTCTGATCTCCACTGCTGCTGAGAACTTTTCCCTCCTCCACCACAGGACCATCTGATTTCAGCTTGTCATGCTCAAGCTTCTCAGATGGCTTTCCTTCTTGCCAGGTCTCAAATCTCCCTGTTTTGACAACAAATCTCTTTGTCCAGCCCTTGGGCTGCAACTGCTTTTTCTGTGACACCCACGTTTTCTGGGCCTTAAACAAACATCCTTCTTCTTGCATTTCTCCATTTACCTTTGCCCTGGACACTTGCTAAATCCTCTTCCATTCTGAGTTAATATTTTGTTTTTGTTCAAGTCTCTTCTTAAAAATGCACTTTTTCAACAAGGTCTGTGTTATCTGCTGGTGGTGAGGAAGGATGATATTTATAATAAAATACCTGCATCCATCAGAGGTCATGCGCTTCTAGCAATCCACGGTCTTCTGCAACTATTTTTTCTAATATTTCTTCTAACCTTCTAATTTAGATTACAAAATCTATAGGCAAAGCTAATTACTCTGTATGTGTGTGATAATTCTTTTTTAAAAAGAAATTGTGAAAGATGAACAGAAACTGTGATCAACATGAAGAATGAAAATAGGAATTATTTTCTTTTCTGGGAAGAGATTTTGTTACCAAAGATACTGCTATTAAAAGAAACATCCTGAAATCATGAAAACTGCAAAACTGCCAAGCTCTCAGAAAGCAACGGCGAGTGGAATGTGCTGCTTTAAACCTGAGCTTTATGGTTTAAACAGGGAAGAGTTTCTGCATTTTTGCCTATTTTTCATATTCCATATTCTATATGTTTATTCCTCTGCTTGTGATAAATGCCTAGCACTACGCCATTTACTAAGGTGGAGAAGGCTGTGTGGGTACCTGTGCAGATAAATTTCATCCCATACCCCATCTGAAAAATGTTCCTCAAAACAAGGGAGACAGCACTGGTGTCAGGTGCTCTCAGGTTTGCACTATGCAGATACTGCTTTGTCTCTGCCATCCATGTGCACAAACCTGTGGGAACTTTTTCCTTTACTCTTCCTTATTTTCCTCGTTGACTAAAACTGAGCCTTGCAGTACTTAGGCTTATTTCCAGAGTGCATTTTCCATTATAGTGAAAAGGACTGTTATCGTTCTCTTGGTTTATTACCTAGACATATGTGTGTCACTACAGTGCACTCCTTGAACACCCTCCTTTGCAGAGAGGTCCTGAGACCTCTTGTCCCCATTTTATTGTTTAATGTATGTTAAACACATTTAACATGTTTATTGTATGTGCTTCGCTGCAATACTGCAAAAGGCTTCCGAAGGGGAAAGCTAGTGTTTGAAGATGGGGACAGTCTGCTAGGTGAATTTGGACACATGCCTCTGGGAATGGCCCCGAAGGCTCTCGGGAAAGAGGCTGGTTTTTACCTCCATCCACCTCTCCATCACCACAAAAGCACCAGGAGCCAGCGGTAGGATGCACTGGACTGTGCCTAGATCCCCACCTGCATTCTCCAGTCTTGCCTTCCCAGCAGCATCTCCCAGCCGTAGCTGCGGGAGAGCGGACAGCAACCCCAGGTTTTGCTGCGAGAACTTAATCTGCACTGTCATCCCTCATTACTGCCACTCAGTGCTGTTGAGTCCAGCGATGAGAGGTCACAGGATGACATGAGAGAGGCCAGGCAGCGGGGGGTACAAGGAGACCTGGGCAAGCACTGGGAAATATGGAAAGGCTAAAAAGAGAACAGCCACCCAAACGATGTTCCCGGCGGCCCCGTGGGGATGGGCCTGAAAGCGGCCGGGTTCACGCTAAGTTTTCCCGAAGGTCACTCCGCAATATGGTAACAGGGAGCCGGGCTGTCAGGGCCCATAAAGGCGGCTCTCCTCACGGGGCGGCCGTGGGGGAGGAAAGGAGGTTTGTTTAGAAGCATTAGCGGGCCCCTCCCCCGGCCCCATTAGTGGCCCTTATTAAACCAACACAGACAAAGAGCAAAGATGCCCTCGTTAATGGAGAGTCTCCGATAATTACTCTGCTCTGCCGCTTCTTTTGGGGCCTGAATGGCCTTTGAATAATGTTTCTCTTGCTGTGGTTGCAGACAATGCCCTCGCAGACTGCTTTAAGCGGTGCCAATCCCATTAGCAGAAGAATAGCGGGGCTTTCTGGCGGTGTTGGTGTGTGTGCTTGCAGGGAGCGTGGTGAGCTTGCAGTGGGAACCAGGGCTACATTTGCCCATTGCTTCGCTCACCTCTTTTACCCGCCACGATGCAAGAAAGCCAAGCAGGGGAGCGCTTGGGCAAACTCTCTTTCAGAGGCAGTCTCCCTGTTTAAGCAGTGTCTGAGCCAAGGAGATGGAGGGCCATGTTGCCTCTTGCTGCAGAGCTGGGCTTCTCTGCTCATTGCAAGGGACAGGGACAGTGGCTTTGAGGAGGGAAGAGCTGTGAGGCAGAACCTTTGCAGGGCTGGAGAGTGTCTGGTCCAGCCTTGACTCATGTTTCCTGGACTTCTCATGCAAGTCACTGGAGGGGACAAAGGCCAAATGGTCCGCAACACCAGCTAAGGTCCGCGCTGCTTCCTTACAGCATGTAGTAATGAGGTGACAGCCATCCCTCCGCATCCAGTCAATTATAGAGCATGAAAATGGCTACACCAGGCTATTTAGGGGAGGGTTAATTCTTCCGGGCTGCGTGCATCACGTAGGAAGCTAATTAGTGCGTTCAGTAGGTAGCTATCACCAAACTTGTAGGAGTTGGAGTTACTCTACCTGAGCCCTTCTCTTTGATCTCTCTTTCTGCATGATAAGTGAAAATAGTGGTGGCTGTGGTGTTTAATTTAATCATCTGATGATATTTATTTTCATAAACATGAACTCAAGGAACAATTATCGGAGAGGTTTCATCTTGTGCTGAACACGCCAGTTAATGGCCTTTCTGTGAGGAAATAGCTTCTGTGTAGGGAGTCAGTAATTAAAATGTGTGAAAAAAGGCTCCTTCTTCAGAGGCAGCAGGGAAAGACAGCGGGTGTAATGCTCGGCTGGTGTGAACTGGCAAGTCTGTGCATGGGCAAGAGGAATTGGCATCGCTCCTGGGCTCATTGAGAGGGCTTTAAACAAGGTAAGAGCAGGATAAAACTGGGATCGCTAGGGATGAGCCTAGGGGCAGCATGCCAGGGTTGGGGGGAGCTCAGTAGCTCAACTGAAGTGTATCTACATCCATGAACACAGCATGGGCAATGAACAGGAGGAGCTCGAGGCCGCGGTGCATCAGGAAAATGTAATTACCATCACTGAAATGTGGTGGGAGCACCGTGAGGCCTGGAGCACTGCAATGGATGGGTCCAGGAGCACTGCAGTGGATGGCTCCAGGTTCTTCACAAGGAGCAGGCAAGGAAAGGAAGGAGGTGGGGTAGTGCTATATGTTAGGGAGTGCTTTGATTGCATGGAGCTCCACGTGAGTGATGGAAAAGGCGAGTGCTTATGGGTCAGGATCGGGGGGAAGGCCAACAAGGCTGATATCCTCGTGGGAATCTGCTATAGGCCGCTCACCCAGGATGAAGAGGCAGATGAGGCATTCTACAGGCTGCTGGCGAAAGTCTCACAGCCCTTGTTCTCATGGGGGACTTTAACCTACCAAATGTTTGTTGGAAATAGAATAAGGCCTCTGCCTTATTCTAGAAAACAGTCGAGAAGGTTCATGGAGTGCATGGAAGATAACTTCGTATCACAGCTGGTAAGTGGGCCTACTGGGGAGGAGTGCTGCTGGACAGAGCAGGAGTGGGAGAGATGTGGTCGGAGGCCATCTTGGACATAGTGAGCACGAAATGATAGAGTTTTCAATTCTCGGTGAAGTCAGGAGGAGTGTTAGCAAAACCTCTCTGTTGAACTTCCAGAAGGCAAACTTTGGACTGTCTAGGACATTGGCTGGGAGAATCCCTTGGGAGACAGTCCTGAAGAGTAAAGAGGTTCAGGTAAGCTGGTCTTAGACCTGGCTTAGACAACTGTACTCTTTGCTGGGTGAAGAAGTGTCTGGATGGTCGAGCCCAGAGAGTGGTGGTGAAGAGAGTTAAATCCAGATGGCGACAGGTCACAAGTAATGTTCTCTGGGGCTCAACGTTTGGGCCAGTCCTCTTTAATATCTTTATTGATGATTTGCAGATGACACCAAGCTGGGAGGAAGAGTTGATCTGCATGAGGGTAGGAAAGCTCTACAGAGGGATCTGGGCAGACTAGTTTGATGGGCTGAGACCAACTGTATGAGGTTCAACAAGGCCAAGTGCTGCATCCTGCACTTGGGTCACAACAAGCCCATGCAGCGCTACAGGCCTGGGGCAGAATGGCTGGAGAACTGCGTGGCAGAAAAGGATCTGGGGATGCTGGTCAACAGGAGGCTGAACAAGAGCCAGCAGTGAGCCCAGGTGGCCAAGAAGGCCAAGGGCTCCTGGCTGCTATCAGGACCGGCAGGACCAGGGAGGCGATCATCCCCCTGTACTCAGCACTGATGGGGTGGCACCTAGAACACTGTGCTCAGTTTTGGGCCTCTCACTACAAGAAGGACATGGAGGTGCTGGAGCATGTCCAAAGAAGGGCAGCAAAGCTGGTGAAGGGGCTGGAGCACAGACCTTACAAGGAGCAGCTGAAGGAGCTGGCATTATTTAGAGTGGAGAAGAGGAGGCTCCAGGGAGACCTTATTGCTGTCTACAGCTACCGGAAAGGAAGTTGTAGTGAGGTGGAGGTTGGTCTCCAGGCTATAGGACAATAGCAAGGGACCTTGAGTTGTGCCCAGAGAGATTCAAGTTATACATTAGAAAAACTTTACACACAGAAAGAGTAGTCAAGCATTAGAATAGGCTGTCCAGGGAAGCAGTGGAGTCACCATCCCTAGTAGCGTTCAAGAAATGTGTAGTGAGGCACTTAGGGCATGGTGTCCAAGGACTTGCAAGACTCAATGCTCTTGAAGGTCTTTTCCAACCATAATGATTCTATGATTCTGCATAACGCCAGCTGAGGATCTGCCCAAACAGTTCTGTGAGAATTTTCCAGTTTAAGAGGAAGACGTTTAGATTATTATCACAAGAAGCCCAATTCTGGCATAAATAGTGAAAGGATCTATTTTTTCTGTAACAGGGTTTTCTGCAAGTAAGCGCAGGAGATGTTCACATCTAAAGGACGCTTGTTGCTGCAAGCTCTCGCATGAGCAAAGCAGCTAAGCTCCTGCTTTTATGCTTCTAGGGATAACACAGAGCCAATTCCTCTCTTTTGGTATTGCCTCTAAACATTTCCACAGCCTCAATCTAAAAGCTAAGAAAAATGTGGATTGGAGGCTTGCAGGTGGAAGGATGATGATTTTCGCTGTGTGATGCAGGGCAGGATCTGCCGGTCACCGCATGGCTCTGTGCAGTGTCACCCGCAGTCTGCAGGCAGGTGACTGAGGGGCAAGGTGGGCAAAGGTGGATGGTTTGGCTGGGTAGCCGCCACCACCGCCTCTTTCACCAGAAACATCCTGGGATTTCACGTTGGTGGGTGGCAAAATGCTTAAAACAATTAAAGCTGCTAAATCGGGAAGTTGTACCCTTAACTACCACAGCAACAATCTTTGAGGTTCAGATCTCTCCAGAATTACAGGCTGCAGTGTTGCAGCTTTGGAGTCAGCCTTTTGGAGTAAGGTTGGTCACTTAGAATTTCCACCATCTCGCAAACTGCAGAAAGAGACTTCCTGCCCGGACCGAGGGAAGGAGAGGCAGAGCTGTCCGTTCTGAGGAAGGCGCTGCCGTTTTAAACTGTGAGGGGTACGTGATGGGGTGCGGGTATAAAAGCAGCATTCAGAAGGACAGGTAATGTCCCCCTCCCGCTCCTGGCACGGTGGCGGCTCTTCTTGGAGCACTTCGACCACAACCCCGGCGGCAGCGGCTCCCTGCAGCTCCACGCGCCGCCTCAGCGCGGGGCCCGCGCGGTGGCAGGACCGCTGCCGCAGTGGCGCCGTTTCCCGGCGCGGCGGAAGCCT